>CM061133.1:75100620-75683503 GCA_030789695.1 Scilla litardierei | reverse complement strand
AGATCGATTTATCACCTTATCGGAAGCGGAAGAACGATGCCGAGCAAGCACGGCAACGGAAGAAACGCTTCGGGGAACCTAGGGTTCAGATCTGGAATGGATGGGGAAAATCTGGAGAAATGGGGTTTTGGGGATTTTTGGGGGTTGGAGATGGCCTAGGGCATGGTGGTAGACCAAAATGGAGAGGGAAACTCCAAGGGAGGAAGGAATGGCGTGGGGAAATGTTAGAGAGTGATTTGGGGAGGAAGGAGGCTCAGGAGAATGAAAGAGGGATGAAAGAAATCGTGGTAGGGTTTCTGGGGTCATTAGTCGGTCAAAGAAGAGTGGCTGACCGACTAGTTTAACAACTAGTCGGTCGGTCGATTAACTGTGATCGACTAACACCAAACAGCGAAAGTAGGGAAAAATCTGGGTAATGAATTAGTCTGTCTGTGAAGGCCCGTCGACCGACTAGTTTGTAACCTAGTCGGTCGGTGAGTGTTCATGGACCGACTAACGATAAACAGTAACTTCGGTGAAATCTACTGACAGAAACTAGTCGGTCTGTGAGCAAGTTCTGACCGACTAGTTGCGCATCTAGTCGGTCGGTGGTTGTTCTTAGACCGACTAAAAGTAAACCGTAACTCTTGAATAATTTACAAAGCCCACTAGTCGGTCCATGAAGGTTTGCCGACTGACTAAATCATCATCTAGTCAGTCGGTTCCCCTTCTTGTACCGGCTAACATGCACAAAAAGTTCCGAAATGGAGCGCGAAGCTCCGGGATCAATTCCTAAGACTCCTAGGCTTGATCTAACAATAAGATATGACCGATATGAAGCCCGTCACGAATGACTTACTCCAAGACCAACGATTCTAAGGAAGAAGCTAGAAAATCACGACGAAACGATCGAAAATGAAAGCTACGGAGACGAAAACCACACATGAGGAGAAAATCCACCAAAATATATATATATAATATAATAATCCAAATACATGAAAACCAGTCATTACATAAACGAAAGTACAACAACAAAAGAGTGCAACAACATGAATAACATAAACGCAAGCGACATGAACTACAATAGGTGATGCATATAACAAGGGTATACAACATGGAAGCTACAAGTAAAGAACGTACAAGTAAATAACATTAATAATGCTACAAAAGTAATGAAAGTTATTTAATAGTGATTTGGACCCTAAGTAGTGGGTTGACCTTCTTGGGACTGGACCTCACCCCCAGTTGGGGTGGAACAGGCAAACTCCCCGAGACATGCTCTTACTAAAGGAGCCATGTTTTCCCCTTATTTCCCCTTCACATTTTCTCCCATTTCCTCATTTCTGCCACTCCCCGCCACTCGGGCAAGGACAGGAGGGCCACCAACCACCAGTCCAGCCCCTCATGTTTTTTTCACATCTTAGTGTCCCCCCAATCCCCGTGTCACCCTCCTTTAAGAGGACTTAATCATTTCTTAGCATTTCTATTAAAAATTAACGTGTAACAAAAGAAATCACATAACAACCACCATTTTCACATCCTCTCATTCCCACACATACAACCTTTCCAACCACAACATTCGCCACATAGTTCTCATTTCCAATACAAATGATCCCAACACATGTAATTGCACAACTTCACCATTGATTGCAACATGAAATTTATTAAGCATGAGCCAACAAAAATATGACAATCACTTAATCCAACAGGAAATTAGTTAAACAAAGAGCAAGATGACATCCTCTTCTAGCAACATGAAAATGATAGCATGGGACCAATAGCATGAAACTAATAGCAACATGATACTAATAGCAACATGAAAATGTTAATAAACATTTCACCCAAAACAGTCCAGCTTGCTGAAAATTGCACAACAGTCAGATTGATTGGCATTTTACGCCATTTTTTTGTATGCAACATAACAATGAAGTATAAATGAAAGTTGTAAGTATGATAGTTCTGGATTCACAGATAAAATTTCAGGAAAATATATTAAGTAAGTGATTTATAGTGAATTATTTGGTGACGTCTGCCAAATCTGTTTTCCATACAGATTTCAGAGCTTGCTGAAAATATATTGCAGTCTGAATTACAAAAATTAAGCACTCTGATGAAGTTGGCGAAAAATTTGTTAACTTTTCAACGAGACTAAAATCATGCAATTCCAATATGTGTGCAGGTAATAAGCTTCGTTTTGCTAAACCGTGTACAGGTTGACAGAATTGCAGACATGTTGTAAAGAATGAATTTTTAACATAACTTCCAGTTCAAATTAGAAAAAGTTCCGAACATGAAAGTTGCTCAAAACTACGAGATACGTAACATATAAAATTTCCAAAGCATTCCTAAGAGCCGATTAAGCCCAAAACTTAGTCAAAGTTTCAGCTTTAATCAAGAGATGCAATTATTCAACCAAGATGAGATTTTTACTTCTACAAATGACAATCAAAATAGTATACTAGGGAAATTGGATTCCTACCTTGCTTGAGAAATCAAAAACCTCTTCCAAATCCATGAAAATCCACCATGAATCTCAAGCTCCAAACCCTAATTCCTCTTGCTCCTTCCTCTTCTTGAGTTCTCCCCCTTTCTTCTCTTTTCTTCCTTCCTCTCTCATGTGCTCTCTCTCTCTCTCTCTCTCTCTCTCTCTCTCTCTCTCTCTCTAAAAATTTCAGCCTTGGAGTAAATGAGACGGAGAGAAAGGATAAGCAACGAAATGAAAAGAAGAGAAGAGAAAAGAAATAAGTAGAAGGGTGTAGAAAGGAGACGAGTGTAGAAAAGAAATGAATTTAAGAGAAGAGTGTAGAAAATGAGGTGTCTTGTCACGCCCCGCTTCCCTAAAATGGAGGCGAGACGTGAGACGGTCCGCTCAGACTTGGAGCTGTGAGGCTCCGGTCTGTAAAGCGTCTGGATTTAAACCGAGTAGAGATCCCTGCAAGTGCGATACGGAACAAAAATAATAATAAATAAAGAGACATAAATAACCAATCTTAGAATGTCCATAACAAATTTCAACATCCCAGAAAAGCCACCAGGCTAAAAGAAAAGAGTCTTAAAGGCCCCAGCATGGCCAACAAAAGTAAACAACGTACAGAAAGAAAGGTGCTACTCACCAACAAAACCTAACAACAGACTAAGCAAAGTAACGACGAAGGAAAACTCTACGGCCGGTCGTCGGTGTCCTCGTACTCCACGTCAACTGTGGGCTCAGGCTCGGCGTCAGTAAACACCTCGTCCTCAACAATGGTCTCTGGCTCAGGGTCTAACATGTGACACCCAAAAGAGAGAGGGACACATATCAACAAGTCTATAAAGACTTGTGAAATGAAACTAAAAGTAAAGTAATGCAACCTAGCAGTTCTAAAAAGTGCGATGACATGGCATTTTACAGAATGGATGCAATAATTAAATAAATGCGACAAGTATGACATGGCAGCAAGTTTAACAAGGTACACGTACATCAAGGCATGGGTAGCAAAGCTACTAAACAATCACATGGATTTTACAAGTCAAGTAAACACGTCGTGCTCAGAGATTACGCCTTTTGGCTAGAGTGGTTGTACGGGCCAACTCCTAAGCTCAAGTGATCGCTTATCCCTACCCCTCCACGTGTATCGGGCATTGGCTTTTGACCAACACATGTAGCCCGCTTCTGGATCACGAGCCAGGAAGTGTATTTGGCATAGGGTTGTGCCTGCAACGCAGGTGCCTAGCCTGAACAAGGAAGTACAAGTATAGTAGCGTGTGCTACGAATGCAACACTCAAACATGGATGGCATGGCATGGCAAGTTGTAATTTAAATGCGTACAGATATGGAATTTAAACGTGGCAGGCAGAGTACAAGTAAAGAGCATGCAGTTACAAAAATTAAACGTGACAGGCAGATATGCATGAATGACATGGCAGGGTGACAGATCTAGCTTCGTTGTCAAGCTAGATCTTAAAATTGCGTCTAGGCGAGTATCATTTCGTCGCCTAGTCTCTTTTACGCCTAAAGCAAGAAAATGGCCTAAGACATGGCCTAAAGCACTAATTGGCAAGTTTCACTTGCCTGAACAACGTGCTGGTATGACGTGCGTTTATATTTCATATATTTACGCACGTTTTCTTCCGTGTTTCTCCGTATTTTCCGCCGTCTTTTATTCGTTTTCTCGTGCTTTCTTGTATTTTCTTGTTTTCTTTCACTTTTCCATGTTTTTTGTATATTTGCAGGAATTTACAGCATTTGGGACATAAAACGACGATATTCTGAGTCCCCGGAGCAACGGGAGGAGTCACGCGTGATCCAGGGGGTCAAACGACCAAGATTGCCACTTTTCAACCCCCACCCGATCAGTTGGACACAGCCAACCGATCGGGTGATGCATGCGTGTCCGACCCGGACTGAAGCTGGAGCGAAGCGCAAGGTCAACCGATCGGTTCGCCGACCGGTTCATCCCAACAGAGTTCTCGAGAAAATGGAGCTGAATTCCAACCGATCGGGTGACCTTCACCCGATCGGTTCATCTGTAGCCGATTCCTCCGAAGGACGACCCGATCACGCCACCCGCTCTCCTCTGCGCCCGGTTGATGCTCCCGAAGGCGACGGCCGAAGCAACAAGCCGCTCACCCGATCGGTTGACATTTCAACCGATCGGGTGGCCTTTTCGTCCCCTTTCGCGCACCGCTGCTCATTCATTGAATATTTGCTATCATTCCAGAAGGATTTTGGCTGATCTCTTATTTTTTTAGCGTCGGCATCGTCGTTAGCTTTCCAACGATGGGTCGCATGCCCAAATCTGATTTTTCTAGATTTTTCTGGAATTTTCTGAGCGCAGCTATGTGCTGAAACTTGCTGCAGTCTGGAATTTCATTTCACCCGATCGGTTGACTTGTCACCCGACCGGGTGAGATCTGTTTCTGCGAATCTGAGCTCTCTGTTTATTCCACCCGATCGGGTGAGTTTCCACCCGATCGGGTGGGCCTTTTTTGACGGTTCTGAACCCGACCCAAGAGGGTTTTTGATGGGTTTATAAATAGAGGTTGGGGGCACGACTTGGGGGGATTCTCTCTCAGTTTTTCTAGGGCTTTTTGCCCCTTTCCCTTGTGAGTTTAGATTAGGTTAGATTAGGTTTTCTCTTGTAATAAGTCTTGTATTGGATTGGAGGTTCAAAATCAAGATAAGTATTTCTTTCTCTTGTTCTCCATTTTTTGTGTTGTATTTCTTTTGCTTCATGATGAATGTTTGTATGTCTTTTGTGTTGTTTATTTATATGTTTTTCATCATGGAGTAGTCTTGATGAACCCTAATACGGGTTAGCGTAGGATTGATGCTTGGGTTGTTTCATTTGACTTGGTTGCATGGCATGTGTTCGATGAAATGCGTCAATGGGGATTTCTAGCAATCTGGGTCCAATTCGTACGACGACACACTAGTTGTGTTGGGGGTTGGGGTCCGGTGCTTGTCCAGTCAAGATCCGCTTCGATGTATTGCTAGAAATCACATTCGACCTATTTGGCCATTAGGGTTACGCGGGGGGTGTTTCATTGTCATTGGCGGGAGAAAGACCGCCTCTGACCGTCGGGCTAAGGGGGAATAAACTTGGCAGTTGACTCCCTAGCCATAGCTCACGCCCCCAACGTAGACATCGAGTCCTAGCGCGCGGGAGCGGCTTGGACGAAGTGTTGGGAGATATCATTGTGGCCTTAATGCTCCCGGTTGCGGAAGGTGTTAATGGACATGGGAATGCCCACCGTCCAGAACTGGGTAGGCCTAGTGTCCTTGGCACCGACCGGAATATCGGGCCATGGACGCTAGGTACCACCTTTTGGGGCAATGTCTCACCCTGGGTCAAGTCAAATGCCAAGTGTCATGAGTGCTCTAGCCCGTGTTAGCGGGGATTCATTTTGTGTCTTTTTCATTTCTTTCCCTTATTCCTACACTTCCACCCATATCATCCGCGTAGCTAGCACGCGACCTAGGTGAGGCTAGTAGCCACTCAAGCCATCCACCTCCCTGAGTTCGATAAACCCACATCCTACACTAACCGTGCACTTGCGGTAAAACGACACCGCGCCCATGCCGTAAACGGGGCGCCGGTCAAGTTTTTGGCGTCGTTGCCGGGGAGGCGTTCGGTTTGATATTAGCTTAGCTTGGGTTCGTTAGACTACGCATAAAAACAAAAAAAAAATTCTTTTTCTTTTTTTTATTTTTTTTAAAAAATATTCAATAACCAAGAAATTTTTCCCCCACCATTATATTATCTTTTTGTTATTCTCTTGTACTATTGACGCTCCTCTCTAGTTTTCTTATTTTTGTTGTCCATGTATCTTTGATATTACCATGTGGAGATCAAATTTCGATGCTCAGATGGGAGGATACGATCCTTATCCAGTTGTGGTTTATGAGACTTGTGGGATGGCGGGGCACGTGTATTATGATTGCACATTTACGCTTGAGAGCCTCCCCCCACTCCAAGGCCAAACATTTTCCCACAACCTTAGCCCAAACACCTCCCATCCATTTCCTCAACCTTATACTCCTCCACAAACACAAGAAGAATCAAGCCTCGTGTCTCTCCTTGAAAGTGCCATGTTTAACCAAGGCCAAATATTACAAAACTTAATGGTACCAATCACCGAGCCGACACCGAGGAGAGGGGATGAAGGAGAGGATATACCCACTTTCATGGTTGAGACCACCATGCCATCGGCCACCATAGACACATCGCAAGCCGATACCCCATTTTTCCATCACTACCACTTGGATGACGAAGCATTTTTTGATGATGATAGTGAGGATGGGGAGATTTATCTAGGATCTGTGGGAGAGATTTCTTGTCTTGATTTGGATACCCCACATGAGTCCTATGAGAGCACTGAGGAGTTTACAGAGATTATGCATACCGGTGAGGAGGATGTGTGTAACGACTGCTTTTCATGTATCTGGATTTAATATAATATAATATATGTTTTGATGGATTTTCTCCTCTTGTGTGGTTTTCGTCTCCGTAGATTTCATTTTCGATCGATTCGTCGTATTTTCTCGCTCCTTCCTTAGGATTGTCGATTTCAAAGTATGTCACTCGTGACGGACTTCATAACGGTCATATCTAACTGTTAGATCAAGCCTAGGAGTCTTAGGAATCGATACCGGGGCCTCGCGCTCCGTATCGGTACTTTTCTGTGCTCATTAGCCGGTGTAAGAAGGGCCACCGACCGACTAGATGACGATCCAGTCGGTCGGCAATCCTTCTTGGACCGACTAGTTAGCTTTCTAAATTTTCTCAGGAGTTATTGTTTATCGTTAGTCGGTCTAAGAAGAGTTGTTGACCGACTAGGTTGCAAACTAGTCGGTCGGCAATGCTTCTTGAACCGACTAACTCATCAAATTATTTTTGTATCAGCTACTGTTCACTCTTAGTCGGTCTAAGAACGTTCATCGACCGACTAGATGTTAAACTAGTCGGTCAGTACTTGTTCATGGACCGACTAACTCTAGAATCCTATTTTCGTTCAGGAGTTACTGTTTGCACTTAGTCGGTCTGCGTTGGTCGACCGACCGACTAGTTGCCAAACTAGTCGGTCAGTGGTTGCTCTTTGACCGACTAACCAGTGTTAAAACCCTAATTTCTGGTCAGCCGCCAGCCCAACCTATAAATACCCCTCCCAAGCGACTTCTTCTTCTCCAACACGACCCAAACCCCTAAAAACTTCCCTCTTCAGCCCCCATCTTCCTCCAAGCTCCATTTCTCCATTCCAAGCCCTAAATCCATCATCCAATCCATCCATCTACTCTATCTACCCCTCATCTTCCCCAAATTCTCATCAAAACCCATCAAAATCCCCAAATCCCCCAAAACCCTAGTTTCCCCAAACTTCTCCAATCTTTTCCAGATCTGATCCTAGGGTTCCCCGGAGTGTTTCTTCCGTCTCCTCTTGGTAAGAAATCGTTCTACCGTTGTTTTCTTAACCTATTTATAATTTTATGAAAACCCTAATTAATTTCATGTGTTTGATGTTTGTCTCCCCCAAAACAGCGATTTCCCCCGTAGATAGCATCCGTGTGACGAAGTGATCGTCAATCCCCGGTGCTAGGCAAGTGAAACTTGCCACTTAGGGTTTAGGCCATGTTTTAGGCCATATGCTTGTTGTAGGCGTAAAAGAGGCTAGGCGACGAAATGATACTCGCCTAGGCGCAAATTGGGGAACTAGCTTGACAACGAAGCTAGTTCCGACTTTTAGCATGTTGCACAATTTCCATGCCATGTTTACTTTCAATTAACGGTACGCGAATATGTTCATGTCATTGCATTTCGCCTGTCACGTTTAATTTAATTAACTGTCCGCAAATAAATTGTCATGACCTCGCATTCTTTAGGTATTGCTGTGATTGCGTAGCTTCGCTACAACGTTGTGTTCCTGGCTCGTGTTCCAGAAGCGGGCCATGTGTTGGTTGATAGCCAATGCCCGAATTGCGTGTTCAGGCTAGGTGTTCCCTACGCCATACTTGTGTTCCTGGCTCGTGACCAGAAGCGAGCATAATGAGTTGGAAACCCCAACGCTCGATTTATTGAATTGTGAACTAAGAATGCGAGCTCAATGTGCGGGGCAACCCTAGGCTCACTAGATGAGCTCAATGTACGGGGACCCCAGGCTCCATATCGTGTGGGTATTGAGTAGTGTTTAGTGCCGTTCGGTCTGAAATGCTATGCCATTTAGCGAATGGCATAAACACCTACAAAATGTGAATTGATTGAATTGATAGTAGCTTGGCTACTCTTGTCTTGTCCCGATAAATTGTCCCCTTGTACAAATCGTATTGCCATGATTTAATTGTGCACTCATGTTATAACTGCCATGTCATGCATACTAAACTGCTAGGTTGCTAGATGCCTCACTTTCAGTTTCCTTGCCCAAGTCTTTTTAGACTTGCTGACATGTGCCCCTTTACTCTTTTGGGTGACACATGTTAGATCCTGAGCCCGAGTACCTCGTTGAGGACGAGGTGTTTGCTGACGCCGAGCCCGAGCTTGTGTTTGACGGGGAGTACGTGGACACTGGGGACCAGTCCTAGTGTCTTCGTTGTGCTTTACTTTTGTTTAGACAGTTGTTTGTTATCGGTGCGTAGCACCTATACTTTGTTGTTTTCGTTGCTTTTGTTGGCCTTGTTCTGGGCCTTTAGACTCTTTTCTTTTAGCCTGGTGGCTTTTCTGGATGTTGGACTCTTTGTTGGTGTTGGACTATTTGTGAGATGTGGAATTTTATTTCAGTCTCGCCTTGTGTTGTTATTGTTATTCTGTTGTGGTTACAGGGACCTGTTTATGTATTTGTGGACGCTTATCGGGTTTGGGGCTTCACAGCTCCACTCCCGTGCGGACCTTTTCACGTCTCGCCTCCATTTTAGGGAAGCGGGTCGTGACAGGTTTTAGTGGTGGCCCATGCAGGTCCCTCTGTAACTGCGATTTTTGGAATAGCGATAATAATATTAGAATGTCCCATAAACTAATTTCGACGTCCGATGTCATAAGCTATGAGTCTAATCTGATTCGTTCTCTGTGTCATTAGCTGGCAGGAAGGCGTTTCACCCGTGGTGGGGGCAGTGGTGCGCTCCCTCATGATGAGGAGCCCGAGCGGGAACCCACCAGCGGTGAGATGATGCGGATGATGTTGCAGATGATGCAAGTGCAGCAGGGCGTGCTTTTGCAAGTCCAGAATGCTCCACTTGCTCGAGCTACCCGGGCTCTTCCGGATGCCCCTCGCTCTGAGCCAGGAGCGAAGCAATTTCGGGAGCTGGGTCCTGCATATTTTGATGGTTCTGAGGGTCCTCTGGCTGCCGATGAATGGATTCGGAACGTCGAGGACAATCTGAAGATGGCCAAGATCACCCCGGCTGGATGGGTTGATTTGGCGAAGAGGCAGCTGAAGGATAACGCCAGGAATTGGTGGGATGCGGAAGAGAAGTTGTTGGTGGAGCCGATAGCTTGGGCTACCTTCAAGACCAGATTTGAGGGTGAGTTCTTCCCGAAGGCTGCCAAGGAGGAGATGCTGCAGCGTTTTATCGATTTGAAGCAGGGGAACTCGTCGGTGGACATGTATCACCAAGAGTTCATGAGGCTGAGTCGGTTTGCACCGAAGATGGTGCAGGACGCTGAGGAGAGAGCTCAGAGGTTCCTGCAGGGGCTTGCTTCGGAGCTCCAGAGTTTTGTGACCTCTTCTGACCGGGAATCTTATCAGAAGGTTCTGGTCGCTGCCAAGAGGCAGGAGCTGCTTGTGAACCAGAGGAAGGGGTCTGTTGTTGGTGCTGGGAAGAGGCCTGTGGAACAGGCGAGAGCTGTGGTTAGACCTGGATTCAGGCCTAATCAGTCTGCTCAGTTTAAGAGGCCAGGAGGGTCGATTCCGAAGTTTTGCCATTTCTGCGGCAGGCCTGGCCACGTCAAGGATCAGTGTCGGAAGTTTCTGGGCCAGTGTTTGATTTGCGGTGATGCTTCTCATGTCGCGAAGGATTGTCGGCATGCGGATCCGCTGCGGAGGGCTCCTGTTGCAGCTCAACCGTTGCAGCAGCGAGCGCCTGTTCCTGCTGGACGTGGAGCAACTCTTGTTCCGCAGAGGCGGGCTTTTCGGCAGGCTGTTCCGCCGAGGAGGCAGGCTTTTCTGATGACCGCTGCGGAAAGCGAGGCTGTGGATGAGGTTATCGCAGGTAATCCTCACTCTAGCTGTCATTTTCCGAGCTGGTTTTGAATGTTTAATTGTGTTGTTTGCTTGAACATGGTTGTTTGCTAGAATAGGGTTTGATTGTTAATTGATTGATTAGGTGTGATTTTGGTATGCACATTTCCTGCACGAGTCCTCTTTGACTCTGGTGCATCGATGTGCATTATTTCTCGGAGCTTCGTGGAGGGGCATTCCCTATCGACGTCCCCTCTTCTGAAGAGTTGGAATATCGTCACAGGGAATGGTGTGGTCTCGGTGCATCGTGGTTGCAATTCTTGCTCTGTGGTGGTTTGTGGACATGAGCTTTTCGCTGATTTTATTGTCCACGACATCATCAACTATGATGCAGTTCTTGGGATGGATTGGCTTGCGAGCTTCTATGCTACGATCGACTGCAGGAGGAAGAAGGTGGTGTTCGAGATTCCCGAACATCCAGTGTTCGAGTTCAGTCGTGGTAGCCGTTCGCTTGGTCCTATCAGATTTCGGGCCAGGCCGGTGGAGGCTGTGGCTATGCAGATGGAGCTGGAGTGGCCAGCTGTGGTGCGAGATTTTGGCGACGTCTTCCCCGAGGAGATGTCTGTTTTGCCGCCTGATCGAGCTTTAGTATTTTCTATCGATCTTGTTCCAGGTGCGCAGCCGATTTCGAAGGCGCCGTATCGTATGGCACCTGCAGAGTTGGAGGAGTTGCGGAAGTAGTTGGATGAGCTTTTGCAGAAGGGTTATATTAATCCTAGCGTGTCTCCGTGGGGAGCACCGGTGTTGTTGGTTAAGAAGAAGGATGGTTCGCGTCGCATGTGCGTGGACTATCGGGAGTTGAATGCGGTGACCATTAAGAATAAATACCCGTTGCCTCGCATCGATGATATTTTTGATCAGCTTGGAGGTTCGAGGGTGTTTTCTAAATTGGATTTGAGGAGTGGTTACCATCAGTTGAAGGTGAAGAAGGGGGATGTTCCGAAGACAGCGTTCAGGACGAAGTATGGGCACTATGAGTTCGTGGTTATGCCTTTCGGCGTAACTAACGCGCCCGCAGTTTTCATGAATCTGATGAACCTGATTTTCTACGACTTTTTGGATAAGTTTGTCGTTATCTTTATTGACGACATTCTGATCTATTCGAAGTCGGAGGAGGAGCATGCCTCGCACTTAAGGACGGTGTTGGACATTTTGAGGAAGCATCGTTTGTATGCTAAGTTTTCGAAGTGCGAGTTTTGGCTGGATAGAGTTGCTTTTCTCGGGCATGTGGTGACTGGAGATGGTATTTCAGTGGATCCCGAGAAGATTAGGGCCATCAGGGAGTGGCCTGTTCCGTCGTCAGCATCTGAGATTCGGAGTTTTCTTGGGCTTGCTGGTTATTATCGGCGATTCATTAAGGACTTTTCTCGTATTGCCGAGCCGATGACCAGGTTGACGCGGAAGGATGTTGCTTTTGTTTGGTCGGGTGATTGTGAGAGTGCTTTTGGTATTCTGAAGGAGAGGTTGACGACTGCCCCTATTCTTGTTGTGCCTGATCGCAGCGGTGGATTTGAGATCTTTTGCGATGCTTCTGGCAAGGGTCTCGGTTGTGTGTTGCATCAGCACGGGCACGTTGTGGCGTATGCGTCTCGTCAGCTTAAGGTTCATGAGAAGAATTACCCGACGCATGATTTGGAGTTGGCTGCCGTGGTGTTTGCTCTTAAGATTTGGAGGCACTTCTTGCTGAGTGAGAAAGTGAAGATTTTCACCGATCACAAAAGCTTGAAGTACATTTTCACTCAGAAGGAGCTCAACATGCGACAGCGTCGATGGTTGGAGCTTATGGCGGATTATGATATTGATTTGCAGTTTCACCCTGGCAAGGTGAATGTGGTTCCAGATGCTTTGAGTAGGCTTCCAGCGGTGATGTTGTTGACCTCGCAGTGGAGATTGCAGCAGGATTTTTGCGAGTCTGGTGTGGAGATTGTTTTTCCTGGAGAGGCTTCGTCGTTGATGTACATGCAGGTACAGTCGACGATCGTGGATCGGATTAAGGCTGGCCAGGCCGAGGATCCGAAGCTGGTGAGGATTCGGGAGATGGTGGAAGCCGGTCTGCGGACTGACTTTTTGATTCATGAGGATGGCTCGCTGAGGTTTGGAGCCAGGTTGTGTGTGCCCGCTGGGGATATCAGAGAGGAGTTGATGGTGGAGGCACACAGTTCGCCGTATTCTGTGCATCCTGGTGGCACCAAGATGTACCAGGATCTTCGTCTGAATTATTCGTGGCATGGTATGAAGAGGAGCGTGGCTCGGAGTGTAGCCAAGTGCTTGGTTTGCCAGTGAAGGAGGAGCATCAGCGTTCGGCCGGGTTGCTACAACCGCTTCCGATTCCGGAGTGGAAGTGGCAGCACATCACTATGGATTTCGTGACTGGACTACCTCGGAGTCCGAAGCAGAATGACGCGATTTGGGTGATCATAGATCGATTGACCAAATCTGCGCACTTTATTCCGTTCCGAGTGGGACAGTCCACTGAGGCGCTAGCGAGGAGATATATGGAGGTAAAATTCTTTTACTCTCCGTTTTATTTCCTTTTCCTAGTTGGATAGTGATGTAACGTGAATCGTGCAGGAGGTTGTGCGACTTCATGGAGTCCCCGTGAGTATCGTGTCTGACAGAGACACGAGGTTCACATCTCAGTTCTGGCAGAGTTTGCAGAAGAGCTTGGGTACGCGTCTGAGTTTCAGCACGGCGTACCATCCGCAGACGGATGGCCAGTCCGAGAGGACGATTCAGATTTTGGAAGACATGCTGAGGGCGTGCATGTTGGATTTCAAGGGTTCGTGGGAGGACCATCTACACTTGGTGGAGTTTTCCTACAACAACAGCTTCCAGGCGAGTATTGGCATGGCGCCTTTCGCCGCTCTTTATGGGAGGAAATGTCGATCGCCATTGAGTTGGGATGACGTTGGTGATCGGGAGTTGTTGGGACCTGAGATGATCGTGGAGGCCGTGGATATCGTCAGGAATATTCGGGAGAGGTTGAGAATTGCTCAGGACCGTTTTAAGCATTGGGCGGATGCTAAACGTCGTCCTTTGGAGTTTCAGCCGGGCGACCATGTGTTCTTGAAGATTTCCCCGAATCGTGGTGTGATTCGTTTCGGGAAGCGTGGAAAGTTGAGCCCGCGATACATTGGACCGTTTGACGTTTTGGAGAGGGTTGGCGAGGTAGCTTACCGCTTGGCCTTGCCGCCATCTTTGGAAGGAGTTCACAATGTTTTCCATGTGTCGCAGCTTCGTCGATACATTAGCGATCCGTCTCATGCGGTGGATTTTTCGGAGATTACCGTTCGCCCCGATATGACGTATGACCAGCATCCCGTGCAGATTCTGGACAGGCGTCAGAAATCGCTTCGAAACAAGATTGTCAATCTTGTGAGGGTGATGTGGCGACACGGTTAACCTGGAGAGTCTACTTGGGAGAATGAGGATGAGATGTGAGAGCGTTTCCCACTTTTGTTTCCGGACTCGTGAGTTTTTGGAAATTCCGAGGACGGAATTTTTCTTAAGTTGGGGAGGATGTAACGACTGCTTTTCATGTATCTGGATTTAATATAATATAATATATGTTTTGATGGATTTTCTCCTCTTGTGTGGTTTTCGTCTCCGTAGATTTCATTTTCGATCGATTCGTCGTATTTTCTCGCTCCTTCCTTAGGATTGTCGATTTCAAAGTATGTCACTCGTGACGGACTTCATAACGGTCATATCTAACTGTTAGATCAAGCCTAGGAGTCTTAGGAATCGATACCGGGGCCTCGCGCTCCGTATCGGTACTTTTTTGTGCTCATTAGCCGGTGTAAGAAGGGCCACCGACCGACTAGATGACGATCCAGTCGGTCGGCAATCCTTCTTGGACCGACTAGTTAGCTTTCTAAATTTTCTCAGGAGTTACTGTTTATCGTTAGTCGGTCTAAGAAGAGTTGTTGACCGACTAGGTTGCAAACTAGTCGGTCGGCAATGCTTCTTGAACCGACTAACGATAAACAGTAACTCCTGAGATTACCATGTGTCCATTTTTGTTGAACTCGTTAGTCGGTCTTATTTTTGTTGTCCATGTATCTTTGATATTACCATGTGGAGATCAAATTTCGATGCTCAGATGGGAGGATACGATCCTTATCCAGTTGTGGTTTATGAGACTTGTGGGATGGCGGGGCACGTGTATTATGATTGCACATTTACGCTTGAGAGCCTCCCCCCACTCCAAGGCCAAACATTTTCCCACAACCTTAGCCCAAACACCTCCTATCCATTTTCTCAACCTTATACTCCTCCACAAACACAAGAAGAATCAAGCCTCGTGTCTCTCCTTGAAAGTGCCATGTTTAACCAAGGCCAAATATTACAAAACTTAATGGTACCAATCACCGAGCCGACACCGAGGAGAGGGGATGAAGGAGAGGATATACCCACTTTCATGGTTGAGACCACCATGCCATCGGCCACCATAGACACATCGCAAGCCGATACCCCATTTTTCCATCACTACCACTTGGATGACGAAGCATTTTTTGATGATGATAGTGAGGATGGGGAGATTTATCTAGGATCTGTGGGAGAGATTTCTTGTCTTGATTTGGATACCCCACATGAGTCCTATGAGAGCACTGAGGAGTTTACAGAGATTATGCATACCGGTGAGGAGGATGTGTGTAACGACTGCTTTTCATGTATCTGGATTTAATATAATATAATATATGTTTTGATGGATTTTCTCCTCTTGTGTGGTTTTCGTCTCCGTAGATTTCATTTTCGATCGATTCGTCGTATTTTCTCGCTCCTTCCTTAGGATTGTCGATTTCAAAGTATGTCACTCGTGACGGACTTCATAACGGTCATATCTAACTGTTAGATCAAGCCTAGGAGTCTTAGGAATCGATACCGGGGCCTCGCGCTCCGTATCGGTACTTTTCTGTGCTCATTAGCCGGTGTAAGAAGGGCCACCGACCGACTAGATGACGATCCAGTCGGTCGGCAATCCTTCTTGGACCGACTAGTTAGCTTTCTAAATTTTCTCAGGAGTTACTGTTTATCGTTAGTCGGTCTAAGAAGAGTTGTTGACCGACTAGGTTGCAAACTAGTCGGTCGGCAATGCTTCTTGAACCGACTAACTCATCAAATTATTTTTGTATCAGCTACTGTTCACTCTTAGTCGGTCTAAGAACGTTCATCGACCGACTAGATGTTAAACTAGTCGGTCAGTACTTGTTCATGGACCGACTAACTCTAGAATCCTATTTTCGTTCAGGAGTTACTGTTTGCACTTAGTCGGTCTGCGTTGGTCGACCGACCGACTAGTTGCCAAACTAGTCGGTCAGTGGTTGCTCTTTGACCGACTAACCAGTGTTAAAACCCTAATTTCTGGGCAGCCGCCAGCCCAACCTATAAATACCCCTCCCAAGCGACTTCTTCTTCTCCAACACGACCCAAAACCCTAAAAACTTCCCTCTTCAGCCCCCATCTTCCTCCACGCTCCATTTCTCCATTCCAAGCCCTAAATCCATCATCCAATCCATCCATCTACTCTATCTACCCCTCATCTTCCCCAAAATCTCATCAAAACCCATCAAAATCCCCAAATCCCCCAAAACCCTAGTTTCCCCAAACTTCTCCAATCTTTTCCAGATCTGATCCTAGGGTTCCCCGGAGTGTTTCTTCCGTCTCCTCTTGGTAAGAAATCGTTCTACCGTTGTTTTCTTAACCTATTTATAATTTTATGAAAACCCTAATTAATTTCATGTGTTTGATGTTTGTCTCCCCCAAAACAGCGATTTCCCCCGTAGATAGCATCCGTGTGATGAAGTGATCGTCAATCCCCGGTGCTAGGCAAGTGAAACTTGCCACTTAGGGTTTAGGCCATGTTTTAGGCCATATGCTTGTTGTAGGCGTAAAAGAGGCTAGGCGACGAAATGATACTCGCCTAGGCGCAAATTGGGGAACTAGCTTGACAACGAAGCTAGTTCCGACTTTTAGCATGTTGCACAATTTCCATGCCATGTTTACTTTCAATTAACGGTACGCGAATATGTTCATGTCATTGCATTTCGCCTGTCACGTTTAATTTAATTAACTGTCCGCAAATAAATTGTCATGACCTCGCATTCTTTAGGTATTGCTGTGATTGCGTAGCTTCGCTACAACGTTGTGTTCCTGGCTCGTGTTCCAGAAGCGGGCCATGTGTTGGTTGATAGCCAATGCCCGAATTGCGTGTTCAGGCTAGGTGTTCCCTACGCCATACTTGTGTTCCTGGCTCGTGACCAGAAGCGAGCATAATGAGTTGGAAACCCCAACGCTCGATTTATTGAATTGTGAACTAAGAATGCGAGCTCAATGTGCGGGGCAACCCTAGGCTCACTAGATGAGCTCAATGTACGGGGACCCCAGGCTCCATATCGTGTGGGTATTGAGTAGTGTTTAGTGTCGTTCGGTCTGAAATGCTATGCCATTCAGCGAATGGCATAAACACCTACAAAATGTGAATTGATTGAATTGATAGTAGCTTGGCTACTCTTGTCTTGTCCCGATAAATTGTCCCCTTGTACAAATCGTATTGCCATGATTTAATTGTGCACTCATGTTATAACTGCCATGTCATGCATACTAAACTGCTAGGTTGCTAGATGCCTCACTTTCAGTTTCCTTGCCCAAGTCTTTTTAGACTTGCTGACATGTGCCCCTTTACTCTTTTGGGTGACACATGTTAGATCCTGAGCCCGAGTACCTCGTTGAGGACGAGGTGTTTGCTGACGCCGAGCCCGAGCTTGTGTTTGACGGGGAGTACGTGGACACTGGGGACCAGTCCTAGTGTCTTCGTTGTGCTTTACTTTTGTTTAGACAGTTGTTTGTTATCGGTGCGTAGCACCTATACTTTGTTGTTTTCGTTGCTTTTGTTGGCCTTGTTCTGGGCCTTTAGACTCTTTTCTTTTAGCCTGGTGGCTTTTCTGGATGTTGGACTCTTTGTTGGTGTTGGACTATTTGTGAGATGTGGAATTTTATTTCAGTCTCGCCTTGTGTTGTTATTGTTATTCTGTTGTGGTTACAGGGACCTGTTTATGTATTTGTGGACGCTTATCGGGTTTGGGGCTTCACAGCTCCACTCCCGTGCGGACCTTTTCACGTCTCGCCTCCATTTTAGGGAAGCGGGTCGTGACAATGTGCGTGAGGATGAGGACACCACGACCACATACGAGGGGTCTGCTCCACATCCACCTCCAGAGCCATCGCTGTCACAGCTTCCTCCTTGGTCGGTGGTCAACCATGAGGATGTCATTCAGGACATCGGGCAGATGGAGGAGCATGAGCATATCGTCGAGGAGGATGTGCATGAGGGCTTGGATATGATCATCCACTTCATGGAGCCCGAGCCACATCTACCTCTACCGTCACGCTCCACTTCTTCTGCGGCTGAGCATCTACTTGAGCATATTTCCCCTATTCAGGGAGATTTTCATACTCACTCTCACTCCACATTTGAGTCTCGCTTTTCACGTCCTATTTCTTTAGACTCATATATATTTGACACACCATATCTCTCGCATGACACATGATCGACTTCCCTTGAGGTATGCTGCGGTGTGTCACCACCTGGAGAGCCACTTCTCATGGAGAGCGGGGATTTGATCGTCGCTAGCACAGAGGATAGCATACCATTTCCAGGGAGTGTTCGCCACATTTCATATATTTTACCATCATTTACCGGCGACTATCTCTGGGATACATTTATTTTGGGAAATAATTTCTTGCCATGGACTAATGCACCTCGTCCTTTGCAGGTCATAGGTGGACACCTACGAGGGATGCTTGGAGGTGCATTGCTTGGGTCCATTGGCACACTTGGCACAGCGCTTCTGGCGGAGCCACAGAAGGAGCAGTTAGAGCAGCTACCTGCCCCACTTCAGATCTTGGATCCGCCTATGCTCAGGTGTATCCTAATCCAGTAGTGTAAAAATTTACCGCTTTCTAGTTTAGATTTGAATAATCTCGTCTCCTCTCATTAGCGAGGGGAGCGTATCTAGGATTTGCTTTTGCATCTTAATAACCCTTCATTTCGTGCCCTTCTATCATTTCACCCTCTTCCTCTTCCGAGGAGAATGAGCACACTGTCTCTCCTGCATTTTGATTTCTTTCTTTTCCGATTTTCCCCCAGCATATCTCTACATCCCCATTGATCATATCATTTTGCTAGCATTGTCATGTTCAGCTTGGGGGAAATCGACTTTTGTGTGCATGTTTTTGCGTGTCGTTGTTGTGTGTCTGTGTCTATGTGTTCTTTTGTCATGTTTTATATCTTTTATTTTAGTGTTTCTTTTTCTTTATTTTTTAGTTTTGCTCATGTGTTTTTCGTGTTTTTCATTTTTTGTGTCGGTGCGTAACTCCCCCCCATTTTCATTGCCCTCCCGTATTCACTACTATTGCATTGAGGACAATGCAAGTTTTAGCTTGGGGGAGTCGCACTTCGTGCGTCATTTGTCTCTTTTTCTTCGCTATTTGAGTCGTTTTTCTCCGTCTTTTTCTTTTTCTTTTTCTTTTCTTCTTTTGTTCTCCCTCTCCTAGAGATCACCACATATGATGAATTGCCACAAAATCACACACATACCTAGCACGGCTTCGAGAATCACATTCACTAACCTCAGGAAGCCGAGTCCTCTTGCATTTCATGCATCGTGGTTCCACTTAGCTTTCTTATGAGTCGTGTGTCGTGACTAGCATTTGGTGTGCTTCTACCTTGTGAGTATGTTTTATATACCTATCCTTGGTTGACCCCTAGATTATCATGCTTCGATTTGAATATGCTGTATTTGCTTCTACTATCTGCTTCTATATGCATGCTATATTTATATCGTATATTTCAATTCGCATGTGTCGGGATTCCACAAACAAGGACTAGGATAACCCATTTAACCTATGCTCTGATTAACGAGAAATATCTCCTTTGCCCAAGTGTTTAGAATCCGATTTCATTTTTATTTTACTTGGTGCAAATCCCCTCGTCGTGTACCGTTCTCCCACTTGGGAGAGTACACATGAAAATATCCCAATACCCAAAAATCCAAAAAAAGGGAGAAAAGAAAAGAAAAACCCAAAAAGGATGAGAAATGAAAAGAAAAGAAAAAAAATACAAATACCCAAAACCCAAAAAAATTCCTGTGTGAATATTTTCCTACTTGCCGAGAATAAAGGGAAGGCGAGAATTTGCACCAAGTGTTCTTCTCCACATCATCTCAACCCCCATCGGTTTCGAAAACACTTGGCTTAGGAACTTTTTAACTAGTATCTAGGCTATAGTGGTGTGATTTCCTTAACCCTAGTTGTGGAGTCCCCGATGCATGATACGCTTCTATTCTTATACTCTTCTCATGCATGCTTGAGCTAATATTCACCGGAATTTCAAATTCGAATCGATATTTAGGTCATTTCCTGGATTTGTGTATATCGAGCTTTATTGCACATCGTAGATAGTGACACTGACTGCTAGTGCACGACCACACTCACTCGCGCTTCACTGCGTGGGCCCACGACACTTGTCTGGACTCGTACTCCTTGGTTTAGTGATGTGATTTGGCTTTTGCTTGCTTGGTGTGTCGTTTTTGATTTTGTTGGCCCTAACGGGTGATCTACGATATAGAGTTTTCTTTTTCTCTCTTTCTCTCTATTTTTCCCCTCCGAGCTCCTACTCTCACTCGTCTTCCTCGAGGACGAGGAAGAGTTCAGCTTGGGGGATTTTGACGTGCGTTTATATTTCATATATTTACGCACGTTTTCTTCCGTGTTTCTCCGTATTTTCCGCCGTCTTTTATTCGTTTTCTCGTGCTTTCTTGTATTTTCTTGTTTTCTTTCACTTTTCCATGTTTTTTGTATATTTGCAGGAATTTACAGCATTTGGGACATAAAACGACGATATTCTGAGTCCCCGGAGCAACGGGAGGAGTCACGCGTGATCCAGGGGGTCAAACGACCAAGATTGCCACTTTTCAGCCCCCACCCGATCGGTTGGACACAGCCAACCGATCGGGTGATGCATGCGTGTCCGACCCGGACTGAAGCTGGAGCGAAGCGTAAGGTCAACCGATCGGTTCGCCGACCGGTTCATCCCAACAGAGTTCTCGAGAAAATGGAGCTGAATTCCAACCGATCGGGTGACCTTCACCCGATCGGTTCATCTGTAGCCGATTCCTCCGAAGGACGACCTGATCACGCCACCCGCTCTCCTCTGTGCCCGGTTGATGCTCCCGAAGGCGACGGCCGAAGCAACAAGCCGCTCACCCGATCGGTTGACATTTCAACCGATCGGGTGGCCTTTTCGTCCCCTTTCGCACACCGCTGCTCATTCATTGAATATTTACTATCATTCCAGAAAGATTTTGGGTGATCTCTTATTTTTCTAGTGTCGGCATAGTCGTTAGCTTTTCAACGATGGGTCGCATGCCCAAATCCGATTTTTCTAGATTTTTCTGGAATTTTCTGAGCGCAGCTATGTGCTGAAACTGGCTGCAGTCTGGAATTTCATTTCACCCGATCGGTTGACTTGTCAACCGACCGGGTGAGATCTGTTTCTGTGAATCTGACCTCTCTGTTTATTCCACCCGATCGGGTGAGTTTTCACTCGATCGGGTGGGCCTTTTTGACAGTTCTGAACCCGACCCAAGAGGGTTTTTGATGGGTTTATAAATAGAGGTTGGGGGCACGACTTGGGGGGATTCTCTCTCAGTTTTTCTAGGGCTTTTTGCCCCTTTCCCTTGTGAGTTTAGATTAGGTTAGATTAGGTTTTCTCTTGTAATAAGTCTTGTATTGGATTGGAGGTTCAAAATCAAGATAAGTATTTCTTTCTCTTGTTCTCCATTTTTTGTGTTGTATTTCTTTTGCTTCATGATGAATGTTTGTATGTCTTTTGTGTTGTTTGTTTATATGTTTTTCATCATGGAGTAGTCTTGATGAACCCTAATACGGGTTAGAGTATGATTGATGCTTGGGTTGTTTCATTTGACTTGGTTGCATGGCATGTGTTCGATGAAATGCGTCAATGGGGATTTCTAGCAATCTGGGTCCAATTCGTACGACGACACACTAGTTGTGTTGGGGGTTGGGGTCCGGTGCTTGTCCAGTCAAGATCCGCTTCGATGTATTGCTAGAAATCACATTCGACCTATTTGGCCATTAGGGTTACGCGGGGGTGTTTCATTGTCATTGGCGGGAGAAAGACCGCCTCTGACCGTCGGGCCAAGGGGGAATAAACTTGGCGGTTGACTCCCTAGCCATAGCTCACGCCCCCAGCGTAGACATCGAGTCCTAGCGCGCGGGAGCGGCTTGGACGAAGTGTTGGGAGATATCATTGTGGCCTTAATGCTCCCAGTTGCGGAAGGTGTTAATGGACATGGGAATGCCCACCGTCCAGAACTGGGTAGGCCTAGCGTGCTTGGCACCGACCGGAATATCGGGCCATGGACGCTAGGTACCACCTTTTGGGGCAATGTCTCACCCTGGGTCAAGTCAAATGCCAAGTGTCATGAGTGCTCTAACCCGTGTTAGCGGGGATTCATTTTGTGTCTTTTTCATTTCTTTCCCTTATTCCTACACTTCCACCCATATCATCCGCGTAGCTAGCACGCGACCTAGGCGAGGCTAGTAGCCACTCAAGCCATCCGCCTCCCTGAGTTCGATAAACCCGCACCCTACACTAACCGTGCACTTGCGGTAAAACGACACCGCGCCCATGCCGTAAACGGGACGCCGGTCATGGTATCACAATTCTCAAAGTCCAAATTAAAGATTCACAACGTCCAGAGCTCCCACGCTCAGTCCAACAATCAGCCTACAGTCCCGTATTGTTAAGTTGGATTAGTGAGTTACAAAGCAGTAAAAATAATCGTTTTTAATCTTGAATTAACATGCGATGGTTGGGGTTCCTACGGTGCAGATCTTACCTCAACACGACGCGAGAGCTACTCTGACGTCGGGTAGCGACGTCAGGGGTTGGATTCCTGTAGTGCGTACGGTATGGGACGACGGTTACTCTGTGATAAAACACATGCACGAATAAGTTGTGACGACGGCTAGAATAATTAGACAAGTCCTAAAAACGTCTAGTGCCCCAATTTTAATTAAGTTCTCTGTCCTACGATGGGTTTCTCATCAATATTAATGAACGCTACAATATTAACACGTTAACTACGTTAAGTGGCTATTACGAAAAAACATACAACAATTAATCAAGTAACCTAGGTTCTCATTGGCTAGAAGTCGCGTACACAATTTATCCACCCTACAAATCAATTTAACATCAATAGTAACGTTACTATCAAGTAAACAACGTTATCATTTAGTCACTAGGCTGATTTTTGACATGTAGTGGTTCACAACATAAGATTATTATTACTAACTTGATTAACTAGGTTAACCTACTGCTCATGCATTAACATAACTGTACTAATACAACAACCTAGCACCAACAGTAGCTAATAGATGTAAACATGATATTAACCCTACCAATTATCAACTAACAACATCCTATTAAACCACTTGATGTCCATCATCATATAATCTATACTTCTATCAAGTTAACTAGGTTTACCTACAGAATCACCCTCATTAGCATATAGATCTCAAAGACACTAGATAACCATAACTAACCGTAGCGAGGAGGACCCCCACGAAGCTTTCGGGGATCGCTACGCCACGCCAGCGGCGGATAGAGGTTGAGGGACGTCGAGCGACACAAGGGGAGGCCGTCAACAGTACGAAGATCTGTCTTGTGTCGCTGCCACACGACGGGAGGCTGATGTGCGCGGCAGCGGCCGAAGGAAGTCGCTGCGCGCGAAGAAACAATGTTGCAGCGACGAACAACGGCTATGGGCGGCTGCTACAGGCGATCTCCGGTGAGATAGCGGCGGGGGATGCCATGGGGATGCGTTGCAATGCCTGGGGACCACCGGCCGCGGGGAACATCGGCGTTGCTGCAACTTCGGGGTGCTGCTGCGACTTCGGGCGGATGCCGGCGGTAACAGCGGCTAGGGCACGACTGTAGGAGCGCCGGGAAGCAGTGGACAGTCGTGGAGATCGCCGGCAATGGGGCCTGGCCGGAGTCGGATGGGGTGGCCGCTCGCTTCGGGTTGTGAAGGCGTGGAGATGGGAAGGCCGCGAGCTGGCGACGGATGAAGAAGAAAGGCGTCCGGCGTCGTCTCATTAGCGTGGGGGAGGAAGATGTAGCAGGTGGCGGCTGCGTTGCTCTCTCTCTCTCTCTCTCTCTCTCTCTCTCTCTCTCTCTCTCTCTCTCTCTCTCTCTCTCTCTCTCGTGGAGAAAGCACAGAGGGTGGCGGCTTGTTAACCTAGGTTTTATTAATGCGATGTTGTGTGGGAGTTGCTGTGAGAAGGAAAAATAAGGCACAGGGTTAATTATTATGCAAGAGTAGGCTATATGCAGCACGTGGTTGGCCCAAGGGGTTTTCTTTTTTTTCTATTTGATTAAGCCCCCACTCATCCCAACTGTGTGCGTGTGTGCTCGGCCCAGTGCTCAAACGTGGGGGTTATCATGGGAAGGTGGTTAGCATTAATTAAGGGGTAGGTGCCATATGATACTTATGGTTAAATCAATATTAGGTTGGGCAAACGTGAAAGTGGATCAAACGAAGTCCAAAAATCATAAGATAAATACTGAGGTGATCGGGACGACGAGAGAAAGAAGGCAGAGAAGACGGATCACAATTCCGACGACGAGAAACGAAATTAAAAATAAAAAGGCCTCATGATAAAAGTGAAAATCGCGACGTCTCCTCAAATAAAATCAAATCGTGGGAGAACGACCCGTGAAATGACGTTCCAAATTAACACCACAATTTTAATACTCTCAGAGAGGGTCACAACGGCATATCACACTATAGGGTTCGGATACAGACAAGGTCTAAAATAAATACGTGCACGGACACGACTACGTGCACGTAAAGCGTATAAAGGATACGGGGTCCAAAGGCGACCGTAATTCCAAGTTAGGCACACGTCGGGGGTTGGCTTGCTAAGGACGCAACCAAGGTGCTACGGCCCTATCGACTCAACGACACGACTCACTCACAAAGCAACAAAACCAATCAGGTACCCGAAATTGCTATACGCAGAGCCGTATAACGAATAGTGGGTACCGGCCGTTACATCCTACCCACCTTAGAATAAAGTCCGTCCTCGGACTTTCTAACTATAAATATAACTCTAGCCAGATTAGTAGCTATCCCAATCACATCACACTATAATTCAACCAGGTATAGTCATTACCAGTGCTTATATATATGCACTAGGTAGTCAAACATCAACACTACCAACATGTACATATATATTCACGCACATTATACACTTATATCTATTATAGTCAGTCAAATTCATACACATATTTCAATCACATATATATGCATACATCCCTTATATAACTACTTCTTACCTAGCACAAAACAATAGTTCGGATACTCACATAAGAATAGTCTCAAACTTAGCAAATACAATCATTGCCGTATAGATAACTACCTATGCACAAAACAACATGGGTGTACTACTCCCTAATATTTCCTAATATACATACAATACCAAACACATCAACACATGTAGTCACACCATGCCATTATTAAGTCAAGTTTACTATATCTAATATACATTCACCCTTACTAGAATTTCACCAATATATAGTCATTCAAATGCACGCAAATACTTCACCATATTCACATCACATAGTCCTATAACTATATTCAAGACTTATCACATGTACCATAATTACAAATACCTCTAATTAAACACATACTTACCCGTGCATGGTGCACACCCACACACGCTAACATTTCATTCATATGTACCAATCATACCACTATATACTCATCACATCTACACACCTAGTTTAGCTAGCACACATACGTTCACATAGGCAAGTCCTTAGTAAATAATTATACCACAAAACCAACACCTATAACTATATACTGGTATAGCGACCCACAATCATGTGCGTAACACAACCAGGCACAAACAATCCTTTCACTATGCATACATCATCCAAGGATATATTCATGGTATTACACGCAAACCACAGACATATGTAACAATATACCTAGAGTATACCCACTCAAGCTTGAGTGAGACTCAAAACACATATCAGAATACTCTATATACGCAACACGGTATCTATACATATACCAATACCACTCCAATGTATACACATCTTCAAACATAACCATACACATACCATAATGTCAATCACACTTAACATCTAGTCAGGTAACACCCACATAGATCAATCACTTTATATACCATAATAATATTACAGACATCAGCACATGTATAATTATAATATCTTCCCTAATACATGCATTCATCGTATAGTCACACGCATGTAAAATATATATATATATACATATCAAGCATTCACAAGTATCTTCGAACGACATACTCAACTAACAGATATTCCAACACAAATTCCTAAGTGATATAGATATCCGCACATATATAATAACACCACCATATACAACTTCACACATATATCACGAATAACACTGATTATCTATTATACATTTGACAGAGATTTTTGAATCCTAGGGCTGACTAGGACAAGCTGACTAGGACAAACTGGTTGATAAAAGACGGCCATGATTTAATCTTAAGAAATGGACGGCTTAGATGAGAGGTTGGATGATGGTTTGAGAGGGGTTGAAATGATAAGTTTGTATTTTTTAGATATCTTTTCTTGGAAAACATCCCCCTCAATTGATTATAGATCCTATTTTACTTTTGTGCTACGTTGGAAAGTGCAAGAGGCATTTTCTGGCTCTTGGAAAACAAACTTTTTTTTGGGAAGTGCAAGAGGCAGAACCCAACTCCTTTTCGTTGCCTTCTCTCCACACGCAAACAGCAGGTTCATCTTCTCCCAAGCAAGAGGTTCATCTCACACAATCGAAATCCAACAGGTTCTCAATCGCAATCCAGCAAGAGCCTGTAGTCTTTCATCCTCTCCCAAGCAAGAGTCTTTCATCTTCTCCACACGCAATCGCAATCCAGTAAGGGTACCCGTCTCGCCACAAAGCAGTAAGATCCAACAAAGACCAATAACATTTTTTATTCTCCTAAATTCCCCAATCCCGCACTCACCTCCTTCCCGTACATCGGCGAGTCCACATGCTGCGAGGTCAGAAGATTGATCGCCTTCCCGAAGAAATGCAAGTACACCACTAGCGCCATCCAGTGTGTCGCCGCTGCAATCGATCCCACCGCCATCAGCACCCAATCGATCCCATCGGCACATGCGAACAGAATAGAGAACGGCACCACCGCAGGCGGTGGCTCGATTTCCTCAACGTCGTCGATTGGGCCATCATCATCAATCTGTAACGCCTCTAAGCCGGAGTCCATGTAAGGCGACGGCGACTTCGGCGGCTCCGAGAAATTAAATTTATTACGCTGATCCAGGTTCACGCGGATGAGAGAGAAAGGTAAGTGGTCCTTTCCTTTGTTATCTCTCATGCTGATTCTTTCTTTTGATTAATGATATTTTGTTCTGTGTGATTGTGGTATGGCCAAACTTTGAAATTAGGAGCTAGATGTCTTTGTGGCCGCTAAATAAAGAGCTTATTGCAGGCAAACCACCAGTAAAGAGCTTGGGTTCCCGTTTAATTACAGGGTGTTTTGTGTAGGAATAGAAGAATTGAATGTCACTGCCATGGAATTTGTAGAGTAAATCCTTGGGCTTTAGGACAAAACTATTGTGCTGCCTGAATTCTGTCAATAAATTAAGAACGCCATTCTTGAGTATCAGAAAGGCATTAGCATATACCCCCCTTTAGCTTAGGGACAGTCAATTAGTATATATGGAAGGCCTGAATGATTTTTTTGGTGTAGCAATGAATGAATTAGGGTGAGTAAATCAATTAGTATGTGCTGACGGTAGTGGTTATGCTCATGTCATTGGTCGTGCATGTATGCTAGCCAAAACTCTCTTGCGACAGATCAAAGCCCAGAGCCTACATAAGTTGCATGAAGTTTGGTCCAGTTCTTTCTGACAAGTAATCTTCATTTCTCTTGAAAAGTATCATATTCTTTATTGTTTGTGTCAATGTGCTATCATGTGTGAAAGTTTTCTGAATTATGATCTTTTCCAATCAAACAGGAATGTTAAGTATCATGAACCTGAATACTGGAAATTTGGAGAAGAGGGGAATAAATATTTTCGTCATGCAACAGGGCAGATATATGCTATTTCGAAAGATCTTGCCACTTACATTTCCGTCAACCAGTAAGCCTATCTTAATCGCACATCCTTACTGATTCTCCTCTTATATAGATTTGGATAAAAGCATAGTAAATGGTTATTTGTATGTTTGATGCATAGACATATATTGCACAAATATACTAATGAAGATGTAACACTTGGTGCTTGGTTTATCGGACTAGACGTCGATCACATTGATGGGCGCAACATGTGCTGCAAAACCCCACCAGGTTTGCTTCATTTTTTCTCCGATATGCTATTGGTTCTTTCCTTCTGAATATGTGTAGCAGTGTACTCACAAAGTCTTTTCCTCTTGCAAGACTGTGAGTGGACGGGTTAGGCAAGGAAGGTATGCATAGCATCCTTTGATTGGAGCTACAGCGGGATTTGTAAATCCTGAAGGATGTTATGCAAGTTTGTGAATCCGGCAATTTCTCCAGTCGCTGCATTAGCTGACATAGTCCCGAACTGTCGAGAAACGTATTGTAACTATGCAGTCATATTGCCGTGACAGCAGTTGGGGTATTTGGTACCAGACATCGGTGTAATAGCTGCTACTGCCGCTATTGTTGCTGGCGCATCTATAATATTTAATTGCAGTTGGCGATGAGCTCCCCTCAATCAAGAAAAGAGCATCATTCTTCGCTTTTGCTCTGATTGTTGCTGCAACTTGCTTTTGCTGTGATTCGATTGGACATAGGTGTCATCTAGGCTTTCGACGCTTTCGTAGATTGATCCCATAGAGCCAACCATTTTTACTTTGGTGCGGAGCTTAATGACTGAGCCCACAAGCATAGCCAGAAAGCTGACAAGGAAATCGAAAGCTTCAGCAAACAGCACTCTCTTTATTCCATTGTCTATCATATGCTTTAGATAAATGAACAGAACATGTGAATCATGAAGTTTCAATTTTGGGATGAATGTTGTTTGAATTTGCTCCCCTTTTTAACTAAAGCAGGTCACTGATATTGTTTGAATATGGAGATATATAAATACTATGTATTAACTTCCAGACATGCTTTAGCTCATTTTTTGTTTTTAACATTTGATTATGTTTCTGTTGGCTAACGATAATGTTGGTTTGCTTCTCCGTGGTTTAAAATGTGGAGAGTTACAAAGAGGCCATGTCATCATTAATATTAGAAAAAAATTTGTCTGCCAATTTCTCAACATTGTATCATTGGCTAGAAAAATTTATAATTTAATGGAGAACTGTTCTGTCTGATTTTAAAATCATGAAATGTGTTCTTTTTCTTATCATGTGTATTTTACAGATGACATTAATAGATTAAATTATTATTTTTTGTTTAGGTTATTTGGACATTAGAATTATTTCATAGGCCAATTAGACAGTAGTATGTTACAGATGAGTTATCATAGGCTTGAAACTTTTCCTCTTTTATGCATTAATCATTTCGTTATAGCTGGTTCCTTGGTTTATCTCGATTCAGTTGCTTCGATACTCAGCGAACTACTAGCTAACTAGGGATCGCTCCAATGGCGGTATGCTTTCAGGATCTGGTTTTTTTCGATGCCATATCACTAATCTTCTCAATCCAGGGTGTTGGATCTGATGCTTTTGTACGCTTTTGTACGAATGATTTTTGTGTGTAGCGGCAGCTTAAAGATGAAGCCACCGAAGAGAAGGGAGAGCGAGCTAGAATGGTAAATCTTTGTCTGACTATTTCTCATCATTGTATCATAGGCTTAAAATCTTGAAATATGTGTTCTTTTTTCTTATTCTAATTCTTTTAAACTGTGTTTGTTACAGATGCGTTAGACTGCCTATTTTTTCAATAAAATTATTTGAACATGGATATCTACGACTCGATCAATACTGATAACTGGTGAATAATTTCCAAACGATTGAAATCGAATTCTTGATGCTTTGTTCAGGTTTTTATGGAAAACTTTAAATTTTGGGTTGTTTTATTTGGCAATTCTGTTCATTTTGGTTTATAGAGCACGGATTTTATTGTTTTTAAATGTGAAATACCAATCGTTGATGTCAAATTCTTGCCGTTGTAATTTGAGAGTAGATGACGACTTGGTATTTGAATTACTTGAAGCGAATTTTAAGAAATTATAATGAAATATATTGTCTTAATGTTGACTCCTAGAGAATTTTTTTTTGATTTGCTGTAGTTTTAAGGGTTACAATATGCATCTCTATAGTTAAAACTTGACGTGAGGTGTACGTTCTGCTGGTTACATGGATGGTGGTTCGTGTAGAGAAGACGATGAGCGATCTCTTGATCAGGATAGACAAGACGATGAACATGGATTTCTACGACTCAATCAATATTGATCACGGGTGAATTATTTCAAAATGATTGAAATTTCTTGGGATGAGCTAAATTATGGGTGATCTAAGATTTTGAGGGGGTATCGTAAATGAACCGTGCCCTACGGGCACGGGTTATGACTAGTACATACATAATACAAGAGTCAAATATTAATATCCTAAGTGTAGCACGCTCGTACGGGTCCACACACTCCACCTATGTGCATGCACCATGACACAACAACTTATACTAATGGGCCCACCAAACTATACTAATGTTGACACAGGTAACGACAAGCACTAATGACTAAACAATAGGAAAGAAACCGAAGCCAAACCGTAACGAAAGAAAGATCGATAAACACGAGTCCAGATAGGACGAAGATAAGGAGACAGCTTGGTTAGGTGAACCAGGGGTATAATTGTGATTATTTAGGTGGGAAAAGAAAGATGTAATATACTCTCATATGCTACCGGAAATAGGACGTAAATGTTATAAGTTAAAACACTAAAAGTATAAAACGGCTATACTTGAAAAGTTGGAGTTCTCTTTTGCATAGGAAAATATTTAGGGGTCGGTAAAATAAGTTGTTGAATTAAACTTGTGTAGTTTATATATAGTAGAGGAGGAAATGGTATTTTGAATTATCGAAATGTCATTATGCAGAAATTAAGATATTTACGCGAGTGTGGAAGACATAGGTTAGTAAATATGATAAGATAATAATTTTAAAGATTTCAGCGAAAAATTTTGAAATTCGGAGAATGTATGGAGTCTTAAATGCATGTTGAATATTTTCAAATAACTTAAACCGAAAAAGAAATTCAAAATAGCTAACAGTGAAAATATTCATCGAATGGTCAGGATAGTAATGGAGAAGTTTCAACGATTAACGATGGTGACATGTAGATTCACGTGATTTGAAAGGAAGGAAGTGATTCAAATAAAACGTAAATATGAAGGGAAATAATTTAGTGAAACTGCTACGATGGAGTTCTACGGTCTATAACACGAAAGTGTAATGGACCGGAAAAATGGTGGAAGCAGGGTTATAATTACCGGGTCGACTGAAGATCAAGAGGAACTTAACATTAAGGCTCTCTAATGAACTAAACTGTGATAGAGATCTCTGGAAATGGTCTTAAGGGAAATTAAAATTACGTTCTGATGGGCCCGAAATCGATGAACCCAAGCGAACAACTAGAGGAAATCTAGAAGTCTATCATGGTCAGAGCTAGACAAGAACCACTAAGGTAACTCCTAAGACGATTATATCAATTTCAAGCATGGAGTCTAGCTAATAATCAGGGACCTCTAACTAGCAAGCACAGACGTCTAACTAAGTCTTACTAAAGTCCTGATCTAATGGATTCCCTACTAAGCTGAGACAGATGTTTGGCATCACGTCTACCAGCCTCCAAGGACATAAGAAACGATAAAATTAGACTCAGAGCCTATGATTTGGATGTTTTAATTTATTTAATGGACGTTCTATAATTATTATCGTTGTTCCGATAATTCGCAGTTGCAGCGGACCTGCATGGGCCACCAACAAAACCTGTCACGCCCCGCTTCCCTAAAATGGAGGCGAGACGTGAGAAGGTCCGCTCCGACTTGGAGCTGTGAGGCTCCAGTCTGTAAAGCGTCTGGATTTAAACCGAGTAGAGGCCCCTGCAAGTGCGATACGGAACAAAAATAATAATAAAGAAAGAGACATAAAATAACCAATCTCAGAATGTCCATAAAAAATTTCAACATCCCAGAAAAGCCACCAGGCTAAAAGAAAATAGTCTGAAAGGCCCCAGCATGGCCAACAAAAGTAAACAAAGTACAGAAAGAAAGGTGCTACTCACCAACAAAACCTAACAATAGACTAAGCAAAGTAACGACGAAGGAAAACTCTACGACTGGTCGCCGGTGTCCTCGTACTCCACATCAACTGTGGGCTCAGGCTCGGCGTCAGTAAACACCTCGTCCTCAACAATGGTCTCTGGCTCAGGGTCTAACATGTGACACCCAAAAGAGAGAGGGGCACATGTCAGCAAGTCTACAAAGACTTGTGCAAGAAAACTAAAAGTAAAGTAATGCAACCTAGCAGTTCTAAAAAGTGCGATGACATGGCATTTTACAGAATGGATGCAACAATTAAATAAATGCGACAAGTATGACATGGCAGCAAGTTTAACAAGGTACACGTACATCAAGGCATGGGTAGCAAAGCGACTAAACAATCACATGGATTTTACAAGTCAAGTAAACACGTCGTGCTCAGAGATTACGCCTTTTGGCTAGAGTGGCTGTACGGGCCAACTCCTAAGCTCAAGTGATCGCTTATCCCTACCCCTCCACGTGTATCGGGCATTGGTTTTTGACCAACACATGTAGCCCGCTTCTGGATCACGAACCAGGAAGTGTATTTGGCATAGGGTTGTGCCTGCAACGCAGGTGCCTAGCCTGAACAAGGAAGTACAAGTATAGTAGCGTGTGCTACGAATGCAACACTCAAACATGGATGACATGGCATGTCAAGTTGTAATTTAAATGCGTACAGATATAGAATTTAAACGTGGCATGCAGAGTACAAGTAAAGAGCATGCAATTACAAAAATTAAACGTGACAGGCAGATATGCATGAATGACATGGCAGGGTGACAGATCTAGCTTCGTTGTCAAGCTAGATCTTAAAATTGCGTCTAGGCGAGTATCATTTCGTCGCCTAGTCTCTTTTACGCCTAAAGCAAGAAAATGGCCTAAGACATGGCCTAAAGCACTAATTGGCAAGTTTCACTTGCCTGAACAACGTGCTGGTATCACAATTCTCAAAGTCCAAATCAAAGATTCAAAACGTCTAGAGCTCCCACGCTCAGTCCTACCATCAGCCTACAGTCTCGTATTGTTAAGTTGGATTAGTGAGTTACAAAGTAGTACAAATAATTGTTTTTAATCTTGAATTAACATGCGATGGTTGGGGTTCCTACGGTGCAGATCTTACCTCAGCACGACGCGAGAGCTACTCTGACGTCGGGTAGCGACATCAGGGGTTGGATTTCTGTAGTGCGTACGGTATGGGACGACGGTTACTCTGTGATAAAACACGTACACGAATAAGTTGTGACGACGGCTAGAATAATTAGACAAGTCCTAAAAACGTCTAGTGACCCAATTTTAATTAAGTTTTCTGTCCTACGATGGGTTTCTCATCAATATTAATGAACACTACAATATTAACACGTTAACTACGTTAAGTGGCTATTACGAACAAACATACAACAATTAATCAAGTAACCTAGGTTCTCATTGGCTAGAAGTCGCGTACACAATTTATCCACCCTACAAATCAATTTAACATCAATAGTAACGTTACTATCAAGTAAACAACGTTATCATTTAGTCACTAGGCTGATTTTTGACATGTAGTGGTTCACAACATAAGATTATTATTACTAACTTGATTAACTAGGTTAACCTACTGCTCATGCATTAACATAACTGTACTAATACAACAACCTAGCACCAACAGTAGCTAATAGTCGTAAACATGATATTAACCCTATCAATTATCAACTAACAACATCCTATTAAACCACTTGATGTCCATCATCATATAATCTATACTTCTATCAAGTTAACTAGGTTTACCTACAGAATCACCCTCATTAGCATATAGATCTCAAAGACACTAGATAACCATAACTAACCGTAGCGAGGAGGACCCCCACGAAGCTTTCGGGGATCGCTACGCCACGTCAGCGGCGGATAGAGGTTGAGGGACGTCGAGTGACACAAGGGGAGGCCGTCAACAGTACGAAGATCTGTCTTGTGTCGCTGCCACACGACGGGAGGCTGATGTGCGCGGCAGCGGCCGAAGGAAGTCGATGCGCGCGAAGAAACAATGTTGCAGCGACGAACAACGGCTATGGGTGGCTGCTACAGGCGATCTCCGGTGAGATAGCGGCGGGGGATGCCATGGGGAGGCGTTGCAATGCCTGGGGACCGCCGGCCGCGGGGAACATCGGCGTTGCTGCAACTTCGGGGTGCTGCTGCGACTTCGGGCGGATGCCGGCGGTAACAGCGGCTAGGGCACGACTGTAGGAGCGCCGGGAAGCAGTGGACAGTCGTGGAGATCGTCGGCAATGGGGCCTGGCCGGAGTCGGATGGGGTGTCCGCTCGCTTCGGGTTGTGAAGGCGTGGAGATGGGAAGGCCGCGAGCTGGCGACGGAGGAAGAAGAAAGGCGTTCGGTGTCGTCTCGTGAGCGTGGGGGAGGAAGATGTAGCAGGTGGCGGCTGTGTTGCTCTCTCTCTCTCTCTCTCTCTCTCTCTCTCTCTCTCTCTCTCTCTCTCTCTCTCTCGCGTGGAGAAAGCACAGAGGGTGGCGGCTTGTTAACCTAGGTTTTATTAATGCGATGTTGTGTGGGAGTTGCTGTGAGAAGGAAAAATAGGGCCCAGGGTTAATTATTATGCAAGAGTAGTCTATAGGCAGCACGTGGTTGGCCCAAGGGGTTTTCTTTTTTTTCTATTTGATTAAGCCCCCACTCATCCCAACTGTGTGCGTGTGTGCTCGGCCCAGTGCTCAAACGGGGGGTTATCATGGGAAGGTGATTAGCATTAATTAAGGGGTAGGTGCCATATGATTCTTAGGGTTAAATCAATAATAGGTTGGGCAAAAGTGAAAGTGGGTCAAACGAAGTCTAAAAATCGTAAGATAAATACTGGAGTGACCGGGATGACGAGAGAAAGAAGGCAGAGAAGACGGATCACAATTCCAATGACGATAAACGAAATTAAAAATAAAAAGGCCTCACGACAAAAGTGAAAATCGCGACATCTCCTCAAATAAAATCAAATCGTGGGAGAACGACCCGCGAAATGACGTTCCAAATTAACACCACAATTTTAATACTCTCAGAGAGGGTCACAACGGCATATCACACTATTGGGTTCGGATACAGACAAAGTCTAAAATAAATACGTGCACGGACAAGACTACGTGCACATAAAGCGTATAAAGGATACGGGGTCCAAAGGTGACCGTAATTCCAAGTTGGGCACACGTCGGGGGTCGGCTTGCTAAGGTCACAACCAAGGTGCTACGGTCCTATCGACTCAACGACACGACTCACTCATAAAGCAACAAAACCAATCAGGTACCCGAAATTGCTATACGCACAGCCGTATAACGAATAGTGGGTACCGGCCGTTACATGTCTTCTTCTAGAATGCCCCCAATTTACAAGTTTACCATTCCTTAGTGCACACACCTCCACTTAATTACAAGGATGACATCACTAACACACACACCCTACTAATTACAAAGATACAACTAACCTAAACCCATTTCACACTAGGACCCCTCCTCACACTATCACATTTCTAATACACACACCACTTGCTAATTACAAAGAGACCACTACCTTGCACACTCCCCCTTTACTAAACACACACCCACCCACCACAATACATATCTAGAATGCCACATATATCTACAGCTATAGACTTCACTTCAGATATATAGTACACACAGACCAATAGAATTCAAACACATCCACTTAAAGCATCCAAGTATACTAGGCATCCAAATACACACTGTTACGACCTAAAAATCATGATAATCCGACCTCCATCCAAGACCGCCACACAGACAACTCGTCCTTCCGTCCCAACCTCGCAGGTTAATCGCTTGTCCCCCTGGCCCGCTCGTCGCCCATCAATCCTGAAGTCCGCCTCGACTAGTGGGAAGGGCGCACTTCGCCTCGAACCTCGCCGGTTGGGCGCCCGCTTTCCTTCGAGCCTGCCAGGCGTACGACCGGGTTGCCCGTCATCTACCGAGAGCGACCAAGTTACTCATGTGCAGCCTCGCTCCTCAGACGCACCTCGGCGACTCTTAGTCCGACCTGCGTGCCTGGCCCCCGCTTTAAGTCCTATTACTAACTTATGCATCGGCGAGGCTAATGGTTGGACCCCAACCCGGCCTTTCTGACGAGCTGCTCCTTGTGCAGGCCAGCCCGTCATCTCGGATCGTGCTATGTTCCTACCTCAGGCAGTGCGGTCGCCGAGCTAACCCCCAACGGAAACATTTCTGTGGTCAGCCTTCGTAGTGCGCTTAGCCTCGTCACTACACTCATCACCTGTCAAATAGCCTACCCTAATCACCTCCTAATCTTAACCACCGTGCCCTTGGTTTCCCTTAATACAAATTCATTGTACGCGAGTTTTACCCCGCAACACTAATAATAACAACCTCAACGCCGTAATATACTACATGTCCCACAAAAACATATACCCTATCGTACAAGGCAACTGGGCCATTACAATAGGTACTATCCCAGCACGTGCGCAGTGACCTGCTCAGCTTTATTTCTCCTCACCCTCCCGTCTCCAGCACACCTGGGAAGTTTTGATATTTCGGGTATCTTGGGGACCGGGGTGTGACACGAATGCTCTTTATGGGAACAATCCAAGGCCACCTAGCAATCCTTACTCCAACACATTCAACCTGGGTTGGAAGAACCACCCAAACTTCTCATATAGAAGTGGAGGATTGCAGCCTCAACCATTGTTCCCGCAAACAACATCAATAACAATATGCACCATCACAGAATTTTAGAGCTCCTAATCAATTACCACCCCCCTTCTTAAATCCAATTTAGAGAATCTGATGGAAAATTTAATTGTGATGCAGGGGCAAAAGAACGACTTCTTTCAATCCTCTATCCATCAACTTTTGTCTACCACGCAACAACTCACTTCAAGCCAAAAGGTAGTGGAGACACATTGCACAGTTGGTACAGCAGGTGGCGCAGCTCACTAGGCCACAAGGACAAATATCGCGGCAACCTGAGCCCAATCCCCGAGGCCATATAAAAGACAATACTTTGAGAAGCGGGAGGCAGACTGAGGGCCATACAATGCCAGCAGCTGAAGAGTGGGAGGCTATAGTTGAGGTGGACCCTCATATCGAAGATATTTTTTTCTTGATCGTCATATTTCAGTATTTTTGTGCTCTATCGCCAACTTTTGCGTTATCACGATTATACGACATATTTCAGTCGATACATATATGTTATAAGTTTTTATTTGTGATTTAATTTGATTTTTCTAAGATTTTTTCATGATTTTTTGATGTTTTGCTTTAGGAGTATTTCCGGTACTATGGGTTTACGCTAAACAGAAATGTTAATAATATTATTTCTTTTGTAGTAAAAAGAAAAAGCAGTCGTTTGCAGAGCAATTCGGTGTATGCGTTTAGCAACTTCCACAAGGAAACAAGTGGCATGCGCGAATGAGAATACTGTAGGGCAAACATTGAATGGCAAATATTAGGGGTGTGCATGTCCGGTACCTTGTTTTTTATGTTACCCGGACCCTACCCGGTAAGGGACCGGTTCCTAAAATTTGGACCGAAACCTACCCAGTTGGACCCTATACCCGGACCCTACCCGGACCCTATGGTTTCGGATAGGTTCCGGGTACCTTGTAAAAAAAATCTAATTTGTGATGCATTACGAATAATGATTTCCAAATGATCTGTGCATGACAATTACCTCAAATACACATGACTAAAGATCAATCTGGAAGTAAAATATTGTCTCTAGTCTCTTTCTTCAGTGATAAAGGTATACTGATCAGTCATTTCTACTAGATAAAGTTAGACATATGGAAGAATGATTCACGTTTACCTCTACTGCTCTTTTGAACGCATAAGAGAACAATATGATCTTTGATTCAAATGCATTGTTTGATGAATTTACGCGTTGCTCAGAACTTCAGGATGCATGTAGTACTCACTAATATTATAAGCTCAAATTAGATACATACAGGGTGGATCACTCTTATATATTTTGATAATTAATATTATAATATATAAAAAAATTAAATATATAAAATATCGGTTCCGGTTCTCGGTACCCGTTCCTTATAAACGTGAACCGGAATCGGACCCGATACCCGTCGGTTCCTAATTTTTCTATCCGGAACCGATAACTATCTACCCAGAACCTACTCCTTTGGGTGGGTTCCGATCTGGTATCTCGATACCCTGTACCCATGCACACCCCTAGCTAATATGTAAGTAGGTGTGAGCAGAGTGCGCAGAGCAAAACGGAAGGTGCGCAAAGCATTTCCCTTGACATTTTTCCAGTCGCCTCTCTTTCTTTCTAGGGTTTTGGTCCTCGCTTTCGTCTGTCCCAAATTTTTAGGGGTTTTGCATCCACAAGAGAACCCGCGGATTCTAGGTTTCCAGCACGATGGATTTCGACGAGTACGAGTACTTGGAGAAGACGGTGGAGAATCCCGATCTCCTTTCCAAAGAAAAAGAATCCGCGAACTGGAACGGCGTTAAATCGGAGGACAAGGACCGAAGCCGGAGCTCGAAGCATAGATGCGACGAATCCGAGCGCGATTCCGAGCACCGCCGCTCGAAGAGATCTGTATCAGATGCTCGAGAGAGGAGCTCGTCTCGGCATCGCTCACGATCGAGGGAAGATCGGCACAGACGAGATAAGGATAGAGATCGTGAGGAGAGGAATGGGAAAGATAGAGGCAGAGATAGAGAGATGGAGAAGGAGAGGGACATGGAGATGGAGAGGAGAAGAGTGCGTGAGAGAGAGATGGAAAAGGAATTGGAGAGGTCTCGGAGGAGCCGCAGCCGGTCGGAGAGGCACCGATCCGAGGACCGGGACAGGAGGGAGAGGAGCAGGGAGCTGAGAGAAAGAGAAAGGGAGAGAGAGCTCCTTAGAGGACGAGATCGAGATGGCAGGTAAATTTTACGTTTTTCTTCTTTATTTTAGGGTGTTAATTTGTTTTGCTAGTCTGCTCTTGTTTCATTGTCTGGGTAAATTTGTTAATATTTTTTTGGGCTTAGTAAGTATAATAATAAAGAAGGGTTTTTCTCATATTAGTCCCTTAAATTATGTGTATTTTGATATTAGTCCCTTAAATCTTTTTAATTTGAATTTAGTCCCTTAAAGGGACTATTATGGTTAAAATTTAAACATTTAAGGGACTATTTAGATGATCAAAAGGGACTATTTAGGTTAACGTTAAACATTTAAGGGACTAAATTCAAATTACAAAGATTTAAGGGACTAATATCAAAATACACATAATTTAAGGGACTAATATGAGAAAAACCCAATAAAGAAATGGTTTTGCCTTATGATTATGCGTAATGCAGACTGATTTCGCATGTTGTGATCGAAGAGGACCAGGCCTTGTTTGTAACATCGTAGCTAAATAAGTTGTAAAAAACATCTAAAACTTTTGAAAAAGGTGGGCTAGTTTAATTGTGAGAACTTTTTTTATCGTGTCGGTGGGGTGGGGTGGGGTGGGGTGGGCCTGGTTTGGCAACACACTTGTGGAATTTCATTTATGTTAAAACAAAATCAAGGTATGTATTCATACAGACCACATTTCTTGAAACTTGGTTTCACTTAGGCTCTGTTCTTTTGTGTTTAAATTTGTGTTTGTTGGAATGAGTGAATAGTGTTGGGAAAGTAGAGTATTGTGTGTTTTTAAGTTTATGTGGGGTTGTGAATGTGGATGTTCGAATTTTTTGTGGGGCCCACACAACTTTATTGTGTTTTTTGTGTTGAAATGTGTTGTGAATGTTGTTGTGAATGTTGGAGGATGAAAGTGGTGAGTGAGATGTGGTGAGAATAGGGGAACAACGACCCCCTTGAATTTCTTGTGTAATTCTTATAAAATTCCAAAAAATTACAATGTAAATTGATTTGCAATGTGAAAACGTATGAATAGGGATGACAGATAAAGCATGCCAAGATCCAGAACAAAATGAAAAGCAAAAAAATTGCAAAGCCATTCTGTCAGCATTGTGAAAAAAATTAGCATTGCCATTCCGTCTTCAGGTTTCCACAATCCAAATTGAAACATAAAAAATTGTTTTGCAATGGCAATCAATCTGCGTAGGTGTGACAGATATAGAATGCCAGAAACCAAACCAAAATCATGACTCAAAAATTTGCATTGCCATGAAGTCTGCAGCGTGACACATGGAAAAAATTGCATTGCCATTCAGTCTGTAGATTGACACACAAATAAACTTGCATTGCCATTCAAGCTCTAGTTTGCGACTTGTCAAAATGATACAAGAAAAATCCTACTTCAGAATCCCACACTCCAACTCAATACCATCAAACAACACATATCAACGATAAACAAATAGAACTAAAAAACCCACCAACCACATGCTGATACAACAAATAATCCATAACAGTCTTTAACATCAACGACCATTGTTGTACATCAAAATTACATAAAAACTTATTACAACTAAGAGAAATAGCAGTCCGGCCTTAATGGAACGGTAATAGGATACGATGCTCTCCAACTGCACATTGGTCCTCTCAAGTAGACCGACAACAGTATCCAGCCGTCCCTCCATCTCTAACATCCTACTCTCGATCAAAGGCGGCGTCAAACTTACAGTAGTGGGCCTTCGTTCAATCTCATCCATGTAATGCATGATCACCATTCTGGATAACTCAGTGTGGGGGATCCTTCCATAGGAAGAATGTGCATATATGCTCTCGAGCTGTACAACTCCAAAATCTACGACCAGGGGTTGCTCTTGTCCATAACGTCCTCCTAGGGACCTGAAGCCCACAATAGCATATCTTGTAGTCATCGAAATCGGCATCAAAGTCACCACGTGTCGCATCTCTTTGTCGAGATCGACAAGTAGAGCTAGACTGTTGACTCATATGTACCTGGGAAGCAAAAAACAATCCCCATTAACATATAACTCTTTACATATAAAAAGTGATAAGTTTAAATGAATGAGGGAACATCATACCTACGAAAAGTATTGATCATTGGCATGGTAGGGTGGCGGCAGGGTTAAGAACTCAGAACCAATAGTCAAACAAAAAGAGCATATAATACACGAAGCAGAATGCAAATGGAAATAGTAAGTAGAATGCCACATTCCTAGCCAATTTCCACACCCCCTTCATATAGATTATCATATACAAGCCCTCAGATATTTTTTTCTATTTCCCCATCTGGTTGCTTGCCACTGGTTCATTCATTCTCTACCCACACCGTCACATGACATGCCGTGTTTCCAACCAATATGACTCAAGCTAAAGGTAATAAGACAGAACATAACTCCCACTGCAAACATTCTTCACAAAGCCAAATTCCTATAAATATCCATATCAAACCATTTCGATGCCTACCAACCAACTCATAAAAGCCATTGCAGCCATAGTTTGAACCAACTTGGGAATGAAGGATCCTGAGTGCAAGCCATCCAGCATGAAGTATATTCAATAAGCCCCATTATCATTATAGGGCTATTTGATATAATTTCACAAAAAATGTGATATCCACCAATCATATATCATTAGGGGTGGACAGATACAGCTTGCCAAGAACCAAAACAAACTGAAACTCATAAAATTTTGCATTTCCATTCAGTCTGCAGAATGCCACATAATAACCAAGAAATCCATAGTCTTAGGGTGTGACAGATACAGCATGCAAAGACACCAAAAATTGGAACCACACAAAATATTGCCATTACCAATGAGTCTGCAGTATGACACAAAAAAACTCCAGAAATCCATATGCATATGTGGTGTCAGATACAGCAAGCCAAGAACCAAAACACAATGAAAAACAAATTTTTTTTGCATTGCCATTCAGTCTGCAGAATGCCACATAAAAACCAAGAAATCCATAGTCCCAGGTTGTGATAGATACAACATGCAAAGACACCAAAAAATTGCAACCACAAAAAATATTGCCTGGGACCAATGAGTCTGCAGTTTGACACAAAAAGACCCCATAAATACATATGCATATGGGGTGACAGATACAACATGCCAAGAAGCAAAACATATATGAAACACAAAAAAATTTGCATTGCCATTCAGTCTTCAGAATGCCACATAAAAACCAAGAAATCCAGTCCCAGGGTGTGACAGATACATCATGCAAAGACACCAAAAAACCTGGAACCACAAAAAATATTGCCAGGGACCAATGAGTTTGCAGTTTGACACAAAAAGACCCCATAAATACATAGGCCTATGGGGTGACAGATACAGCTTGTCAAGAACCAAAACATATATGACACACAAAAAAATTTGCATTGCCATTCAGTCTCCAGAATGCCACATTCCTCCCCAACTGCCACACCAACTTCATATATATTGATTATCAAACAAAAGCCCTCAGATTTTTTTCCATTTCCCCATCTGGTTGCTTGACACTGGTTCCTTCATTCTCTACCCCCATCGTCACATAAATCCCACTGCAGACCTTCTTCATAATGCCACTTTCATATACATATCCATATCAAACCATTTCGCTGCCTACCAACCACCTCATAAAAGCCATTGCAGTCAAATTCTGAACCAACTTGGGGAATGAAGGATCCTGAGTGCAAGCCATCCATCATGAGGTATATTCAATAAGCCCCATTATCATCATAGGGCTATTTGATATAATTTCACAAAAAATTGTGATATCCACCAATCATATATCATTAGGGGGTGACTGATAGAGAATTCCAAGAACCAAAACAAATTGAAACTCGTAAAATTTTGCATTTCCATTCAGTCTGCAGAATGCCACATAATAACCAAGAAATCCATAGTCCCATGGTGTGACAGATACAACAGGCAAAGACACCAAAAAAATTGGAACCACATAAAATATTTCCATTACCAATGAGTCTGCAATATGACACAAATAAACTCCAGAAATCCATAGGCCTATGTGGTGTCAGATACAGCATGCCAAGACCCAAAAAAATTTGACTATCCTTAAAAAATGAAATGCCATTCAATATGCAGTTGTTAACATAAAAACCCTGAAATCTGTAGGACTTGGGGGGTGACAGATAAAGCATGCTAATAAACAAAAAATTTGAACCTCACATATGATTGCTTCTCCATTTCAGTCTGCATTTTGCAACATAAAAACCCAGCATTCCATAGGCCTGGGGGTAACATATAAAGCATGCCAAGACCCAAAAAATATATGATACTCATATAAGATTGCATTTACATTCAGTATGCAGTATGCCACATAAAAACACATAAATCCTTATGCCTTGGTTCTGACAGATACATCATGCCAAGACCCAACACAAATTGAAGCTCAAACACAATTGCATAGACCTTCAGTCTACATTTTGCAACATAACAACACAGAAATCCATAGGCCTTGGGGGTGCAACCTACAGCATGCCAAGATTATTAACACAACATCTAATTTGATGTGACAGATACTTCAAGCCAAGACCATACTTAAATTAAGATACAAACTTATAGTCAATTATACAACTTAGTCATGGAGGAAGCCTATACATAAACATGCATAACACCATACATAAACTACGATACAACAATATACTGTTATTACAACCAAAGATACCACAAACCAACCATCTTCATTACTATCGTCATCGCCTTACCATTGTTTGCAAAAAATAAAACATGATATTAGAATACCCATCCACTCACCACATAGGCCACCCTTCGTCATTTGCTCCCAAACTTGCTACATATTCCATTCTTCTTCTTCATCGTTCCCATCACATCCGGACTCAGCCATAGCCCTCTCCATAGCTTCAACCTTCTTCGCGACAAATCGCTTCCTAGCATCCTCCGGCATATTGACAAATCTACGCCCATTTTTCTCATTATCACTCAATTGTAGATACAACTTATTCAACATACGTGTCAGATACTCGGTTAGTGCATACAGATGTTGCGAAAGAAGTCTCAGTGTGTTGGGGTAGGCTCCCTCTATAGCTAAGGCGACCTTATTGACATTGTCCACCATCTCCTTCATGAGGTCGATATCATCCCTCAATGCACGTCGACATATTTTCTTTTTACCCACGGTCGGTGGGTTTGCAGGGCTGGTCTCCGCAGGAGATGTCACCGTCGACGAAGGAGTGTGGATGTCGGAATAAGCATCAAAATTGGTTGATGCTTGCGAGAAGGGTGGGGGACTAGCATGATCACCGTCACCCTCATTATAAGAGCCCCCAAAATCATGATAAACACTCTTGCTATAATCACCCTTCGCGGGGTCGTCGCTGACAACAAGCCGAAGATCGTCAAGCCACGGAAGGGGGCGGTTGACATAATCTGTCAATTTACCGTTTGCCTGCATTAATAATGAACAAACCATTATGTCACATAAAATTACATACTCCAATGTACTGTCAAATTTGGTATATGGAGAAGTCCATACCGCGGCCCATGTGGCATAAGTATCATCATCGAGTACAATCATCTGCAGTTCAGCAGACCAACCTGCCCCACTAATTTCCAAGCACTTTTCAACATCCTTAAGCCTCCGCTGAAGACCTTTCATATGATTCTTCACAATTCACATTCAACCAGCTGTAATCCGTGCCAAATTTGCTATTTATATGTATGGCAGCAGCGGTGAAGGCAGTATACTTGAAGGTCTTATCGGCTCTAAGGCCTTGACGAGCTTGGGACGCCAAGAATGGAATTAAGGCAATGTCATGCTCCAGAAGCCATATTTTATTCTTGGAAGGGTTCTTACTCTTTTTCCTAGGACTCGACACAGATATATCAATGTCATCGTCCCTACGACCAGACTTCCTCGATCCGTCAGTGCCACCTGTTGTGCCATGCCCGCTTTGTGGTGAAGGCATGGCGAAAACACTTGGTGATGCTTGGCTAACAAAGGGTGGTATAGATCCACCACCATGTACCATTTGCATGAAGCCAGGTGGAGTCGGCATGTGCATGGGCAATGGCATGCTGTACGCAGAGTATGGTGGAAACGACATGGTTGATCCACCTACTTGGTAGCTAGGCGGAGTAAATGGATAATCACTTGGCCTACACGGCATTGGCCTACCTAGCAATGGATCAGTCCGCCTTGATTCCTCTGCCCACTGGCTATAGTATGCCGGGTCATAGTTTGGAGGCATAGGATCACTCCCTTGCCCTTGTTGAGATGACCCGTCCATGACTACAAAAAATATTAGTTACATAATAATACAATATTTGACACAATGACATTAACCATGAATAGTAAATGAAATAAACTTCAATGTACGTAAGATTGATTACCACCCATATAATCAGAATCAAACTCAATAGACAAAGTAAACAGATGAAGGAATTATATTGTCAGCACATCGCAAGCATTACATAGCATATCCAACATTTAGATCCCATTATACAATTCATTCAACTTAACACCACTGCTATTAAGATTATTCATTAAACTCTTTCCTCAAAGCCCATGTTAATTAGTGTTCCCATTGTTGTGTATGTTACAATAGTCCACCCACATATCCCACGCTAACTGTTCCCTACGACTTTTCCACTGATCCCGTTGTGAAGTCTGTTCACGTATGGGCAACTGTTGGGAAAGATCCATAATCGAGTCATCCAACTCATCCATCACATCCACATCCTCATCAATCACAGACCCATCCTCAAGTAACTGTGGATCATGCAGATCTGTTATCTGGATATAATTATGCAACACTGTGCAAGCAAGGACTGTATCGACCTGAGATTTGAATGGATAGTGTGGCTTTGAAGTCAAAATTTTAAACCTGTTCTTTAGAATGCCAAAAGTCGACTTGATCTTTGTTCTTAATGAAGAATGTCTAAGGTTGAACAGCTCTCTGCGATTTCGAGGCACTCTATCGGTATGGTCCTTCAGATGGTATCTAACGCCTTGATATGGAGATATGAACCCAGGCATGGTTGTATATCCAGCATCACATAGGTAATATTTCCATACAACCAAAAAATGCAACCCGATTTATAATCAGAAGGTTTCATACAGACGTATACATTATATTTAAGTAAGAGTTTGCATATTACCCTCATACACACGCAACCCGTGGGGTGGGGGTAAAGACAAAGCATCTTTCAGGACCGTGAAATCATTCGCTGATCCTTCCCATCTGGCCATTACGTACGTGAATCTTTTGTTAGGTGTTACAGCTGCAAGCACATTTTGTGTTACCCCTTTACGTCCTCTAAATCTTGGTACGAGTTTGGCAGGTAGCATGGCATCGATGTGTGTCCCGTCAATTAGACCAATGCAATCCTACACCGTAATCATTAAAGGTCACGTTGATTACAACATAAATCTTATAACGCTAATGACTGAAATTCATAACTACACTGATCTTGAAATATGGGAACCAATTAGGATTATTGCTTATCTCTAGTGGTGACTTATTTGGGGATTGCTTCATGAACCTATCACGAAGGGAACATACTTCAAACATGACTTTGTTAAAGTAATTGCTAACCGTCGCCCTGGCCCGTATAAAATCAACTTGCATCACCCTGTTCTTTGACTTGTGCCCTACGATGTGCAGAAACATTGCCAACTACTCCTCGATTGACACATGATTACTGTCTTGCAGTATCCCGCTTTCTCGCATTAACGTAGAAAGATTCATGAAAGCATGTCTCCGCATTCTTCAATAGTGTAAACAACTACTATCAGAACCAAATAGAATTCGACGCATGTGTGATTTTCTATGAATATCACGCATCGCTGACGGCTCCCTAGGTAGAGGGAGAGCACTATTGTCATCGTATAACTCCATGAATATGACGGTAAAAATGATTGCCGCCGCGGCCGATGCACACAATGAAACCCCCGAACCTTCTCCACTTTCATCCATCTAACCCTTATTTGCATCAAACATATATTCAATCATTCGATGTACAAGAGATTTACTTTTATAATAAATTCGGGCAATTTACATATAAACATAAAAACTTGCAAATTGATAAGGCTTCACAAAATTCATAAACATCAACCCACATGAATAATATACATTCCTTCCAAAATTCAGAAACTTCAAAATAAAAAAATTTCTTTTAATTCTCACCATTTATATTACATTTAAACATATACAATCCTTTTTAATATCCACCTTAACAATCCACTAAGGCTCTGTTCTTTTGTGTGTAAGTGTGTGTTAAAGTGGGCAGGTTCCACTATTTACGGCTCTATTCACTCACTTCACCACACACTTCAACGTTTCGTGTTCGTTTGGGTTGGCTTATCATTCCATACCTCATTAAACATCAACCCACCAATCATGTCTAAGCCTATCATGTTTCCATATATACTTGCCCTCAGATTAATAATCATTTAATTATCATTGCTGGTTTCTTGACATACTTCAAGCATACACTAGCAATGTCCCAACGTTGCATCATCATTCCAAATCCCGCACACTCTATAATCACTTTACTTGTCTCATCATTGGGCTCTATTATGTATGTGTCATTAGGGACATCGTAATACTGATGCGACGTTAAGAAAAGTCACCCAACATAAAGTGAAGCATATAATTTATCATCCTCATTCATACAACTTTCACAAATTTTATGAATCCTTACAACCGAGCCCTCCGAAGTCCAAAATACAACAATGCATTTTATAAAATCAAACATATCAGCAACAAGTTGGGTGTATCATCATTGGGCATTAAGAGTAATGTACCCGAAATATTTACGGATTCATGTGGCTTGTCATTGATTGGTGAGCTGTGTTACATTGTTGCAATTAATTTCATTCGCCTTACACAACTTATATGGCATGTGGAAGTAGGGTTGGAATGGGGCAAAATGCAGATTGATTGACAATGCAATATTTTTTCATATATTTTTGGGTCTTGGCATGCTGTATCTGTCACCCCAAGGCCTATGGATTTCATGGTTTTTATATGGCAAACTGCAGACTGAATGGAAATGCAATTTTTTTTGAGTTTCATTTTTTTAGAGTTCATCGTTTTATATTCATGCCCTCCCGTATGGGATGTGGACAAAAATTCCTCCCACCCATAGGTTGCAAGAATCCTTACTCATTCATGTTATACCAACATAGTATCGAACTCCAAGCAAGACCTATTGCTAAAATTATTCACAACCTTGACATATCGTCACTCAGAAATCGCATACGGGAAGAACATCAAATATCACATATAGCAGATTTTTTAGGAGAAATTGTACCTCAGTTCGCAGAACCAACAACCGAGCAAAGAGCATTCAAATACCCAAAACCAACCTCAGTTCTGGCAGCAGATCAACTCCGCGAACAGCCCAACTTCGTCACCCCCAAATAATCCCACCTCAGAAACCCTAGATGCAGATTAAGAGCGCGCCTTCGAGCACAACTAACCAACCCTAGTTGCAGATCAAGAGAGCCGCCTTCTAGGGTAGCAAGAACCCCAAAACCCCCTATTTTTCCACCGTCAAGGATTGCAAAAACTCAAAAAAATCCGCACCGTTGAAGGAGTTGTTGGGGGAGGGGTGATCTGAAGCAGAAGCAGCGGGGAGAGAGAGCATGCGGGACCCACAAAGCGGGATTCTCAGTCGTAATCGCAGGAATTCCGGCTTCTTCGAGCGATGGAAGATCGGTGCCACGACGACGAGAGCTGCAAAACAAGAAGCCAGCCCAAAAGAACAGACCGCGTGAGAGTGTGAGGTGAAGTGAGTGAACATGGCCGTAAATAGTGGAATCTCCCCACTGTAACCCGCACTTAAACACAAAAGAACAGGGCCTTAGTTAAGTGAGTGTTTGGCAATAGTCTTCTTTTCCTTACCGCACAATTCGTGAAATTCCAATCAGATTTTTCCCAAATCCAGGTTGGTAGATTTTTGGAGGCAGTGATGACATCAAAATATCAATTTATGAAAATCTATTTTGACATCCAAATGAGGCCTAGTTTTGAAATCTGGAGCTTGGGCCCAAACTCCACCAAACCACATGTTACAACACTAAACCGTGTTGCTAGACAAGGCGTAACTTTTTAAATATATGCTCATCAGTTTTATATGCCATTTCCAGTGTTTAACGGCCCAAGGCATACAACCTTTTGGGTTAGGAAAAAAAATTAGAACGTGCAGATATACTCATCACTAATCCTCGTATTATATATGGTCATACACCTTTGTCATATAACCATTATATAGACCTTTTCCTTTTATGTTTTCCTTATTTTCATACTAGACTTCAAGGCACATGCAAATGCACATGGGTAAAATTAATAACTTACACAAAACTAAGATATCAATATCCCTAGATTTACAAAATGAAAAATATTAAAATAAATGTTGACATTCAATATTTATTAAGTATTCTATAAAGCCAATTTAACATATATCATTGAGAATTGGAGCTTATTAGGTTTGGATTTAAAATATTCATGAATTACCTGAATTACATGTTTGACTTTATTTATTTACTTTTTGAAAAATAATTTAAAAATGGATGTTATTTTAGACTGGTAGCTTATGACAATGGGAGAGAGGGAGTTGCAGTTATAACAACAAAGACGAGATTAAAATGGATGTCACACACGTTAGAGCTACACCCGTAAGATTTATTGCAATTTCAATGGAGTTAGATTAGATTAGGGCTTGTTTGGCTTTGAAGTTTTTTAAATCACATCTTTTTTCAGTTGTAGGATGAGTTGTAGGATGAGTTTGGGCTTAATTTCGCAAAACTATCTCATACTTTCACTGAATTCCAAAAAAAAACTGCCTCTTACCACGATATAATTGCAACACTATCCTAAACTTATCATGTTTCGATAAACACTTTAACGTCAGTTAACAGAAAATTGAATTGATGAAAATACCAGCCATCTCATTACATCGTAAGGCTTGATTTCATAAAACTACCTCGTACTTTTGCTAATACCAAAAAACTACCTTTTATTATGATATAATTGCAAAACTAACTCATACTTTCATTTTAGGTTTCAGAAAAGTTCCTAACATGACGATCACTTGTTTGACATATGCACGTGATGGTCAGGTGTCAAGTAATGGCTAAAATGCACGTTGACTTACTTTTATAATGTTTTTGGGTGTTATTATTTCAAGAGGAAAAGTAATTGGGCAAATAAAAGAATTGCACGACCCTTCTCCATTCCAATTGCAGATTTGTGCGGGAGTTCACCAGAGATGTCTTCGTGTTTGTTATCTTGTTGTGTGGCACGTTGCTTTTATGGTGGGGTGGCTATCCTCAAGAGATCTAGAATTAAAAAGTACACCGATCGTTTGTTTTGGAGATGCCCTTATTAGAAGACGATGGATTATAGCTATTTCAGATGGGCAACCAATGAGGAAATTTCCAGCAGACCAACAGATCAATCACGAGAATATAAAGACGATGCCCTAATTCCTAATTCAGGTGGGAAACCAAGGAAGAAATGTCTAATAAACCAACAGATCAATCAAGAGAATGTAAAGACGATGCCCTAATTTTAATGATTGATATGTTGGTCTGTTGGAGATTTCGCCTAGCCGCAGTGCATCATCATCCAATTAGGGCATATTCAAAACAAACGATCGGGGTTCTTTTTTGTTTCAGTTCTCTCGAGGACGGCCGTCCCACCGCAAAAGCAACAACATGCCACACGACGAGATGACAAATACGAAGACATCTCCGCCGAACTTCCGCACATATCGGAGATTTGAATGGGGATGGGCCACATAATTCTTTTCCTTAGCATGTTTCGTTTCCTCTTGAAATAATAACACACAAAAAACATTATAAAAGTAAGTCAAATGACATTTTAGGCATTACTTGACATCTAACGATCACACGCTCACGTCAAATGACAGTCACGTTGAGGACTTTTCTGAAACCTAAAATGAAAGTATGAAATAGTTTTTCGATTATATCATAGTGAGAGGTAATTTTTTTGGAATTCAGCGAATGTATGAAGTAGTTTTGTAAAATTAAGCCCTCAAAGAACATTATAAGTGAAATGGCATTTTAGGAATTACTTGACACTTGATCATCATGTGCTCACGTCAAACAAGCGACCGTCTGATAGGAACCAAACACAAATTTGATTTTTATTGAATAAAGCTGAAAATAAAAAGCTACATTGACCACAGTTGAAGATGTGATCGCTCTCCTAAGACGCCAATTGTAGATGACGTTCGCATTCTCCCGAAAAAGTGATAATCTCACCTCTAATATCAATATTCTCTCAAAATAAGTATAAGGAAATCCCTCCCACTCATGGCCTATAAATACTAAAGGGGAAAAATACAAATTTGCAAAAAAAATCTGAAAAGACTAAAAATTCCCAAAACACCCTTAAAAATCCGAAAATTTTCAAAATGTCCTAATGTCCCAAAACACCACCGAGCGGCCAAAAGTGCAGATCTATCTGATGCGTTCTGGATTTTTTGGGTAGACAATGGCATTTTAGGAATTTTCAGCCTTAAGGGTTTTTTTTAAATTTTGCAAATCTGTAATATTTCTTTTATTTATAGTTAGGGCCGGCTAGGGATCAGGCATGCTTGATTATTCTTGTGAGAAATATTGTCCAAGGTGATCACGTGAGTGATAGGATCCGAAAGAAAGATCTAATTTTTATATAAAATAATAGCAAAATGAAGATAATTGGATACAAAAATAGGTGTACCCTCCTCCCAAGACGCCGCTATGAGGACGTCCGCACTCGTCTAATCTAAGATCTACCAGACACTCTCAATAACAATTCGATAATCAAGCAATGACGGCTAGACCTAGTTTAAATAAGAAACCCATCCTTGTAGTGCATAAAGCAATCCCCCCTGACTTGTTATGCGCAAAGTAATTCCTCCATGACTTGTTGTGCGCAAAGTAATTCCAGATCTAACATTATTCCGCCCCTGAAAATCCACATTGTCCTCAAGGTGGTGCATGACATTACTGGCGATGCTACTCCGAGTGGGAGTCATCTTCCCCTCCGATCCCTTCATCATCCACGTCATCATCCTCGTCTGCCTCCGCTATCAACACTTGCAGCTTGCGACCTCCACAGTGGTGTCCGGGGGTGAAGTGCTCGTCGCATCTGAAACAGAGTCCTTTCTGCCTCTTCTCTCCATCTCTGCGTCGATCATCCTCTGGAATTGGCCCCCAGCTGGTGGTGTGCTGCTCTACTCCCCAGTCTTCCCAGAACTCGTCTGATATGTCCCAGTAATGATCTTCACCCCTCCGGCTCCAAATGAGGTGTACCTGACCACTGTATCCGCTCCCGACTCTCCTATCATCTGTCTGGGCATCCTTTACCATCTGCGCCATCTATATGATCTCGGACAGCCCCCTGGGCTTGTATGGTCGCACTGTGGATCGAAGACTGGGCTTCAAGCCCTTCATGAAGATGCCCTCTAGTGACTCATCGGACCTAGTGTACTCGTCCCGATAATGTCTCAAACCTCTCAATGTAGTCCCGCACCGATCCCTCCTGCTTGAGGGTGAATAGCTGCTCGTGAAGGTTTCCCAGGTGGGGATCCCTAAACTTCTCCAGAATGAGATCCTTTAGCTCTTCTCAGCAGTGAATCTGTTGTCTCCTCTCCGTCTACTGGTACCACCCCAGAGCTCTCCCCTCCATACAAATGGTCGCTGCCTCTAACTTCTGAGCATCTGTCATGTGATGTGCTGTAAAGTATCTCTCCATCGTGAACAGCCAGGCATGCGGATCCTCCCCTCTGAACAGTGGCATCTCCATCTTCCGTACCCAGCAGTTCCCTCCAAAGTGCCCCTAGTCGGGCCTACCCTCTGTGCCTCTCGCCCTGTGTCTCATATCCTCTAGGTGGCACTCCTCCGCGGCCACCATAGTCCCCTCAGGGACCTCCACGCCTGCCCTCGAAGTCATCCCATGCTGCATCATCGCTAAACTCAGCCTCATAGCCTCCCCCACCGTCGTCATAATGGTTTCTGCCTCCTCCATCCTCGTAATAAGGGACCCCTCCCTTCCGAGGTTCAACGAACTTAGATCTGTCCTGGAAATGCTCCTCGGGGCCTCGCCGCTGTCCAGAAAAACCGAATGGCTCAGATCTGCCCTGAAATTGCCCCTCAAATCCTTGCCGCTGCCCCGAAACACCCGAAAAGCCTCCGAAGCGCTTGCCCGCCGCTCTCCCCTGGCGGCTGCCAGGGGGTCGCCTGGGCCTGCTGGTCCTCCGACGGCCCTCGTCGAGGCTGCCGGAGGCCCGGCGGGCCCTTCCGCTAATCCGATGAGCCCTGTCGAAGGCCGACAGGGTTCCGTCGGCCCTGCCGGAGTTCGCCGACGGTGGGGGGAGGCCCCCCGCCCATAATCAGCGGCTGCCGAGGGTGGTCAGGGCCGCTGCGGCCCTGTACAGGGGCCCGCGGGGCCCTGTCGGAGCATCTCCGGGCCCTCGTGCCCTCCCCGTTGGTCGGGAGGGTCTGGGGGCCTTTGCTGCCTCCGGGTGAACCCGGAGGACACCACCGCCCTGTCGACGACGGTCTTCAGTGGCGGCGGGGCCCGTCGCTGCTTCCCGCAGGCCCCCCGCTGCTCGTTGCGCCAAATCGGAGGGGTGGCTAGGGCCGCCCCCCTCCAAGCTTCTAGGGCCTTCCGTTGCACCTCCTCGCGGTAATCGATCTTCCCGGCCCCTTTTCATCCTCTTCGTACAATTCTTCCTCTTCATAGATCTGATCCGGATCAAAAACCCCTTCTTTCTCCTTCCCATTCTTCAAAGGTGTCGCCTTTGATGTCGATTTAGGCTTTCCTTCGCCTTGGTTGCTTGCTGACCATTGGAGGATGAACTTCACCAATTGTTCTTCGTGCCTTGATTCGCCGTCAATTGTTTGATGGAATTCGCTTGATTCACCGCCAATTGTTTGATGGAATCCGCCAACGACTTTATCGCCCCCTTGTTTCCCATCAACGATCTTTTCACCCCTTCGATTTTGCCTTTAAATTTCTCCGCCAAAATGTCAAACTTGTCCTTCGATCTCGTCGTAGTTGCCATAGATCGTCACGTGCTCTGATACCAAAATGATAGGATCCGAAAGAAAGATCTAATTTTTATATAAAATAATAGCAAAATGAAGATAGTTGGATACAAAAGTAGGTGTACCCTCCTCCCAAGACGCCGTTGTGAGGACGTCTGCACTCGTCTAATCTAATATCTACCAGGAACTCTCAATAACAATTCGATAATCAAGCATGAAAATAAATGACGGCTAGACCTAGTTTAAATAAGAAACTCCTCATTGTAGTGCATAAAGCAATCCCACCCGACTTGTTGTGCGCAAAGTAATTCCTCTATGACTTGTGCGCAAAGTAATTCCAAATCTAACAGGGAGATCTTAGACTTTCATCTCGAATAGAAAGTTAGGAGAATTGCATCTTCGCGAATCGAGGCTAGTAGATCTGAAACGTATCAAATTGGTATCAGAGCTCGTCGATCCATGACGGCTACGAGATCCAAAGATAGAATCGACGCGATGGAGGAGAAGATAGAAAAGATGGACGACGCAATTCAAGACCTTACAAAGAAAATTGAAGATCAATGTGCCGAGACAGATTATATATTTGCGCAATTCATGGAAGCCCTAAATCAGAAATTTGATGCGATTTCCAAGAAGTTGGACTCAAATCAGACCGAAACACTAGATCTAGAACAAAAGGCGAGAACTTTGGCGAAGGGGGAAGGGAAAAGTTTATCCTTTTCGCGAAGGGCTTCTCACGGATGCTGATCTGGTGACGGACGATGAGAAACATGTCTTTAATGGGGCGAGGAGGCGCAACAAGGGTTCTACAACAACTGGGGATGCGAACGGGAGGCCGGAATGCCGCGACATCAACCAAGTAGCCGACAGACCTTGGTGGCCTGCTAGGGCAACCACGGGCCCCTGTCGGTTTGCCAGGATGCGAGCGAGCCCCTGGTGGCTCGTCAGGGCCTCGTCGAGTCCTGGTGAGTTCGCCAGGGGGTGCAGGGACCCTTGGCAAACTGACATGCCTTGTCGGTCCACTGGCGACCCGGCAGGGTCACCTGGGACCATCGGTGGCCCGCCAGGGCCATCACGGGCCCCTGGCGGCTTGCGAGGGCCCCAGGTAGCAGCAGATGGGCCGTCGGGCACACTTTGAGCCCCCAGCGGCCCCGCAGAGGGGGTATGGACATCGACAAGGCTTTGGAGAAGGGTTTGAGGGTCCCCAAGGGGATTTTGCCACTGATTTCTATGGAGGAGGGCCCTCAGGATGTGATGCAGAGTTCGAAGGCTATAACAGATGCCACGAGGATGATCGAGGGGATTTCGTTGACAGAAGAGCTAATTGAGGAGAAGCTGCGGGGGTTGGAGCTGATGGATGAGATCGGAACCTGGTGGGAGACTATGGCTATGATGTATCTCCCCCTCCGCCATGACATCATGCCTATCAGCAGGGGAGAGGTGCACTTGGAGGGTTTATCGTGGAGAACCGGGTCAGAAAGCTGAAGATGCACTTCTTTGAGGCAGAAGACCCAGACGGATGGCTATACATGGTTGAGCGGTATTTCGAGGTGTCGGCGGTTCAGGAGACAGAGTGGTCGAGAGCAGTTGGGGTCTGCCTGGAGGGAGATGCATTGTCGTGGCACTGATGTGCATAACAACAGCGGCCCTTTCGCTCGTAGGAGGATTTCACGACATGCCTACTTGACCGCTTTGGGGAGGTGCAGGCGGGCGACGCATATGAGAAGTTGTATGCTTTGAGGCAGGATGAGATAGTCAGAGAGTACATCAAGAAGTTCGAGATGCTAGCAGGCCGAGTCTATGGGGTGTCATGAAAATCCTTTGAGGGTTATTTTATGAAGGGGTTGAAGCCTACCATCAGAGCAGAGCTGAGGATCCAGAAGCCCATGGATTTGCTAAATCGGATGAACTTTGCGAGGATGTTGGAGGACAGACTGGCAGAGGAGAGGAGTTCCCAGGGGTGTGGGGATGTCCTTTTTGGGGGTAGGAACCCGTAGGGGGACAGAAGGAGGCCACTGGGGGAGCAGCAGCCACAGGTGGGGCAGCAACCAGCAAGGAGAAGGGTGTTGTTGCACGACCAGGGGACGATACATTTGATGACAGAGTCTGAGATACGAGAAAATCGTGCCAAGGGATTATGCTTCATGTGTGGCGAGACGTTTTCTCTGAGACACCGGTGTGGCGACCGTACCTTTTAGATATTGATAGTGAATGATGAGGAGGATGTAGAGGGTGTTGTAGAGCTGGAGGCTGGCAAAGAGGAGGATCAGGAGCACCTGCACTTAGAATAGCCAGTCCACGCACTTCACGTACCACCTTGAGGATAAGGTGGTTCTTCGGGGGCAGAGTAATAATGCATTCTGGATTTTTTTTGGGCCGGCAAGGGCATTTTAGGAATTATCAGTCTTTAGGGGTTTTTTCGTAAATTCTGTAAATCTGCAATTTTTCTTTTATTTATAGCTAGGGCTGCTATGGATGGTGGGATGCTTGATTATTCTTGTGAGAAATATTGTCCAAGATGACCACGAGAGATCTTAGACTTTCATCTCGAATTGAAAGTTAGTAGAAATGTCTCTTCTCGAATCGAGGCTAGTTATCTTTTATTTTCAGTTTTTAGTAAAAAATCCGTTTTTTCTTCTCCAAATATCTTCCCTAGCCATAAAAATCCATCATTTCCCATAAAAATCCCATCTTTCACCCTAAAAACCCATAAAAATCCCATTTTTATCCTAAATGCAGATTTGAAACGTATCAATTGATCACTATCATTATTTCACCTCTAAAAACCACTTTGTCCTCAATGTGGTGCATGAAGTTAACGACAGTCCTACTCCAAGTGGAGATGTCCATCTCTTCTAGGCTCTTCTTCCTCTACTATATCCACCTTGTGTTCTCCCGTTGTCAGCAGCTGAAGCTTGCGCACTCCACAATGGTGTCTCGGGATGAACCTCTTGTCACATTGAAAGCACATCATCTTCTACGGCTTCTCTCACTTCTCCGCAGCTGTCATTCTCCTAAATTGCCCTCCTTGCAATGGCACCCAAATCTTCTCTAAACTGGATGAGTCTCCCACTGTCGTTGTCTTCTGCTGGCCTCCTATCGCATGCTGGCTATGGAAAGAGGAGTCGCTTCCAGTCCCCCCTAGATTTTTAATGGGCTTCAGCCCCTTCATAAAACTTTCTTCTAGTGTCTCATCTGAGATCCACCGAAATCACTCTGATAGGGCCTCAAATAGCTCTCTGTACTCCTTCACCGTGCCGTCCTATATGAGGGCCAGTAGCTGCTCCTCTAAATCCCCAATGAACCTCACAGAACCTCTCCACCAGGCAATCCTTGATCTCCTCTCAAGAATGGAAACGACGCCGTTGCTCTCTCCACTGGAACCAAGAGAGTGCATTCCCTTTCAAACACACCGTCGTCACCTCCAACTTCTATTCCTCAGTCATGCAGGTCATTGAAAAAAATCTCTCCACACTGTATATCCAGCCATAAGGATACTCACCCTCAAAGATGTGCATCTTCAGCTTCCGAACCCGGCTATCCACCGCGAAAGTTCCCTGCTTAGCTCACCCCTCGTACTGTTTAGGACGGTGTGGCTGGTATGTATGTCTCTAACGGTCTCTGTGACCCTCCAAGCCCCTCCACTGGCCTCCATCTCTTTCCCCATAATCTTCCCAGTCACCTCCGCCAACATAGAAACCATGATCGTCTTCTTCCATGCCCCTCTCTCTTACTTCATCTCCTGGGTACTCCTCATCCGTCAGGGGTGGGCGTCATCGTCTCTCTGCATCATATCGAGGGCCGTGGGGCTCTTGAAACTCGTCACCGTCGTCATCGGGCTCCCACAAGTACTCTGGAGGGTCGTCTTCGTCGTAGCGCATCGCCGATGGGCCTCAGGGCCCTCATCGGCCTCCTGAATTCTTGTCGGATCTATTTCGCTGCTGCATGTGCTCAAACCTTTGCTGTTTTGGAGCTAGGCGTCACTAATTTGGGACTAGGAGGGGCTGGCGCCCCTGTTGGAGGGGCAGCCCCACCAGCAGGGACGCCAGCTCCTATTCTGCGTCCAGGTGGGGCTGGCGTCCCTGCTGGAGGGGGCAGCCCCTGTTCTGCACCCAGGTGGGGCTGGCGCCCCTGCTGAGGGGGTGACAGCCCCTGTGGGGTGCCCTGGAGGGGTTGGCGCCCCTGTTTTACCGCTGATAAAGCCGTCTCTCCTAGTTTTGATGTCCTAGGGTTTCGGGGATTGCGGCCTTGCATTGTGGGTTCCTCCGCGTATACTTGTCGACGTCGAAAATCATCCATTCTTCATAATCTTCCACTTCCACTTTTCCAAAGTTGTTGCCTTTCGTCCATAATTTGGGTTTTCGTAGGTGTCGCCCCTATTCGCCGTGATGCGCATGAGTTGTTGCATGATTTGAGTTGGGGCTTCTCCGTATGTCTCTTGAGTCTCTAACACCTTCCCTAGGGTTTTGCCTTGCTTCGCTAGGGCATCACCATGTTTCGCTAGGGTTTGCTTCATGTCCTCAAGTTTGCCGTTGAATTTCTCCTCCACTGCGTTGAAGTTGTCTTTAGATCTCGTTGCCGTCGCTATGGATCTTGAAGCTCTGATACCAAAATGATAGGAACCAAATAAAGACATGATTTTTATTGAATAAAACTGAAAATAAAGAAGATAATTTGATCACAATTGAAGAGGTGGCGATCGCTCTTCCAAGACGCCAATTGTAGAGGACGTCGAAAGATAATCTCACCTCTAATATCAATATTCTCTCAAAATAAGCATAAGGAAATCCTTCTCCACCCATGGCCTATAAATACTAAAGGGGAAAAAATACAAATTTGCAGAACAACCCAAAAATACTAAAAATTCCCAAAACGTCCCTAAAATCCGAAAATTTCCAAAACGCCCCCGAACGACCAAAGTTGCACATCTATCACCGTCATGTTTATGTTGGGGACTTTTCTGAAACCTAAAATGAAATATGAGGTAGTTTTGTGATTATATCATAGCAAGAGGTAGTTTATTGTATTTCTCTACGAGATAGTTTTGCAAAATTAAGCCTATGGGTTTGGAAACTATATATGGCAAATTTCTAACTTTCTAACTGCAGTTTTATAAAGTATATTTTCATTTACATTAGTAGTGTTTGAATATAGAATACATCAACACTTTTTTCTTTGGTGTCTTGGAGTTTAGAAAAATTCAATTTGATTGTATTTATCTAAAAGTTACGGCGAATGTTTGCAGGCAGCTACTTACGGGTTCATAAAGTTCAAATGGTAGCCAAATGCATATAGGTTGGGTTTTATAGTTATGGTGCTAAATTTCAGAAAACTTAGCTTCAAAGCCAACCATGCACTTATTGGATTTCAATCTCGGGAACTTTAAAAAGTTTTAAAATGAATTAAGTTCTTTCTAGAAGAAGATAACACAATTAGCAACATCTTGATGCGATTTTAAATTGATAAAATTTGAATGCGATCTCATTGAAATCATTTATCATTGATAAATGATTTATTATTATTTACCTCTAGCATTATATGGTATTATTTTATTAATGAAGCTATACGGTGTTAATTTTTAATTGCTTACTATTTAGGCTAATTTAGAACTTTACCATCTGAATTGGATATTAATCTAGTTTTGGATGGGATACCTGCTGATTGTTGGGGTTATTTTGATTGGCTTGCTCAAATTTGATGCAGCACATCTTGCATGTTGTTACCCCCACAATTTTATACATATGCATGTCTAGTTATTCATTAGTTTATAATTATGTACAATGGTTGCTCCTAATGTGAAGATGTCTCGTGTTGGAAACGTCTTCAACCTAGGTGTTGGACACACGTCTTATGCATTTTTTAGTATTTTACTCATGTCAGCGGTACATGTCTGTGTTGGGTTGATACCCGTGCAACACATGTTTATATATATTAACAAATTTAGTCTTTCCTTTTGATGTGCTTCTTGATAAATGCACACATGCCCTCACTTTAAGCAACATCCATACATGCAGAGAAGTCATTACAGTTTTTATCTGAACAGATTTTGAAAGTCCAATGGCTAGACAATGTTGTAACTTCTTCCTGTCTTTTAATTTCAACTCTCTTGATACATATAGACATAATCATACTCTGCACACCATCCTAGTTGCCCAAAATTATCATATTGTTGCATTCAGTTTGCCTCCTATTGTATGACCATACATGTATCTGGTGGCATATCCTGTAACCTCACCAACACTGTTATCAGGGATAGTAGTTTCTTCCATTCTATGCCCTATCGTCTTTTTTATGATTCGTCTATATGTCTGGATTTCCGGCAGCTGATATTGGCTTTGGAATATTTCAATTAACCTGAATTTTATTGTGTTGAACTGCCAATCATTTCATTGATTCTTGTAGGTTGAATTGTTTGATACTTAATGGTCTAATTTATCAACCATTCGTGTATCTAAAAAAATATGTAAGTGCATACGTGATTTATAATAGAAGCGACCAATGATAGATTCTTGATGCATCTAGGGGCCAAACGCCTAAAAAATGGAGCTATTCAAGAATGTAGCATGCTAGTTCTTTCAAGGAACCTTTCTGATTCACTGATAAGATATTTTTGAAAAGTTTTGGTTTAGTACTTGGCATGTTTTGTAACATCACTAACAAATTGACAACTATATTTTTCGGCATCGTCCTTCTTGATTCAAATTTGAACATATATTATAACTAATTCTTTTTATAAAAATCCAAAGCTTAAAAGTTTGTGCTGGATGAAGTTGAATGCACAAACATGGATAAATTATGTACGAAAATATAGTACACATCAAGGTTTGAAATCTCAGCTGAAACCGGTATGTGTCGCTCGTATTGTATCGGAGTGCAAGGATGTTGATACGATCCATTTAAAACTGACCGGCACCAATGACTAACTAATAATAGCTAATATAAGAATTTTAGGGTTTGGATTACCAAAGCGTGAAATTACTAGTCATAACCCCTGACCTATGGTCACGGGACATTCAAAATAGTTATCCAAAAAATTTCAACCCATTCAAAATCCAACTCCCTCCAAATTGCAGCCTATTCAAAATTGTCAAACAAAGTTGCAGACTCCTTCATAGTATTCCATCCACAACAAAAAAATGTTAATCACATTCAAACTGAAATGAAGTTTCCCTCATAGAATTTAGTTCCCTCAAAGTTTAGCTCCTATAGATTTAATTTTCCGTAAAATTTAAAATTTTAGTTCCATCACCTCAAAATTTTAAATTAAAATTTAGTTGCCACAAGAAATTTAGTTCCCCTCAAAAATTTTAATTCTCACGAATTTAGTTACCCAAAATTTAGTTCTCTCTTTAGGGGTTTCCTCTAACCCCCCCAAATTTTAAGTTTTCTCCCCTAAAATTTTCACAAACTCTCATCCAATACATTGATTCCTCAAGATTCAATTCCAGCCGTCTTTCTAACCACCCTTTTGTCCTAGTCAGCAAACACATTCAAAAACATCACTCAAATGTATAATAGATAGTGTCTCATATAATATTAAAATAAATCTAGTCTAACTGTCAAATTCAAAATTCGAAATGTTTGTCCTTTGATTGAATGGATTAGAGAAAGAAAATATAATTTCTTAGATAATAAAGATAATGGATTAGAGAAAGAAAATATAATTTCTTAGATAATAAAGATAATTTATGAATATGTGAAACACTTATTGAAGATGGGTATCTACATGCAACTGACTTGAGCTAAGAGTCTAAGACAACTGATACATCACACGTCACTGGATACCTTTAATTCATTCGATACAACCGATACCGATACTATAAAGTATAAACTGCCATCCCAGTAACAATAACAATACAGGAAATGAGAATTTGAACCTTGGTTTGCAGGAACTGACTATATAGGGATTACTGAATGACTTAGCTTAAACTTGTTACGATTAATGTGGAACTTTCCAAAGGAATCCTGGTAAATGATGGAAAAGAGAACTTAAAATAGCATGCATCAGACTTAATACTGTCTAGAGATCTTTGGTCTGGAGATTTGGGGGATACGCTCTCTTGGTGCAGATCCCTTCTATTTTAGTCATATTGCATGTTAGAAAAGTTATGACTGTGCTATTGTTGGCCGTATGGCGCTATTTAAACATTTATGTCTTTTTGATCGTATAACAGCAGTCCCAAGAGTTGATTGCCAATGAGATGATTAGTCTGGTAATGTCAGTATTAACTATTTTTATTCTGTATAACTGTTAGAATGCTTTCTTCACGAAAATGTCAAAAAAAAAACTTATGTTGGAAACATGGTTATAGACAGACCGTAGAGAATTGATACGATTTGGATCGTATCAATGGAAAATCAGCGAAGAAAAGGGATAAAAATTGGAAAAGATGGGATTTTTATTGGATTTTTGAGAAGAAACAACTACTAATAGCAAGATAACTTGAGCCCTTTCGAGAGGAACTCGCTCTCCTAACTTTGATGAACGGATCAAAGTCTAAAACCCTCACAAAAGACACTTAGAATGTTTCTCACACAATAAGCATGCCCTCTCATGACGGCTAGCCCTAGATATAAATAGAAAACCTAGGGAACAAAGCAATATAACAAAAAGACTAGTCTGCCCTTCGACGCCTCCGATAGTAAGTGACCCATCCTTCTTGGGTCCCGTCTGGGCCCGTGATTGCCGAAGATGGTGCGGCCGCATCAATACCCGCCCCTAAAAGAGCCACCTTGTCCTCAAGGTGGAAATCAGGGTACGGCTCCTGCTCGCGGGCCCCCAACGACCTCCTCTTCTGGCTCCTCTGGTTCGATGTATTCCTCCTCGTCCGGCTCGATAGTGATCTGCAGCAACCGGCTCGCACACCGATGGCCCGGGGTGAACTTCTCGTCGCAACGGAAGCACAACCCTCTGGCTCTCCTGTCCCGCATCTCGGCCTCGGTCATCCTCCGCCCTTGTTCCGCAGGACGTGATTCTCCTGCCTTCTCCCCCGCTCAGGCTGATGCGGCCGGCGGTAGTCTCGAGGCGGCTGCTGTAGATGGGTCCCTCTGCTGTGGCGCCCCCCAAGTCCCTCTGATCCTCCGCTCCTCCGCCTGCTTCTCTTCCGCCCGCAATGCCAGACGAATCACATGCTCCAGGTCCCTGGGACTCTGCATCCATAGCTCGGCTCGTATCGAGGGCTTCAGCCCTCGCATAAATGCCCCCAAGAATACGTCTTCCGACACCCCCTTCACCCTGCCTGCCAACACCTCGAACTTCCCCAGGAAGTCCAACACCGTCCCCTCCTGCCGTAGTCCAAGCAACTGCTCGTAGAAATTCGCCCCCGGTTTGACCTGGAAACGGTCAAGTAGGAAAGCGGACAACTCCTCCCAAGTCCGAAAAAGGGCTCGGGACATCCTCCAGTGGTACCAACTCAGCGCCTGTCCCTCCAGATAGCAGATGATATTCTCCAATACCTCCCGCTCTGAGATCCGCATCACCTGGAAATACCGCTCCGCTCGCACTATCCACCCGTCGGGGTCTGTCCCCTCAAAAATGGGCATCTTCAACTTCTCCACCTCCTGTCGGGGTACATGGTCGGGTGTCCTCCTCCCTGAGCTCCATGGCCTCCGTACTCTGTCCTGCCTCTGCCGTAGGCCTCTTCGGGAAACCCTCGTGGGCCCCCAAAATTTTCCGCGTACTCCTCCATAGGCCACCTCTGGCGCTCCTCCTCTGCAGCCCCAAAAATCCCGCGGTAGCCTCTTGCGGGGCCCTGTTCGGTGCTCGGGGGGCCGAAAAACTGACCCGGGGGGTTTACTGGGCCCCCCGGGCCCCACCATCACTCGCCGGGGCCCAACCGGCCCCAGGGAAAGCTGCGAAGCCTCCCTGGGGTTCGGCGGGGCCCAGGTTTGTCCCTGGCGGGCCGCGCGACCCCTCCAGGGCCTCGCGCGAGCCCGCCCAGCCTTCCTGGGCACCCGCGCGGGCTCGGGTGTGGGCCGTGAGGCCCCCCGAGCCCTCGCGGGGTCCTGTTGGCCCGCGCGGGGGGGGGGGGGGGGTTAGGGTTCCCCCCAGCCGCGCCTCCCCTATCCTCCGGAAAGCCTCCATCTTGTCCGCCGCGTCCCCTCGTCTCCGCAAGAAACCCTAGGGGATCTCCTTCGCGCCGTCGCCGCTCCCGTTGCACTTCCTCCACCCACGACTCCTCCCGGAACCCTAGATCTTCCTTCTCCCTCGTGGTTTTGGTTCCCGGAGGTATTCGCCATCAACTTTGGATCGTCCGCCTTAGTATGATGATTCTTCGCTGCGGATTCTTCCCCTCCGATCTCCACATGCTTCCCTTTCCCCTCAAGTTTTTGAAGAATTTTCAAGATTTGAACTTGAGTAGCGTCCGACTCCTCGTGCTTCTTCATCAAACGGGCCTCCATCTTCTTTTGGGAATTGGAAAGCATCTCGACCGTGACTTCCAAAGCCCCCACCTTTTTGCTGACCTCTTCCCGGATCTCCTTTCGCAGCGCCTCCATCTCCGTCTTGAATCTAGTGCCTTCCGCCATTGGATCTATTGCTCTGATACCAATTTGATACGATTTGGATCGTATCAATGGAAAATCAGCGAATAAAAGGGATAAAAATTGGAAAAGATGGGATTTTTATTGGATTTTTAAGAAGAAACTACTACTAATAGCAAGATAACTTGAGCCCTTTCGAGAGGAACTCGCTCTCCTAACTTTGATGAACGGATCAAAGTCTAAAACCCTCACAAAAGACACTTAGAATGTTTCTCACACAATAAGCATGCCCTCTCATGACGGCTAGCCCTAGATATAAATAGAAAACCTAGGGAACAAAGCAATATAACAAAAAGACTAATCTGCCCTTCGACGCCTCCGATAGTAAGTGACCCATCCTTCTTGGGTCCCGTCTGGGCCCGTGATTGCCGAAGATGGTGCGGCCGCATCAAGAATCTTGCTTGGGGAATGAACCTCTTAGGGATGCAAGAATGTATGGTGCAAACCTGTATGATTTTACATGAAAATGGTTATATTGTCGAAGTAACAATAAGCACCTGCCCTTTCTGCATGGGATCATGGATGAATATTGGATGTAGTTTCAACATATATGAAATGTTGAAGAGCAGTGTATTCAAGTTTATTTCAAGACAGTAGAACATATGCTGGTCCACTGCAGATAGAATATATGGCATCTGATGCATTTGTATCTGAGATATGCTCTTCAGAGGATTACAGAGCCTTGCGAGGATTGCAGAGCCTTGAGAGTGGTTAGATTCATGTACTTAAATAGAGCATATGGATGATTTTTTTACCAACTTAATGTAGGATATGTTTTTTGTCAAGTTATTCGTTCACTCTGGGCATCTTTCATCACAATGGGTGGTTAAGCTGTAAATAATTTTAATGCTTTATTAGTTTATGTGGAAGTATTTGATCCATTCTCCACTAACATTGCCACTTATCGTATAGATGTGGTAACATTTTACTTTGAAAATCCTGAGATTGAGGGTTTCAACTGATAAATATTACAATTTAAGAATTTTGGAAATATGCGGTCCTTTTAGAAATTTTACTTGTGTCGTTGAGATATTTTTTTGTACTTACAAATAGGAAAACTTATTGCCTTAGTGTAGTTATCCAGTTGATAGTCTCTTTATTGTAGTTTTTTTGTGGGTTGCCCCGCCGGGGGGGGGGGGGGGGGGGGGGGGGGGGGGGGGGGTTGTGTACATTGGGGTTTTCAGGAAGTAAGACCCAGCATATTGATTTATAATGATTTGGTGCCCCGAGTGAATGCAGACATCTACTTTAATAGGTGGATCAATGTAGTTAATTAACCTTAGTGAATGTTACTGTTGCAGCACGTTCCACCTCCGTTGACGATGGTGTCCATTAGCTGCTATTTGTTTTCATCTAACTGGTCCCATTTGACCTCACTATATTTACCTTCCCATTCAATATCTGTTAGGCTGGTGTCGAAGATATTCTTGCTAGCCACTTCTATTTCTCTATCCATATGTTCATGCTTCTGTCAGGCTATATGTTGCTTTAACATGGTTGGCTTCTTTTCACCTTAGCACTATGCTCTTGTGTGTTATAATTGCAAATTTCTGAATATTGAACATTAGATTGTGGACGCTCGCAGATTCTGTGTAGAGCAATCTTCAGATGGTCATTCTGGCAACTGAGCTTGGCTCAGGAACTCAACTCATGAGATCCCTATTCCTTCTTGCTAGAGTTTCTGAGCTCTAACTAAAATTAATATTGGTTGTTGGAGGGTAAAATCTGTGTTTTGAAGGACCGCAGTGAGTAGTGACGTCATGTTATGAGTTTGGTTGTTCCATCTATCGACATGATGCCTGAATTCTATTTATTCTGTTGCAGACACGCTGGTGAGGGGATTTACAGAAGCATTTGACTGATGCTTATGGGGAAATGGTTGTTTCGTTGACTCGCAACAACCTTCTTTTTTAAATAAAAAATTGCAGGGAAAAATATGTCGCTTGGCTTCCTTTGGTTGATGAGATTCTATGATATGCTGCCCCCCCTCATAGATCAACATGAACTAAAGTCTTTTTGGAAATTCATGACTCCAACAACTTGATCTTTCTAGGCCCATTTAAATGTTTGAAGCAACCCCAACCTGTTACATTCTTCTCATTAATATATTAGATTTAAGCGTTTTCCTTTGCATGCTTCTTGAAATAAGAGCTTATTATATCTTCAGAATTACAATATTTTTTCTCTTTTTGTCTTTTGTTAACTCTTTTTAAAATCAGAAATACCAAAAATAAAAATATCCACATCATTTGCTTCAATTTAAAATTAGAGGACAACTGGCTTCTACCAATAGAAGATATGTGAAAGCCATTATTATTTCCCTTTAGTTTGATTTTGTAGAGGTACCTTTGCTATAAATTCCAAGCATAATTGAATGATGCTCATACTACTCAACAATGCCTACATGTACTCTGTTTACCGGATCATAACCAGTGCTTGTTTCATAGTTTAAAAACATGCATGCAGGAAACCAACTGACGTAGATATCTCCCTGATGATGTACCAGACTGTAATGTCTGCTTGTAATGTCAGCTTGATATCTCCTTAATAGTGTATGACAATTTGTGACATCGAGCTGTAATATCTGTTTCATTACTTGTATATCATGTATGGAGCTAACAGAAATCTTGAATGCATGTGCTATGAACTGTTAAATTTGTCACTCTCCTCAATTTTTTTTTATATAAGGCATCTTTTTGAAGAACACACATTTCTCATGCTCCGAAATGATGAGGTATAGTGAAGTTCCATTTACAATTGTCTTGTAAAATGATGACGTAACCTGTTCGTATTGTTGTTAATGTCTCTCGTGCCTGTATAATTATGTGCAATTTTTTTATCCTTCTCTAGTAAACTTCTTATATTGTATTATATATTTTTTCCCTTTATAACTATATGGACTTTTTTGTTCTTCTCTAATGCTTTCCATGCCTTTATTTCTTCAGTTCTTAGTTTCTCGCAAGCAGTGTTTGGAAAACCTATCATGATTGATTTATACCTGTTACGTTGCTAGTTTAGCCCCTGTTTCACCGCACACGCGTTGACAATTTACAATTCTTTGCAGGATTTATATTATGTGGAAGTGATACACATGTTGGAGAAAGAAAATAATTTACCATGTCCAGAAGTTTTTTAGATATTGCCCCTTCTAGATATGTAATAATAATAAGCCAGTTTAAATCTGTAGTTTTTTCTTTTTCTTTTAACTAACTGTTGAGTCCTACATGATCAATAGATTTAATCATATCAATCAGGCTTGATGAGTTAAATTCTTTTTATAATTTATCTAGAAACATCTTCTAATGACTGCAGGCGATATAGGGACAAGAAAGAGGATGTTCCAGAGCCTGAGGCTGATCCTGAGCGAGACCAGCGAACGGTATTCGCTTATCAGGTCGGTCTCCTATCATTTGCTTTTTTCATTTTTATCTTTTTTGTTTATTATAATTGGTTGATGTTCATGATAGCATATGCCCAATCATCTATTCTTTTTTTCTTTTTGTTATGGTCGACATTATAATGGATCATTTTAATTCCCATTTGGCAGATAAATTTGAAGGCAGATGAAAGGGATGTTTATGAGTTTTTCTCAAGGGCTGGAAAGGTTAGCTGAAAATATTTCCTTGCTTTTCTATTTGTTAAATGATGAAACATGCAATTTTACTTTTTATAGATTCTTTCTGTGTTATGCTATTCTATTTGTCTCCGAAGGCGAGGAAGAAGCTAAAACAAACAAAAAATCAAACAAAATCATCAGGAAAAATACTGCATGCAATCATCAACCTTGCAAATAAAGGGGAGATGTCCCATGTTTGGATGCTAAAGAAATATAGTCATTCATAAACGTGTGTGTATGTGTGTGGACAGATAGAGATTGATTGGGATTCTATCGATATGATTTGACTATATATCCAATCTCTTGAAAATATTTATTATGCTACTCAAAATGGAATGTCCATTTCGTTCAACAAGAGCTAAACCGTTCAAATGACCTTAAAAATGACAAATGTTATTGTGATGTTTCATATGTGCATCTACCGGCCTTAAAGTAAATGGCCAAAAGAAGAGTTTCATTGATCTATGGTTTTTGAAATACAAATTGAAAATCCAAATTTGGATCGTAACTTAAACAACTTTTTGTACAACGTTTTTGTATAGTTTGACATATTCTAAACTGCAAACCTAAATAACTCTTGTTTTAGCCAACTATTTAGTGGATACTTGATGCATGTGCAACAAAACATAAATTAGTCTACAGTTGGATTTTTAGGCACTGCAAATGATGTAGATCAAATTCAATGAAATTATCTTCAAAGTTGATGCCATGTTATCTAATTTTAATATGCAGGATTTGGTTCTTAATCCTACCAGGAGGGGTCTAATTTCTCACCCCCTCTCTCCATGTCTTTATACATACACAAATACACAAATACGTTCAACCATGAACTTTTTCCCCTCCTAGATCTACGAGCAAAGATCACAGGGTACATGAGATCTTTGTTGTATTTGAGTTTAGTGCATTCAAATTAAAATGAATGTTGGCAATCACCCAGAAGTGAAGCGGAGAGAACTTTTTGACTGCAATAGGAGGAAATTTCCCTAGCAGCAGTAGATATCCATTTTCCTCATATATCTTGTAGCATATATTTGCTGAGGTGTAACATGATGATTGGCAAATCATAAAAATATATTTTCACTGTCGGGGGGGGGGGGGGGGGGGGGGGTGTGTGTGGGTGTGTGTGGGTGTATCCAGTATGGCAAGTTTTATTTGACAAAGATTAGTGATCACATATTATCTAATGAGAACACATTTAACTTTTCAAAATAATGGAACCAGATGGAGAAAATTAAGATTATATGAAACATCTTGAAATGATCTGATGCAAAATACCATATAATACACTCCTAGTAATAAAAGCCAAAGGAAGGTGACTGCAAAAGTGGGGAGAATATCAAGACAGTGTAAACTATGAACCTAGCTAAGTCGATGTAATAGCATGAAGCTACGAGAAAGCTAAAATGCTAGCAGCGCCATTATGTTTATGGAAAATGAAAATGATAGATCAGGAAAAGACCGGTTGTTAGAATTTTATGGTAATTAAGAGAAGAAGAGGGCACACCTTCTGAAAAACAACGGGACGAATTCATGAACCTTGATCTAAAGACCAGGGTCAGTTCTTGATGCATTTGGGTTGATTATTAGGGGAACTTTTGGTACATCATGCCACCTCTTCCATTGTTTGGAAGCCTTTTTGGCAACATTACTTTTGGCAAACAATGAACTGTAAGTAAATGACAACTTGCATTATGCGATAAAGGCCAAGAGAACATGGCTCATTATGTGGTTGTTTTTTCTGGGCTTTGCATAGATATGTAGGAAACTTTTCCTCACCAAAGTTTGCCGCATCTGACGCTTGGGACAAATATACATCTGTTTGTGTCAGACTCATGCAAAGTGCAAAACCTTTATTCCGCTCAACCATATGTAATGATGAATAGGTATAGACCAAGGTTAGATGTTTCACCCAATACGTATTGGTATAGGTATTGGTATAGGGCGTTTCGTCTCGGTTTCGAAGCTATCTGAGACGAAACTGTCAGAAATTTTCGGTTTCGGTCGTAGAAACCGATAAAAACAAGAATAAAAAATGAAAAAAAAAATTCTCACACGAAATTACGAAGAACAAGACAGTTGCGAAAATAAAAAAATTATCTAAAAAAATTCGTGAATGAACATAGAATATCTCGTGAATGTACAACATATATCCGTGAAAGAATTGTGATGGTCATACGAAGACACGGTAGACAATAAAGTGCTATAAAACAATATGGGCGTGATTGGTGAGAATTTATACTTGAGGGGAAACCTTAAAGGCTCAGACAGCTCATACCTATGGTGAAATTGAAAGGCTCACCATTGAAGGGAATTTCTTTGTCGGTCGACGATATTCTTCGAGGATCAATGAGCTTCTTTGAGAATATCTGATTATCGAATCTTGATTGAGGTACGATCACGAGGGCGAGGCTGATGATTTTTGCCTTGATTTATCGAACATTGAGGTGCGATCGCTAGGGCAAGGCCGAGGATTTTCGCCTCGATTTATCGAACTGTAGGTAAATTTTACAATTTTCACCGTTATTGAATCCTATAATTTATAGAACCCAAAAATTTTCGTCAAAGATGCAAGAGCCAGCGCGAGCCAGTTCTATTTACATGGCTACCATTCATAGTAAAACATATTGCCTAAATTCCTACGTTTATTTACAAGTTTGTCATTACATTTAGACTGTGGTAATTAACTGAATGAGAAACGTGTAAATATAGCTAATAAGTTGAGCAGCGGGTGACAGCTACCGGTCACTTCACATTTTGCTCAACATATTGGATATATTTACAAGTTCGCAATTGCCGTTAAACCGCGTTAATAAATTGAATGTCAAACTTCTAAATTTTTGTGATAATTTGAGCAAAGTTTGAACTATGACCGACAACTGGACTTAGTATATGGGGAGTGTTGTTATTCACTATCTACATTTTGCTAAACATATTGCGGTTTATTTACTTTTACCATAAACTTCGAACAAGTGAGTATGTTTAGCAAAATGTGTAATGTGAATAACAGAGGTCTTAATAATTTAGCCTCCCATATTTAATTTGCATTTTAGCACCCCAATTTTTTGTATTTGCACAATTTATACATTAATTTTTCCTATAATTTTTAATATTTTGCACTACAATTTTTTGTATTTACCCAAAAAATTATTTTTAACTAATATTACTATTATAATGTTAATGAAAATTATTCTTATATAATATTGATGTTTGTAAAATTTATTGTTATTGATCGGTTGTAATTTTATTTTTATTGGTCAATATTTATTTTAATGTTCATTGGGGGTAGACTTTACAAATTTATGTAAATTTTATTGTTGAAGTATAGAAATAATATTAACTGTTCATACATATTGTTAGATTTAAATGAATTTTATTTCTTTTTAGTTAGTCATAAGTTGTGACTACTGATAAATATGTAGAAATTATGTTAGATATTTAAAATTTCAAAATTTCAAAATTACGTAGTAGCACTAGAAATAACCAGTGTACAAAGTACACGGACACCCCAAAAGCCAACCCACACAATCAGGACGCGGGACCCATATGAGTGTTTCGATGAGTGCAAAAATGGGTGAAAATGAGAAGAGTGTGTTTGAGTACGTGTAATGTCTTGGGGTTTTTGGTTTTTTTGATTAGGGGTGTGATTTTGGGTGTTTTGGGGTTGGGTGTGTTTTGGGGGTTGGGTGGGGTGTTCGGTTTTTTTGGGTTTTGTGTTTAAGAAGGTTGTCACATGTGTCGATGTGACATTGCCACATGAGACAAATTCAAAAACACCCCTCAATTATAATAGCATGTTATACAGTGTGTTAATTTACTCTACAATTAGCATTAAGATAGTTTAATAAGATGGTTTATATTGCGATGAGTTAATTTTAATAGTTAAATGGTACTAAACAATTAACTCATTATATGTTGACTTCAGCTATAAACATTAATTAAAATGTCTTGGAGAACTCCATATGAGAAAGTAATAGATATTGGGTGTGCTCATGATAAAATTGTTGGAAATGACCATAGAAATATAAGGTGCAACTACTGCAAAAAATAAATGCATGAAGGCGTGAATTGCCTTAAAGAATATTTTGCGGGAGTTACTGGGGATGTGATGACATGTTTCGAAGCTTTGAAAGGAGTGCGTGCAGAGGTTAAGATATACATATTTACCAAAAAGAACGAAAAGCAACAACAAAAATTTAAGAAGATGATTGAGTAAGAGTTAATAGCAAGGCCTATATAGGCAAACTCAGATGACTCAGATGATGAGGAGGATGAGACTGAGGAGGGGCGACAGCTTGAAGAGCACTGATAGGGAGTAGACAAAAATACACCGGAGAAGAAATAAGATTTGCTAGCAGAAGAATGAGAGCATGGTTGTCTGGGGCCCTTTGGGTTAGGCAGATTGGGTAGTCGTGTCGGCCGATTGTCTGGTATGTTCAAATATAGTTTTGTTCGCGTTGCTGAACCTACTAGTAGACCGTTTGCTGTTCTCAAATCCCGTGTAGGAAGTGTCGACTCTTTTTCTTTAACGAAGAAGGGCAAAACCCAGTAAACTTTAAAGACTGCAATAATGGATAATATAAAAATGTCAAGAGCTTTGTAGAAATACGATTTGCCAAATGATTGTACTACAACCATATTTTATACAATTTGGTTATAGTCCATACTGCCATCTCGTGGTAGATGTTTTCACCGAAGTAGGTCGTGGCGTATCTCCACCCACTGCTTGGGAGCTTTCTCACACATATTTAGACTTGAAAGTTGAGGAAATCAAAACATATATTGAAACTTTTCGTAGTTAATGAGATGCGTATGGTTGCACACTAATGTGTGATGATTGGAGAACACAAAACATAAAAAAGATTATTAATTTTTTTTGTGTATTTGACCTATGAGACATCATTCCTTGATACGGTGGATGCAACCGACAGCTTCTAGAGTGGTCCATATATATATATATATGAGAATAATGAGTATCATATAACAATGGAGGCTAGCCTCATATACCAAGACACAAAAATGAAGTACAAGCCCCACATGGGCTTGTACTTGTACCGCCCATTTTTTGTATCTTGGTATATGAGGCTAAGCCTCAATTGTCATATGATATCCGTTATTATATATATATATATGATCTGATAGATAAATATGTAGAAAATATTGAAAACCATAGAGTCGTTCAAGTAGTTAGTGACAACGAGCAAATTACAAATCAGCTGGACAGTTGCTGATGCAAAAAAGACAACTAAATTAGACTCCATGTGCGACACATTGTATTGACATGATATTATCTGATATGACAAAAGAAGAGGACGTCAAAAATATCGTTGCGTAAAGTCAAATGGTAACGTGATTTATATACAATAAATTTTGGGTGCTCAGCTTGATGAGAAGAGAGAGCTGAAAAAGAGGTGATCGGGCCAGCACTCACAGGATTTCTTTATTGCATTGAACTCTATCTATGTGCATCAGGATAATCTAAGGAGAATGATCATCTCAAGAGAATGGTCCGAAAACTTTCCTAAGCTTAAACCAAAAGATAGGACCGTTGCAACCAACGTGTACAATTTGATTCAAGGTGATGACTTCTGGCTAGACATCCTTAATGTTATCATCGTATTTGAGCCGTTGGTGAAAATGATGTGACTGGAGGGTGCGGCGGCCTTAGTGACAAACTTGTAATTTTTGGGGTCTGGGAGGGGGTATGGTTATAATATTAGAAAAATCTGAATTATAAACGTACATGGATGGGTTCATTGGGATTATTGAATATTTGAGAAAAGAACTGGGAGAAGAGAAGATTAGGAGTAGGAACATTTAGATTCTGGGAGAGTTAGGCTTTTCTCTCGAATTAAAAGCTAGAAGAACGGTCATCCTTTGGAATTGATGCAACCTATCTTTGTATTCCCGTTTGAAATCAAATAAAATTCCCATCTTTTTTAAAACCCGCTACAAAACCCTAAATGTATCCCTAATTCTCATCTGGATCGCATTAAATTGGTATCTAAACACAGATCCTGATGGGTGTGACAAAAAAGGTGGAAGCTTTGGAGGAGAAACTTGAAAGCGAAGTGACGAATTTGAAGAAATCTATAGAAGAAAGATTGTCGTCATTCGAATATGAGGTGAGCCTTTATTGGATCTGAAGTAAAGGCGTCAAAAGCGAGGATAAACACATCAATGGAAGCCATCATGCAAGTAACACACCGGATCTCGCAATAAGCCGCAGCATTGTCAAAGGCAAGGAAGTCAGATCTGGGTGACGTCGAAGATAACAATTAAGATATAGGACAAAAGACACAATCTTAAGGGTAAGGAGAAAGTCGACGACTTTGCGAAAGAACAACCATCGTGCGATGTGGATCTGAGGCGAAATGCAAATTTTTTGGTCGACAACGAGGGAAAGATCCATCTAAAGGAGGTTTTGTCACCACACCAGATCTGATTGACGACAACAACTATAAGTCAGATTTGGAGCAAAAGGGACACCTTTGAGCCACGGAAGTGAAAATTCAACTTTGAGACAGATCTGCAATCTAACGGCGAGGAACCACACATGGATGGAGAAAACCCCCAAAACACATGAGGGGTGCGACAAGGGCAAAGCAGGCCGCCTTGGCCATGACGGCCCTGGGGCGGCGTGTCTGGTGGCCCTTGGGTGGTGACCTTGGCGGCCCTTGGGTGGTCTGCCCAGGCCCAGGCGTAGTTGGGCTGGCTGCCCTGGTCTCGCCTAGCCTAGGGCGGGCCGCCCAAGCCACATATGGCCTGGGGTGGGCGGCTTGCCCAAGGCCTACGCCTTGGTGCCCGTGAGCCTTGGGTTGACCCCCGTGGTTGATGACTGCTTCCAGGGGCAACCCTGTCCTTGGTTTTAGGCGGGAGGCCTCTCGGGGCTCGGTGGCAGCCTCCATGGGGCGGCGACCCTTTGGGGAGGTGTGATGATCAGCGTGGCTTTTTTAGGTTTTGAGGGAAGCGGTGGGGGCTTTGTGTGGCTTAACGACAATGAAGGGGGCCCACAAGGCTTCAACCAGACTACATGAGACCCACATGAGAGCGGCGGCACATGTATCAATAGAGGGAGACATGAAGGAGGAGGACGACATCCTCTTGAGGACGGCGGTCCGATGGATGGCTTGGCGAGCACTGGGACACCTATCATGGCTTCGATGAGGATGTCGGAGACCCCGGCTGGTTCAAGGAGGATCGTGGGACGACAGTTTGACATGAGTCGAACTTGGAGATCTTGACGCATCGTAGCATGCCTACCAGTAGTGTCACTTTAGGCAGCCTTGATGGAGAGTAGGTTAGGGGGTTTTCAGCATTGAAAGCAGGGTCTCAAAGCTAAAATTGCCAATTTTTGAAGGAGATGAGCCTTATGCATGGATTTACTGGGTTGAGAGATATTTCGTAGTGAATCATCCGACGAAAGAGGAAAAGTTGATTGCTGCTGCTATATGTTTGGAGGGATAGGCACTCTCTTGGTACCAGTGGAGGGAGCATATGCGACCGTTACACTCATGGAAGGAGTTCACGTACTGTCTACTCGACAACTTTCGTGACACTCAGGAATGGAGTCTACATGAGCAGCTCTTTGCGCTCGAGCAAGAAGGCACCGTCAGTGAATACATAAAGATGTTCGATAGGCTCTCTGGCTGATTGAGGGGATCTCCGAGGAAATGCTGGAGGGAAATTTTATGAAGGGGCTGAAGGGAAACATCAAAGCCGAGTTACGTATACTGAGGCCGAAGGGCTTATGAGAAGCTATGGAGCTGGCCCAAATAGTGAGACAAGATCAATGCTGGGCGGGTTGCTAAAGGAGCGATGAGCGGTATCATGTCCCGCACGTTTGTTATGACATATGCTTAGAAGTTCCTGCCATCGGTGTGTCAGACAGGTTAAGAGAAACGTAGCGAGCCTCAATCAGAGAACATGATCAAGCGGCTCACTTAGACCAAGATCGAGGACATGCACATTACAGGTTTATGCTTTCGATGTGGTGAGAGATTCGGGCCGGTACATCATTACCGGGAACATGCTATCTAGAATTTGGTCGTCGAGGATGAAGAAGACGTCGCAGCTGAAGAGGAGCTAGGAGGAGACGAGCACTCCCATTTGGAGTAGCGTTATTTACGGAATTTATGCACCATCTTGAGGACAATGTGGTTCTTTGAGGCCAGAGTAACGATGTGACTGGAGTGTGACGGTCTTAGTGGCAAACTTGTAATTTGGGGGGTATTTTCATAATATTAAAAAATCTTAATTATAAATGTATGTGGGTGGGTTCATTAGGATTATTGAAGATTTGAGAAAAAATTGAGTGAAGAGAAGATTAGGAGTAGGAAGAGTTAGATTCTGGGAGAGTAATGCTATTCTCTTGAATCAAAATCTAGGAGAGTGGTCCTCTCGAATTGATACCACATATCTTTGTATTCTCGTTTGAAATCTAATAAAAGCCCATCTTTCCCCAAATCCACCAAAACACTAAATTTATCTCCAATTTTTACCCGGATCGTATCAAAAAGTTCTAAGAATGATCGACTACGATGATAAGGCTGAGATGTGTTATGTTTACGAGGTCATGGACCAGATGAATGAAGAAATTAAAAAATTGATAGCGGATATAAAAAATGGTGGGACATGATCGAAAAAAGATGTGATAGGCGGCTACATCAAGATATTTATGTTGTAGGTAAATATTGTATTTTTTTATTTTTAAAGTTGAACTGAACGTGTTACAGATCATTTATTTAGATGATGGACTTCAATTGCAGGTTATTTTCTGAATCCCCATTTTCAATAATCCACCAATGCAACAATAACAACGAGGTGCTGGTTGGATTTAGACATGATGAGAGATTAGAACCAGACATCTCGAGAAAACCTGAATAAACATAGGTAAATGGTTTTTAGATATTTTTATTTTGATATATGATTCGATCTAGTCATTCATATTTTGAAAATATGTATGATAATTGTAGGTGGAGTTATATAGGATGAAAGTTGGTGCATTCAGCTACAAAAAGACATGTATGCCGATAAAACAGACATGTATGCCGATAAAACAGGTCACTCCAGGTATGTATAAGAATATTAATTGTATGTTTCCCATAAGCGTCTCTATAATTTCTGATTAAGACATCTTTTGTAGCTGAATGATGGTCAATCATTGGAAGAGAGCAAGCTCCAAATCATTGGAAGAGAGCAAGCGGTCTTTATAATTTAGTTATACGTGTTTAAGCCAAACATCCTCTTCTTTCAGCTATGAACGAAACTATTGGCCATACTCCCACTCATTCACATAAAGACCAGAAACATGGTAACAATGAAAAGTCATAAAAATATGGTTTATGTGCATTACAATATGCGGTTGATATGCATTACAATATGAGGCTGATAGAAAGACACTGCAATAGAACTAATGATGTCAAATGATGGACTTGCATCAAACTTTTCACGAGGTCGTTGAAGGAATGGACAAGGGAGACAGAAGACATGCAATCAATTGAATCTTACGTATAAGCGAAAGAAGGCAGTCATTCGATGAGAAAGCGATGATGATTCGTTTCCTGATGAACAAGGTCCCACAGATGAAGGCCATGGTGCTGTGGAATACCGTCGCCTTACTGAGAGAAGTGGGTACTATGCTTATGATACAACTCATTTGCATGTGTATAGAGATCATGATAGGCAGCAATAAAGTGAAGAAAGGGGGAACGTTACCTTAGGTAGACAGTCTGATTATCACTAGTATATACGTTTTGATTATTACAAAGATTCTGATAATTCTGCCATTCACGAATCGTATTCCAGTGATACTCAGGCAGTCATAACGATTATTTCACATCGTATAGACACTTTGATGTCTATGCAAATTATAATAACCAATACATGTACAATTCAAATGTTCAAATATGACTGAACAGTCCAGCAGTCAAGGCAGTCATGACATGCCTTTAATTGAGCTGAGCCGGTCCTCCGTATATGATAAAATGATAATATCGTTTTAAGAATTGGAACATATGCAATAGTGCTATGCACCTTATTACTCTGCACCATACCTGCACCATACCTGAATGATATTAACTTAGAAGGAGATTTTTTGTGCAACTATATATATCTAGTATAAATTATCAGTGCATTTATGTATTTATATGTATAAAAGATTGTATAACTATATATATAATACTTACATACATATTTAAAGTATCTCTAAAACCAAAACCTGAAACGAAACTACTGAAACTACCGATACGAATGATATGAAACGAAACTCCGAAACCACCGAAACCACCAAATCGGATGAAACCGAAACCGAAACCGATACCTCTAATCTTGGTATATACCTTCTTTAGATGAGAGAAAATGGTATATATATTATTTGCTACTATGTACTTTCATAAACAACAAAATACATACACTTATATGATTTAAATAGATGTTAGTAACTTAGTGCAGTAAAAACTTGCATGTATAATCGTGTCCTTGTGTCTACGATTTGAAGTAGTGCCATGAATTGACACCTCATGTCCGTGACTGAGTATGACACCCATGTCCGTGTCTACTAATAATAGTTTGCATGTGAGTGTTGACATCCATCCATCTATTTATTTATTTTAAATGGTTGAGTATTAAGGGGGCCCAGGTTGTGTTAGATGTATTCACCTCCTTGACTGCCTTGCGCTTTTGTATATCTGAAATTAATTTTTCAAATAGATGCTTGCTAACTAAAATGCATGCAACTACCAATGTTTCTCTTTAAGCCAATGATTGACAATTGGCAGGTTCAACATGTCTAACCTGCACGTGGAAAATTCTCCAATACTATTTTTCTGAGTGCGTCAGCATGCTCGTGTGGGTGGGGATGGGTGGATTTTTTGCTTATTACTCAAATGAGGGGAAAACAAATTCTTAAGGTTAGGGGTAAAAAGATGGAGAAAAAGAGAGAATGTGACTTTAGTTCAAGTATCAGGGATTGAAATTTATATGTTCTTTATTTATTACCGCCAGTCCCTTTGGACACCCCATCACATATGATAAACATAGCGCTCATTGGGAGGTTAAGTTTTCTGGTGTATCATGTAACCTTTAAAGCTGAAGGTGACAAGCTTTTTACCACAGAAAAGGTCCACCAAGCAGGCACGATCGAGTGAATCGAGGCACAAGATTTATAATTATGTTTTAATATGATCTGATTGTAGATTGAAATATGTAGTGTGGTGTTAAATACTTGACAAAAGCCACAATAAACAAATAATTTCAATTTACAAAATTAACAATGCAGATATTAAATTCTAAGCAGCATTACCTGTGAACACAAAAATTTTGAAGTAGCCAAGATGAGGGAATACGACATTAAACGGGAAGACAAGGTAACTTAGTAATACATGTGGATGGAACTGGAGAGAAGTAGTTGTGCAACAAAGGGGGAAATGATGGTCAACAAAAACACTAAATGGAAAAGTTGAGAGAACACTAAAGGGTTAATTGCATAAAAATACACTCACGTTTGGGCCATTTTAAGTAAATACCATGAGGTTCATTTTGTGACAAATTGATACCCTGTGGCGGATTATGGGCTGACGGTGTTAAATTGGACCGTTTTGCCCCCCTTCCCATCTATCTCTCTTTATCTCTCTCTACCGATTCTCTCTCTATCTCTCTCTACTGATTCTCTCTCTCCTCTCTCTACATATTCTCTCTCTCCTCTCTCTCTCTACTGATGCGTGGTTCGGTGGGTTATCTGCGTGGGGGTGTGTGCTTGGGGGTGGGTGTGTGTGCATGGGTGGGTGGGTGTAGGGGTGTGTGCTTGGGGGTGGGTGTGTGTGCATGGGTGGGTGGGTGGGTGGGTGTGCATGGGGTGTGTGTGCTTGGGGCGGGGGTGTGTGTGCATGGGTGGGTGGGTGTGTTTATGAGTGGGGTGGGTGGGTTGTGTGCATGCGGGGGTGTGTGCATGTGGGTGTGTGTGGTTGGGGGTGGGTGCGTGGGGTGGGTGGGTGCGCCTGGGGTGGGTGGGGTGTGTGCTTAAGGGGGGTGTGCATGTGTGTGTGCATGGGTGGGTGGGTGTGGGCATTGGGGTGTGGGTGCGTGGGGTGGGTGTGTCTGCGTGGGGTGGGTGGGTTGTGTGCATGGGGCTTGTGCGCATGGGTTGTATGCTTAGGGTGAGTGTGTGCATGGGTGGGGGGTGGGGTTGTGGGTGGGTGTGCGTGCGTGTGTGGGGTGAGTGCGTGCATGGGTGGGTTGTGTGCTTGGGGTGGGTGGGTGCATGGGCGTGTGTGACCTGTTGAAGCCATGCCCACCCCTTGCACACACACCCATGTACACACACCCACACCCCATGCACGCACACACCCACACAAACCCATGCACAAACCCACCGCAATGCACCCGCCCACACACCCATGCACACCCACCCACCCCATGCACACACACCCATACCCATACCCACACCCACCCCCATGCACGCATACACGCACACACAAACAGTGTTCTAAATATCGGTCCGCTATCCGCTATATCGGCCGCTATATCGGAAAAATCACAAGCCCGATACGATATGGGCTACTTCATTGCGGTTTCCGCTTTTCGATGGCATATCGGCCGCTATCCGATATATCGGCCGATATATCGGCCGATATCCGCTATGGAAATATCGGCCGATATTTGGTAAAATTGGTTGGAATGTTTTAACTGGTTATGGGTCGGATCCATGGCACAGTAGATCCGACCCGACCCTATACCCGAATCCATTTGTCTTAACCTCAATGGGCTGCGGTCGAAATGAGAGAGAGGCTTCGAATTTCGATCAGAAAAAAACCCTAAAATCCTGTGCCTTCCCCCCGCTGCTCGCCTCCGCTGCTCGCCGTTGACTTTCCATCCGTTCGAACCCATCGGAGGTGGGTACTCGCCGCTAAAGACGATTTCTCGTCGGTGGAGCCTCGAGAGCTGATCGAAGCTGGAGGAGTTCGGCGATTTGCACGAGCTGATCGAAGGTATGTTTTGTTTTCTTTTTTTTTCTGATTTCGTTTTTTATCGATTTCGCTTTTTTCTGTTTTCGTTTTTGTTTTCGCTTTTTTTCCTGCTGTCGTTTTTTTGTTTTTGTTTTTTTCTGTATTCATTTTATTTTTCTGTTTTCGTTTTTTTTGTTTTTTCTGCTGTAGTTTTTGTTGTTTTCGTTTTTGTTCTGCTGCATCTAGCAGATGTTCTAAGCAAGAAAGTGTTTTTATTGTCTTCTAAGCTATGTTTTGGCAAAAACTGTTGTTGGCTAGAGCCAGTAGTTTATTTCAAATTATTATGTTTCTTAATCATGATCTTATACCAGTTTTGCCACGAAACCTTTATTAGCAAGATCGCATTTACTATCTTATGAGTTTTCCAGTGATGACCTTGTTTTCAGTGATGAGCATAGCTGGTCCATTAAGCATATTTCTTGTGAAAATGAAGTCATTCCAGCTCAATTTTTCCAAACACATCTCCATTTTTCTGATGTAAATAATGAGTTTTCTGAACAACATCAGATTATTGCAGCATTCTTTAACTTGGACTGTAATCCTTCTTTGCTGTTACATATATCCTGTGTTGCAATGTTGTGTCATGTTTATTTTGAGTATTCCGAATCTAGGCTATTGCTAAGAAAAAGCATTACAATTTTGTTTATGTTGATTTTTACGGCCATTTGATCACAACTAGCACTGCCCATACAAAAAAGAATATTTGATCACAACACTTGCATTTGTATACAGCTAAGAAAAAGCTAAGAAAAAGCATTCCGAATCGAAATTTGTATACAGCTAGCACACACAAAAGAATGAAAAAAAGCATACACCATACATTTGATCACAACACTTGCATTTCACACCCATACAAATCAATGCTTTTTAATGATACTATTACATCATTGATCATACATTTGATTCGCCATAGATATGAATAAACTTGCACTTTGCTTTATTTTTTTGCTGCTCTTGATTTGCTATATTCCAAATTTCCAATTCTTTTGCATGTTCAGGTAAGTATACTGAAAACATACTTTTATTTGAGTTTCTATAATTTATAATATCTTAGACACATATATGCTTTTATTTGTCATCATATTAAGCTCTGATATGAATGGCACTTTGATGCCGATATTTGGTCAATATCTTCGATATTCATGTTTAACAAGAGAAGTATAACCAAAACATGCTTTTATTTGAGTTAGTATGGTTTATATCCTATTAGATACATTTATGTGTGCATATGACATCATTTTAAGCATCCGATATGGCACTCCGATATTTAGTCAATATCCCCGATATATCCCCGATATCCGCAATCCGATATCAAATTTCCTAGGCCGATACGCGACCGATATCCGATATTTAGAACACTGCACACAAACCCATGCACCAACCCAACCTAATGCGCATGCACACCCCCATGCACGTGCACACACACCCCATGCACACACACCCAATACACACACACACACCCCCCATGCACACCCACCCCATGTCCACACACATACCATGCACGTACACTCCCCTCATGCACCCACCCACCCCATGCACACACACCCATGCACACACTCATCCCCTATGCACGCACACACTCACACACAAACCCATGCACACACACACACACCCACCCAATGCACACACCCACCCTATGCCCACACACCCATGCCCACACCCACACCCCATGCACTCACAAACCCACACACAAACCCATGCACCAACCCACCCAATGCACACACACACCCATGCACACACCCACCCCATGCACCTACCCACCCACCCCATGCACTCACACCCCATGCCCACACCCACCCACCCATGCACACACACCCCCCACCCTGTGCCCACACACCCACACACCCCAATGCACACCCCATACACCCATGCACCCACCCACCCAATTGGACACACACACCCAATTCAGGGTATTAACTTATAAAAGGCTCAAACGTGAGAATATTAACTTATAAAAGGCACAGTCAGGGGTAAATTTGTCCAAATTTCTGTCTTTTGGATGGAAAATTAAAAAAAGGTATCAACTTAAAAGCGTCGAAAAACGTTTGGGTATATATTTTGATGAAAATAACCCACCCAATGCACACACACACCCATGCACACACCCACCCCATGCACCTACCCACCCACCCCATGCACTCACACCTCATGCCCATACCCACCCACCCATGCACACACACACCCCACCCTATGCCCACACACCCACCCACCCCAATGCACACCCCACACACCCATGCACCCACCCACCCAATTGGACACACACACCCAATTCAGGGTATTAACTTATAAAAGGCTCAAACGTGAGAGTATTAACTTATAAAAGGCACAGTCAGGGGTAAATTTGTCCAAATTTCTGTCTTTTGGATGGAAAATTAAAAAAAGGTATCAACTTAAAAGCGTCGAAAAACGTTTGGGTATATATTTTGATGAAAATAAACCTCAGGGTATTTACGTAAAAATGGCCCAAACGTGAGGGTATTTTTCTGTAATTTACCCAACCCTAAAATAGGGTTGTTATTTAGATCTTATAGGTAGTCGATGGTAGTCGGTGGTAGTGCTGCGTTTTGCATTTAGGCCAATCAGGAGCATTTTCAGAATTTTTCAGTTTTTAGGGGGGCTTTTTGTAATTTTCAGTATTAGGGTTTTTTTTTCGTAAAATCTGTAATTCATGTAGTTTTCCCTTTATTAGAGCTAGGATTGGTCAGGAGAGCTTTTCCATGCTTGATGATTGAGGAAATTTTTACTAGGCGTTCACGAACCCCAGTTTGGAAGATTTAGGCTTTCATCTCGAAGGTAAAGTTAGGAGAGTAGCCTCCTCTCGAATTGTGGCTAAATTAATCTTTTATTTTTCAGTGTTTATCAATAAAAATCATGTCCCCCAATTCCCTCTTTTCACTCATAAAAATTCCAACTTTCCCACAAAGATCCCATCTTTCACCATACAAATCCCTATTTTATTCCAAAACCCTAGTGGATCGCACCAAATTGGTACCAGAGCTTCTACGATCCATGGCGGTGACGAGATCCAGAAGCGACACGTTGGACGAAAAATTTGACGGCGAGATCAAAGAGATGAAATCTATGGAGGATCTTACGGTATCATCAGATAAAACAAGCGAAACAAGGTGCTTCCTTACAAACCCAAACCCAAGTGAAACACGGTGAAGCCCAAGCGCAATAAGATGCTTCCTTACAAACCCTAACTCGAGAATTACTCGATATGAAGGCAGTGAAAATTTTAGATTTGGGTGAAAACCCAAATCTAGGGCAAACGACTTCGACTTTGAAGAAAGGGAAAGGAAAAGCGGAGAAATACAACAAGGGTTTGCTATCCGACGCCGACGACTACTTTATAAAAGAAGGAAACCACATGAAGGGGAAAACTCTAACCCTAGGGGGAACCCTAGCTGTCGCGAAGAGGTTGTCGACAGCCTTGTAGGCTGCCTGTAGGCGGCGGCCATGCAGCCATGTAGGCCACCTGCAGGGGCACTGCAGGCCCCTGTAGGGCACCTACAGGCCTGCAGGGGCACTGCAGGCCCCGTGAAGACTCGGCAAGTCCCTCACAGGCCCATGGCAACCCGCCAGAGGCCCGTCGAGCCTGGGAGCATCATACAGGGCCCCGTGACATTTGGGGGCTCGTCGAGACTTTGACGAAGATTTTCAGCGGCTTCTGTGATTAGAGGATGATGTTGAAGAATTTCAGGGGCTTTATAGGCCACATTTTGCTGCAGAAAGGCGACGATTACGAGCCCCGGAGGTGGAGTACGAAGATTATGGCATGTGCCACGATGATGATCACGGGGACTTCGGAGATGGAGGGGGAGCCGACTAGGAAAAGGCAGATTGGGAGAATGATGAGGGGGTAGGATAGGGCCACGATATGAGACTATTATGGCCTACATGACCCTCACCAACCACGACACCATGACCATCATGAGGGACGAGAAGCACTTGGGGGGTTTACAGCAGAAAACATGGTCAGGAAATTGAAGATGCCGATCTTTGAGGCGGAGGACCCAATTGGGTGGATCTACAGGGCATTGCTGTATTTTGAAGTCTTGCAGATCTATGAGGCTGAGTGGATGAGAGCTGCTGGGGTGTGCTTGGAGGGAGATGCTCTATCTTGGTACAGATGGATGCAACGGCAGTGATCGTTCTGCTCATGGGATGCGATCAAGGCCTGTCTCATGTACCAGTTCAGGGAGACCCAAGGGGGATACATATACGAGCAGTTTTATGCACCGAGGCAGGAGGGAACGGTCATGGACTACATAAAGAAATTTGAGATGCTGGCAGGCTATGTCTATAGAGTTTCAGGAGAGTCCTTGGAAGAGTGCTTCATGAAAGGACTCAAAACCCAGCATTCGAGTGGAGTTGCGAATACAGAGGTCTCGAGGGTTATTAGACCGGATGCGACTGACCATGATGGTGGATGACATGCTGGCACAGGAGTGGCATGCCATGAGAGCATGGATCGAATCCACTTCTTGCAGCTAGGTAGCGACAATGGAGGAGAAGGCATCATCAGGATGTCACCAGTCTAGCCACGAGAAGAACATCGAGCTTCAATCGGACAATAGGCGTAAGCGGCTCACAGAGGCAGAATCCAGAACAGACACTAAGGGACCCTGTTTCGTTGTAGCGAGAGCTACGGATCAAGACATCGTTGCAAGGATCATGCTCTCCAGATACTGATCATTAAAGATGAAGAAGGCCAAATAGTAGAGCAGGAAGAGTCGGGAGGAGACGAGAACCTCCATGTCGATTAGTGAGCCCATGGTTTTCACGACACCATCTTGAGGACACAGTGGTTCTTCGGAGACGGAGTAATGATGTGTTTTGCATTTAAGCTCATCAGGGACATTTTCAAAATTTTCAGTTTTAAGAGGTCTTTTTGTAATTTTCAGTATCATGAGCTTTTTCGTAAAATCTGTAATTTCTGTAGTTTTCCCCTTTTTAGAGCTAGGGCCGGCTAGAAGAGCTCTTCCATGCTTGATGATTGCGAGAAAATTTGTACTAGGCGTCCACGAACCCTAGTTTGGGAGATTTAGGTTTTCATCTCGAAGGTAAAGCTTGGAGAGCGGCGTCCTCTCGAATCGTGGACAAATTTATCTTTTATTTTTCAGTTTTATCAATAAAAATCATTCTTTTCCTCCAAATCCCCTCTTTTCACCCATAAAAATCTCACCTTTTCCACAAAAATTTCATCTTTCACCATGAAAATCCCATCTTTTATTCCTAAACCCTAGTGGATCGCACCATAGTGGTTTTAGATGGTTCACATTTTTCAGCAACAACAAGTGAACGAAAGAAAATGGCATATGAGACAGTGGAAAGGATGACCAATCTGGTCTTTCATCACTTTCCAGCCGTTCTTGTTCTTGTTATATATTTTTCATTTTACTTTTGTTGTATCTTGAACACTTTTTTAATTCCGATGAAAAAATAAACACTCATAAGCATAACAACAGTTGCTGGTTAGGTCATTTCACTTATCTGTATGTCATTCTCCTGGTTAATTTAGGTAGGGTATTGTATAATATTTGTCCAGCAGTGATTATTGGCCTCAAGTGCTTCAGCTTTTTAGTCTTTCTAGTGAACCTCTATTCTTGGCATGCCAAAGAACCAGGCTGCCATTGCCATCTCTAATAAGCTCATGATGAAAGTGCCCATAGTGCTGTTGAAATACATTTATCCAGTTGGCTAGTACTTTTTGAAATATATGTCAATTGTGCCAACCTTCTGAAATATAGGTCAATTGTACTACTTTACTTTTTATTCAGATAATAACCTACAATACATTGTCTACTACATGGTATAATACATTTTATAAGATAATAAAATATTTTGGTATATGTGGCACACAAGTTATTCTTCTCGAAGCAGACATGTGATATGCAAGGTCGAATGAAAGCGAATATGTCTTGGTGTTTTCTTTTCTTTTTTGTTTTTGAATCATCTAATCCTTTTGAAGTTAATTCACACAATTCAAGACGTAAGCCACAAAAGGGGCTAAAATTTATGGTTGGTAGTCTGTGCACTATAAAACCATGTACTCCATAATTGGTGTTTAAAATTTCTGCAGGATATATAGATGTGCATTTATGGTTGCACAAAAGAGTCCTTGCCTTCCAGGTTGTTTATTTGTTTTAAGTCTGTCGTAATCAGTCATTTGACACTGTTGGGCTCATATGTACATCTAAAGGGCCGAGCCACACTGTATCAAAGGCGGGAACATACCCGTTCTGACTTGCTGAAAACAATATTTCATGCAAGATGTTATAGAACTGCAGTTTCTCACTAAGAAAACCATCATATTTACCTTGGGGTTCCCCTCCTTGGTTGAATCATGCCTTGGCTAAGTAGCAGTTGATGACTTCTATCCTTAGAGAACCTAGTTAAATCATCATCCGAAACACAAAATGACCATACATTTGGCCCATGTGAGGTATGATGGTTGAGAGGAGCGGAAGGCAACTCCAATGCGACCCTAGTTGGTGTCCATCTGTATGACCATCACGAATTCTTCGGGAGTAATCCAACTCGGGCATTTATTATTCTTGAACTACACAAAATTTGTATATCAATAGAGCATGTATATATATTAAACAATGGACGTCATATAAGTATAATATCTACCAACTACATATTCTGTTAAACTATAACAAATCAAATAACAAATCAAATCGAAGATAAGGTGATGCATTGAGCAGTGTTATAAAATGCGGTTTCATTATGCGCGCGGTCTAGGAGCACCATCGCCTAAGCGGATTATGCGACCGGTTATGCGGTTTATGCGAAAATGAATATTTTAGTAAATAAATAAGCAAAAAGTTTATATGTGTGTGTTTGTGTATATTAAATTTAAAAAAAATCAAAAAAGATAGGAACACTGAAAAAATCATATCAAACTTTTAAAAATATAGATTAATTCATACTAAAACATCAGCACCATCAAGACGATCAATACATAAAATAACTAAAGTCTAACGTTTAAAGCAATCTACACACAAAATATAAATGTTTAGTTTTACGTTTAAATCAAAAGCATGTTAAACATAAGTACTTTGAAATTAAGAAAACTGATTTTTATGCTTAACGGGTCGGCTTTCTTAACGGGTGGATTTTTTAGTTGCCGATTATGCTCCCACATATTCGCATATGCGGGCGCATAACATTTATGCGGCCGATTATGCGGCCGACTGCATAATTCAACAGCATATCTATTTTTTCATGCGGCCAAAGGCTGCCTCCTTATATGTGGCCGCATATGTGGCCGCATTTAACTTGTTTTAGAACACTGGCATTAAGTGTCATTTTATTGTGGTTAATTTTTTTCCTTGGTGATGTTATCTTGAGGCCTAGATGCTAACTTAGTTTATAATTTATGTATGTCAGATTACAAGCTTAGTTAAAATGAAGCTTCTAAATATATAGTTGTAAAAAGTTATGGAAATACTCGCCCCACCCTCGTCTTTCCCTAATCGAAATGCACACTAAGAAAAAAGGAGGAGGAACAGGTTGCCTTTTATCTCGTTTATTAATTTTAAATGCGAATGCTTAGACAATCTTTAACATCATATAAATTTAAAAAGTTCAGTTATTTTAATCTAAAATAACTGTTGTTGTCTTTAGATAAAATTATCATTAAAAAGATATTTTATAGATCAATATCTGAAAAGTCTTTTAGGCTATCAACTGATGCTTTTGCATATAGTATCTACAACATATTTTCATGAAATAAGATTGTGCTCTTAAAATAATGGCTCTGGATCTGTTACTGAATGGATATGAACATTGATTAAATATCAGACCTCAACGATACGATATGTTTGAATTTATCAGTTTTTAAAAACTAACCCGATATCGGCTGATATCAGATGTATTGGCCGATATATCGGGGCGATAATGGCCGATATATCGGGATGATATTGGTCGATATATTGGGCCGATATGTATTTTTTAATTAAGTTATAATTTTATTATTATAAACTTACCATTGTTACAATATTTTAATAGATACACTACTAACATGTTATTATAATTTGAAGGAATGTTTTGATTTGTAAGAATGTTGAATTAAAGATTATTTAACTAAAGCTCATTAATGTTTGAATTTTTTTATTTTTTATTAGTATGTTCTTGATCTTTCATGTGTTTTTGCAAGTCATGTTAATTTTTTTTGCATTCATCCAATATCACTCAAGTAAAATATTAATTGATTAGATATAATATGAGGTAAGTCACTCTTGCTATAAAGTCATGCTATATTTTTTATTTTATTACTTTATGTAATATGTTAATGATTAATTTTAATACACCATTATGACGATAATTGATTATATTAATGATATTTCCATGGTGTAATAAATATGAACAATAAGGATGCTATAACTACCATTTATTTATTAATATTTGTATATTTATAATGTTTAATATGAGCAACCCAATATTGATGTGTATCTCCGATATATCATCGATATTCGCTATCCGATATGAAAATTAGCCACATCCGATACGATCCCGATATCAGATATTTAACCTTGGATATGAATGAATATATAGTTTCTGCCAAATATACCTCAACAGAAGTATGTATTCTTGGATCTAACAATAATTGTGGTCATGTCCATATAATATTTGGCACTGGTTTATAGATTATGGCTGGATGGTGGCCTCAGCAATAAAATATCTGTGTGGACTTTTAGATGCCAAGGAATTTTCTATTGTGCTATCTGATGATATAAAGGGCACAATCATATCCATGCATAAACCAACGGTTTTACTTATTCAACTTAAATCCATGCCACCCGTTTGCTGATAATGAAGTGTAATGGAAACGTGTGAGAGTTAGAAGGAAACTTCTTTGCTTTGTGTGACGATGTTATATCAAATTCATGCATAACCTTAACATGCTGAGAGGCAGTGCATTATAGGGGTGGCAAAATAGACCAGACCAGACCCGAACCCGGCCTCTTGGGCCGGGTATGGGTAGGGGCCAATCCGGGTCGGGTCGAATTCAGGTCAATCCGACCGACCCAGATAAAATCCGGGTCGGGTACGGGTTTGACCACTCGACCCGGTTGACCTGAATTTGACCCATTAATATATTATTAATATATATTAAATGCAATGCAAAGCTTGCCTGGTAGCATCAGTGGAGCTCTTGGTTAGCACTTCATGTTGCGTCTCAAGTGGTTGTGGATTCGAATCCTGGAAATCCCAATCCCCTTAATTTAAGCTTTCAATTTTAAATAATAATATTTATAAGAAATATACGATTAAATTAAGTCCAACAACCATCGTAGCACACTTGGTTTGGGGTGCTGTCATGTTGCCTTGAGGTTCCGGGATCAAGCCCCCTTAGTTGCACTTGGTTATTAGTGTTTTTTGCAAAATAATCTCTCTTTTCACCTGAACCCGACCTGCAAGACAAACCGGGTCGGGTAGGGGTTACCCAGGTTGCACCCGGGTCGGGTACGGGTTCCCGAACCTTGACCCGGATGGGTTCGGGTTTATCCCCTATTCCGTCGGGTCAAATCTGACCCGACCCGACCCGACCCGTTTGCCACCCCACTGCAATAGGATGCTAACATATAAATGACAATTTTCCTACTTTGGCTTAGAAAATAAGGCGTACTCATCTGATATACCACGGGACGTAATGACACTGCCTTGATATAATCCTGATCAATCACCAGAGCTGTACAATATGTAACCTTGTAACCAAATTGAATTATGCACTAATTCATCTATTAAAGTCTAACCCAAATTGGGACCTGGTCTTTCTCAATCAGCAGCTTTGAAATGATGGTCCATTCTTGAAACACAAATATTAGTCTTGTTGTGATGGAAAAAATTAGTTGCAAAGAAAGGTAACAGGCAGCATAGAACGAAATGAAGATTGTGGGATGATCGGTAATGGCAAAGAAGGCACACACAATCATATCAAACCCATGTCTTGGCTTTGTAAGGTTACGATATTAGTTTATGATATAGCAACTGTTTTTGTTTAAAGGTTCTCTTGGTTTTGATCTTGTATCAGCTGGAGCCAATAATTGTCCCATAATGTGCTTGGTTTTTCATTGAGACTGAAATGAAAAGGAGATAAGTCTTAGGGCCATGGTTTTTGTGGTGTGATATGCAGTAGATACTTCAATTACTTAGAAGAAACTTGGGTAAGTGCTTACCGAAATGCAAGGGTGGACTTATATTAAAACGACCGTCAGCCTCTGCTTTTTTAAGAAGTAGGTTAATAACATGCTTAAAAAAGTCATGCATTCATCTTCCACCATCAAGATGGTATTGTTATTTAATAGTTTAACAATATATTATTCTGTGGATTTATTGATATGCTGAAACATGACAGGCTATCATTTATGCTCTCTTATGGTGCAATTCTTTAAACCTGTAGAGTTTCTGTCAGTGGATCAACGTTTTGTAAGTTGAGCCTTTCAAATATGATTATGTATATCAAGTTATCATCGTATTGATCTAATTTTATTTGCTCTGCCTAGGTGCGGGATGTTCGCCTTATAATGGATCGGAATTCAAGACGTTCAAAAGGAGTTGGGTATGGTTTTTGTGTACCCTATACTATTCATGCCATTTTATTTCTGAATCAGATTTTTTAACAGATTCTTCGAGCATATGTTTGTGTGCATGCATGCATGCAGGTATTTTCTCGGGTGTGTTTTTCTTATCTTTCATTGCATAATGATCTTTTCTGCACTACATACACTAATATTCGGTGATCTCCATGCTTAGGTAACTTATCGTATGAGTTGGGCCAAAAATCTCTCAATGGGATATCTAATCGGGATATACTCTGATATTCATGATACCTCTAAAAGGTTTTGGCCCACTGCTTTCACTCGACACCAGTTTGAAAATGACCCCAACACTCATTTCCAGCCTGTGGACCCTCTAAAAGCGAAAAAAATTAAAATAGGCCATAAAATGAGCAAATTGATGTTGATCGAAGCAATGCCTTCAAAAATTATTAAAAGAAGGCCAAATAACAATCAGAAATGTTTAAACCATTGTAAGGATTTTTTTGGGGGGAGGGAGTTTATCTGAGTTGTCATTGGCTTCTGTGATTGAGTCCGCTTCCACTTCAATTGAGAGGATGAGAGGGTAGGGAGCTGGGTTTACTATTGGTTGGATCTTAGTTCTTTTTTCCATTTGTGTATTTGAACCCAAACTCTATAGGCTTGAGCCAGTTTGAGTGTTTGATGGGTTTTCAGTAATCAAGACTGAGAGCCATTTGTACTATATTCCTTTTTTCTGTTTAACAAGATTCATTTAACCACGTGAGTTCTCTAAAATATCACCTTTATTTTTTTTGTTTAGGAATAGCCCCTGAAATTGTTAGAATTGTTCAGAATCTAATCCAAAAAAATTACTGAAACAAAATTGAATTACAAATGGGATTCTATAAGAACATATACATATTGACATTAATTAAAGATGATGGTTTTATATCGCTGTCTGATAGATGGATCAAACTACATATACACACAAACACGTGTACATGTATATGAATTTATGAACATATGAGCAAAACCAAAACCGGGATGATACTTACCGAAACCACAGAAACAGTGTGAGACCACTATATTTAGAAGGTGAGCGAATCCGAAATTTATACCACGTTCTCAAACCTTGCTTTAAAGTTTGAGATCATCTCTCACACACTTTCCCCGAATCATTATCTGAATCGAGTAGTTCTGACTTATCAATGGTTAAAGAAAGGTGATAAGTTGCTTAAATATGCCAGATAATCAAGTATGTGGCTCTATTCATTTAGGTGTAGAAATCATCATAAAAGAGTGGGCCATCTCTCCGATGGGTTCCCATGTGACTTTAGGATGACACCTTGTAAAATGGTGAAGTGTCTAGGAACCTTTTTATATAGGTACACGTTCAATGACAACCATTTCCCAGATCTCAATATTTATTGCTAACTAGTTTATTGATTGGGATAGATTATACAGTTGGGGCCTAGCCATATCCAAAACATACTCCAGTTGGCTTAGATCCTGATTTTAACTGGTACTGTTAACATTATTTTCTTTTAGATGGTTGCTTCAAGGGGAAGTCTTTACAATTGCACACGATGTTCAAATATTATATGGTTGTGCATAAGCTTTTGCTGCAGGGGTGGGTGGGTGCAAAAGCAAGAAAACAGAGTTTCTACCTTGTGTGACACTGTTGTAAAATGTTTCCTAGGAACTTTTGACTGGAGCTATTTACCGTGGCAGTCTCCTACACATAGAACTGAATATTTTTGTGGAACAAAAGTGTTTATTTTGGTAGTCTACTTTTAGTAAGTGTTGTCTTAAAAGTTGCTGCCCATGTAATTGTTATTTGCATCCAGATTTTCTATATTGATCTTCTCTAGTATGCTATTAGCTATGCTTATATGTTGTGCATGCCTTCCCAAGATGCATTCTATTAATTGCATTGTACTCAATCTATTCATATGCTTCCTCATCTACACTTATTTGTTTATACATTTTCTCTAACTTGTTATTCTTGTTTAATAGTACTGTTCATATATTACAGTTGATATGATTATGGTCAAAACTATAAACCCAAACTGATCATAGCTTATTCATGATGTTCACTATGGTTCTAAGACAGTTTCTATGGTGCAAGTCATTTAGTTTTCCTTGTAATACAAATAAACTCTTGCATTATGGCTCGCGTTTTTTCATATTTTAAAGAATACTCAAATGTATTATTGTTATTTCAAATTTTTTAAATGTACTCAAAGGCATTAATATTCTGTAAAATTTTTGTAGGAAAGGAACAAGATTACTTTAGAAATAGGTACATTGCAATTTTTTCTTTTCTTTAAATTTTTTTTGGGTATTGCTAGTGAATGGGAATAGAATGCTAAATACAGAGAGCAAACTGAGAATTGCTGAGGCACATTTATCATTTGGAAGCCTGTGTTTTTAAAACCAAAATTTGTGTTTTTAATTTTGAACATAATATGCAGATACATAGAGTTTTACGATGCAATGTCTGTTCCAATGGCAATTGCTCTTTCTGGCCAGCCTCTTCGAGGCCAACCCGTAATGGTTAAGCCATCTGAGGCAGAGAAGAATTTGGTGCAATCTACCACAGCGGCAGGGGCAGGTGGAGCTATTGGACCTTATTCTGGTGGAGCCAGAAGGCTGTATGTTGGCAATCTTCACTTCAACATTACAGAAGATCAACTGCGACAGGTATAATATAAAGTTTTTACTCTAGATAGTCTAACAGTGTTGCATCCATTTCTTCTATCTTTATTTTATTTCATGAACTGCACATTTACTCATGGTGCATGTGTTTTCGCAGTCTAATTTGTGCAACTGGTCAACAATATTGGTATTAGTTGCATTCATATTTGTGAGTTTAACTGTTGTTTGTGTTAAATGCCCTTACATATAGTCTGAGTAGTTTACAGAGAATGAAGGAGGCTTGGGCTTCCTGTTTCAGCAGGCAGTGTTTGACTTCGTAATTACACGTATTGGCAACTTTTAAGTAGTCACTTTTGTAGTTGAAAGTTTTGGAACATGTCTTGACAGCATGTCTATGGGTGTCAATAGGCGAATTGACCGAGATTAATCATAGAAGTTTGGAATGTTTGGGGAGTGTCTGGCCTACTGGGACTTCCCGTGCAAAAGAAGTTGAAAACTTTTTTGTCAATATCTTGAATACATAGTTGAATTTTTTGAGTCCTCATTTTCTAAGTAGAAGCACTGATGCAGGAAACTGGAAACCTTCAGCCGAAAGAAAATTTTGGTCTTTTTTCATTGAAAACAATTTTTTTACTTTCCCCACACTACAAAGTATAACTAAGGGAAGTGAATATTTTCTTTCACATCTACTCGAATGGCTGAAGATGATAGGCTTTTCATTGCCCTTATCATTTCATACCTTTTAATATCAATTCGCTCATTGCATTACTTTTAACATTAAATGTTTATGGGTGCCGAGATCTTAACATCAACTGATTCTAATGTTTTTATCATAGTTTGATACTTCGTTTTGGCTGCTCACTGGTATTTATATGTTTACCCCAATCTTTCTATATTGATGTTACTGCAAATAAGATGCCATTCTTACTCTGCTGTTCTGTTTGTTTACGTTTTAATTTGAAGTAGAGCCGTCCGTTGTCTGGGGAATTTTGGCAGGTTGCTCCATGGTTGCTTGAGCTTTTTTAACTGCATCACAAAGAGAAGTAGATACAGCTACAATCATTAACTGGCCGTCCTGGTTCCATGTCACATCCCTATCTGGGTCCTACCTACCTTTGCTGGGAGCTGGCAACAACTATGCAAGGTCGAAGTCAGTTTGCCCGCAATCTATACAAGCTTCTGGTGTTTTTTTGCCTTGACCAGAAAATGACTATGATATCTAGATGAACCCATTTTAGGGAATGCGGCCCTGATGTTGATCCATTAGGGCCATTGAATAGTTTTTTTTATGGCATACTCTTATGGAGATCCGACTTGAGCCTCTATTTTAAACTTAATTTTATTTTATCTCTTTAGTTTGTTTTGAGTTCCATGTCTTGTGCCTGTGTTTTTATTTATTTATACGAGTTCATTTATTATTAATTTGCATGTGTGGTCGTCTATGTAGTTTAGCTTATAAATAAGCATGTAACTCAAGTGGTATATTTTATTTGTTTATTATCTATTTTAGGAGTTTTTAATTTGCACATGTGATGCATATAGTTTAGCTTATAAATAAGCATGCATCGCACGTAGTCTAGTTTATTTATTTATTATTTATTTTTAGGAGTTTTATTTTTTTTACATGTGTGGTGCACATAGTTTAGATTATAAATCAAGGATTAAGGTATCAGTCGAAACATAACGGTTTCATTCGTATTGTTCATGTTTTGAATAGTGCCGGTACAATACCAAGATCTACTTTCGAATAGTTTCGGATGATTTTGGTCGAAACCTTATACTTTCAGGCGGATTAATGTATCAGTCGAAACCTAATGGGTTCAGTCGGTTTTGAATAGTGCTAGTACGATAGCAGCAATCGCTATCGGTATTGCTCGAAACTTTCTAGTTTCGGATGGTTTCGGTCGAAAAACTTTCTAGTTTCGGATGGTTTCGGTCGAAAAACTTTCTAGTTTCAGGCGGTTTGTTCTAAATATCGGATATCAGCTCATATCACCCTGGAAAATATGATATCAGATATCAGTCATCAGGGATATATTAGAGATATTGATTAAATATCGGAGAGTCATATTAGATGCTAAAAATATATATTATATGCATGCCATGCGTTTATTTAATTATATATAAACTATATAAACACATATTAAAGCATGTTTATAATATGCTTATCTCAGTATATATCATTAAACCATCATTGATAAGGAACCAATCTATCACAAGATTCTAAAATACACAAAAGATGAATGGAGCCATTAGAATGTATAAAATACCAAAAACCAACACATTGCCTTAAAAAACTATGATAAGATAGAGCACAATATTACCAAATTTTTTTTCAAAATAGCATATCTTAAATTGCATCCTAAATTGTAGAGCAAAAACAAAACAAAAACAATGTATGAAATTATTTATAGATTAGTAATACCAAAAGAGAATATGCTAGTCAACATTTCTGTACCCTCTTTAAAACAGCTATGATCATCATAAAATATTATTATGTCTTAAAGTTTGGGTCTTTAAAGATATAGTATAGACTGTATAGTTGATATACATCGTCATAAATTTTAATTTCGACCTAACACAGAGAGTTGTGAGGTCATCGTTGAAAGCAAAATGAGACGTCAGAAGAAAATTAGCGTTGAAAAATGCTTTATGATGTTATCATGTCAGATCCTGTTAATTAATTTGATCTGATTTGATTCAAATGAGACCAATTAACTAAAAAATAATGAATATCAGCTGATATTTGGAACTGCAATAACGGCCGAATATTGGCCGATATTTGATACTACAGCACAAATGAGTTCAATATCGGAAACCGATACCAAAGGTTTAAATCAATAACAGACATCTCAAAAAATCGGAATTGCGGCCGATATTACAACTATCATACGTGGGTTTTGTTGATTCCGATCGAAACCATCCAAAACTAGAAAGTTTGGACGATACCACATGCAGAAGATAAAAAAAGATGGAAAATTAAAAAAGGACCAATGAGAATAAAAAAATGAAAAGAAATTAGAACAATGATGTGATCAGAAAAATTCATGTGATTATATAGGATAAATCTCATGATGAAACTTGTTTCATCTTGTGAGTAAATAGTAAAATTTAAATTTCCATAAAATTTGGGACATTCATTCAAAGATGAGCATAATTCAATTAATATTAAAAAAATAACCTTCAGAGTTCTTGTATTCATACGAGGGTCTGAGTCGTCGATCTTTAAACAAGCGTGATTCAATTCATAGTTGAGCCTAATATCTAAAAAATTTAGAGGTTAGCGTTGAAAATATTTTTCATAAATTTTTAGAGAAAAATATGATTTTTATGTCTCTTACCATTTTTCCATGATCCAAACTTAGACCTAGACTTTTGATTTCCTATGTCGAATTCAATCCAGATTTAGAATTTCGAGTTCGAACCTAATTTTGAACCCATAATCTAATTTTGAACCCAGAACTCGATTTTAAGCTCCGTTATCACCATCGAACTTGAAAAATGAACTTGAACTCAACCAGGAGGTTGATCAGCGATAGAGATTATGATCTTGAAAATCAATCTCCATTTTGATCTTGACTTTTGCCACGGTCTTCATCAGCGAGAGCGACAACAAACGAGTTTTGACAGCGACAGAGCAAAATTTTGAGAATATAAATGAGGGATACTGTTGCCTTGTTTCTCGTGAAGGGGGATAAGGGCTAAGTGCTGATCTTCACATTACACATATTGCTAAACATTTAATATCTTTTTGACAAGTTTATCATTTATTTACAAGTTCACCAAATGTTAGCAAAATGCGTAATGTGATTAGCCGTACCTGAGCAGTGCCACACACGGGGAAGAGTAATTTATATGAGGGTTGCTAGTCACATTGCACATTTTGCTAACATATTACATTTATTTACAAGTTTGCCATTTCTTTTGGTAAACTTGTAGCAATTAAGGGCAAACTTGTAAATAAATATAATGGTGCTAGCAAAATGTGTAATTCTAATAGCAACACTCAATTTTTATTAGTTGCAATTATTCTTTACAAGCTTAGAAGTTTATATAGAAATTCACATATTTTCCATTATCATTAACAAGTTTACAAGTTTAATTCTTTTATTATCGGTCATTGTTAGTTGATAATTGATATTTTAATTGTCAACGCTAATTGCAAATTTTTATTTTTAATGTTAATTGTTAGAAATTTCCACCTTTTAATGTTATTTTTAGAAATAAATGAACATTATATTTAGAAATAATATTGAATGTTTAGAAATTTTAATGTTTATAAATAATGTTAAATGTTTAGAAATAAAGCTAGATTTTTAAAAGGTTTAATGTCTAGAATATTGTTAAATAATTAGAAATAATATCCAATGTGTAGAAAGTAGAAAGTAGAAATTTTAATGTTTAGAATTAGTGGCCTATTTTGTTGTTATTTGTTTTGAAACATCCAAATTTACAATTTTCGAAATATCGATTAGTTTATTTAAATAGTTTAATTTTACTAAATAATTAACTCAGTATATGTTGTTTTCAGATATAAATGGTAAAGATGTCTCAAATAACATTGAAAGAGAAACAATTGGATATTGGTTGGGGGTAATAGTAAAATAGTACTAAATGACCAAGACATATAAATTGCAACTATTATAGAAAAGAAATGCATGGAGACGTAACTCGCCTTAAGGATAATTGACGAGAATCACTGGGATATAATGACATGTACCGAATCTCCAAAAGAAGTGAGTGCAGAGATGAATGCAGACATATTTGCCAAGAGGAAAGAGTAGCAAATCTTAAAATTTAAGAAGAAGATGATGGATGAAGAGTTAATGGTTAGGCATAGAGGCAGTGTTTTAAATGTTGGATATTAGTCTCTATCGGCCTTAAAAATATGATATTGGATAGTAGATATCGTAGATATATCGAGTATATTGACTAAATATCAGAGTGTCATGTTAGATGCTAAAGATAGATATTACATGCATGCATATAGCTAATTATATATAAACTATATAAACTCACATTAAAGCATGTTTAGGATATACTTATCTTAATACGTTACATTTAGTTACAATTAATGAGGAACTAATTCTTCACAGGACTCTAACATACACAAGAATTGAACCGAGCAATCAAAGAACATAAACAATACCAAAAATCAACATTGTCTCTAAAAATTATGATACGATAAAGTAAAGTATTACCAAAAAAATTCAAAAGAGCAGATCCTAAATTGCAGAATAGAAACAATGTAAGAACTCATTTTTAAATTAGTAATACCAAAATGGAATATGCTAGTCAATATTTATATATTCTGTTTGCGACAGCTAATAATACTAAAATTTAAGGTATTAAAGTTTAGATCTTTAAAGATGCAATACCGACTATACATCTAAAATATGTTATCATAAACTTTAATGTTAACCTAGTAAAAAGAGAGTTATTGAGTTGTCGAAAGTAAAACGATGTGGTGGAGCAAAATTAGGGCTGAAAATGAATAAAATTAGGGCAAAAAGTATTAAATGCTTTGCGGTGTTATCGGGTTAGATACAATTAGGTAATTGGATCTGATCCAATTCAATTGAGACCCATTAGCTAAAAATAACGGATATCAGATGATATTTGAAACAAAAATAGCGATCGAGACATCTACGTATATTCGATACTTTATAATGAACTGCAATTGGGTTCAATATCTGAAATAAATATTGAAAGCTTAAATCTATAATAGACGCCTCAAAAAATGCCAATTGCGGCCGATTAGGGGTGGCAATTCGGGCCGGTCCTGTCTTATCAAGCTTGTCGGTGCTGTCCGGTTTTCTTAAAGGACCGGTCCGTCACGGTCCGATAAGAATTCAGGCTATTAAGGGGCGGATCCGGCACGACACGATATTAATAATACCAGGTTGTCCTGTTCGGCCCGATGGCCCGTTAAGTGGAAAGATGCTTTTGTGGCTATAGGTTTTGTTTTGAAAATTTTTGATGTGGTTTTTTTGTTCTCTTATTGGTGGTCGGAGTGAAAGAAAGCATGTGGATTAACATCCTTGTCTCTAGGTAAAAAACGAAGAGAGAATCATTGAGCATTTGTGTAAACTATCTATCTGAGATTAGCATCACAGGTCAGTTTGAGTTTAGCAAGTTTATTTGCCAAGAGCAACAATGAAGCAAATATATATCAATCTGAGGACGAGCAGTCAGCAAAAAGCTCATTTGTTTGATAATCCTTGCAATTAAGCTTCTGATACCAGAGCCACCTAAGCATCCTGCTTGTGCCCTTGGGTACAATGAAATGCCGAGAAGTCAAAAACATCTTTTTTTGCTTACGCACTAATGTATTTCACCATTTGTAAGCAAATAATATAGACTAAATTTCACAAAACTACTGAGAACTTAAACTAGGATTTCAATTCCCAAAATATTATCATGCCCTTTCTAAATTGTAGAATCCATCCCGTGTGAACTCATCATCATTATCATTGTCATCATATAACTGTTGATAAAAATATATCTAAATAAATAGCGCATGCGCACAAGATCTCTCGAGCGTTTAAGTATCCAATTTGAATCTTAACTGTGTGCATCCCCCTATATGGTGTTGTATGTAACAAAAATGATTGCAAATTGGATGATGCCCTTTTTAAATCTTTTTTCTTTCTAATTTTCAGGCTTTGCCAGGCCGCCCAATGGGCCAGATAGCTTGGCTTGGGCCCGACACGATAAGAAACCGGACCAGGTCGGTAAGGCCTGTTGATGTTGGGCCAAAATCAGCGGCCCATGCATGATCTTATCATGACAGGCCCGTGCGGGGTTATTGGATCGGGTCGAAAATTGTCACCTTTACGGCCAATATTACAGATATCACACCAAAATTTGGAATATTGCATAGAGGAGCAACATTAGATGGAGATGGTGAGGACTACAATGATATAGATGAGGAGATGGTAGAAGAGCATTGAAAGCATGTAATAATTACTAAAGAAGAAATAAGAATTACGAAGAAGAAATAAGAATTACTAGTAGAAGAATTGGAGTAGGATCATCTGGTCTAGACAAATCTGATCTAGACTGCCTGGTCTTCTAAAATATGATTCATTTAGTGTTGAACCTACCTGTAGGCTGTCTGGTCATCTCAAATCTGTTTTAGATAATGCCGATTTTTTTTAATTTAAAGAAGCAAGGTAAAACACAGATTATAAAGGTTGCAATGAAGGGTTTCGACGATGCTAAGAAATATCTTAGTAAACATGTAGCTAAATTTTTGTACCACAACATTCCATATAATATGACCAATAGTCTATACTACCAGCTCATTACAAATGCTTTTGTGGAAGTAGGTCGTAATGTTTCTCCATCCACTGACTGGGAGCTTTAGAACACCTATTTAGATCTGAAGGTTGAAGAGTTCAAATCTTATATTGAACCCTTTTCATTGATATGAGTACGGATGCACATTTATGTAAGATGGTTAGACAACATTGACTAAATAGAAAATTATTAATTTTCTTATGTATTCGATCTACATGATAATTTTTTTGATTCAATGGATGCAACTGATAGTTGTCCAAATGGTACATGCATATTTGACTTAATAAATAAATATGTATATATAATTGGAAAGCATATGGTCATTCAAGTAGTTACTGATAATAGAGCAAACTACAAATCAGGTGGATAATTGCTGATGTAAAAACGATAACATCTGTATTGGTCTCCATACGCGACAATGTATTGATTTGATATTTTCTGATATGTCAAAAGAAGATATAAAAAATGTCATCGCGCGGAGTCAAATGGTAACCAAATTTATATATAATAAAAATTGGGTGCTCAGCTTAATGAGAAATAAAAATTGGATGCTCAGCTTGATGAGAAAATAGATTAGGGAAAAGAGTTGATTAGTCTTGCAATCACTAGATTTGCAACTTATTATATTGCATTGGATTCTATCTACGTTCATCGGTCATCGGGATGATGTAATGGAAATGATTTACCTTAAGAGTACGGTCCGAGAACTTTCTTAAGCTCAAACTTAAAAGTAAGATTCATATAACAAATGTGTACAATATGATTCACGTTGATGACTTTTGACGTGACATCCTTAATGGTACATGCATATTTGACTTAATAAATAAATATGTATATATAATTGGAAAGCATATGGTCATTCAAGTAGTTACTGATAATAGAGCAAACTACAAATCAGGTGGATAATTGCTGATGTAAAAACGATAACATCTGTATTGGTCTCCATACGCGACAATGTATTGATTTGATATTTTCTGATATGTCAAAAGAAGATATAAAAAATGTCATCGCGCGGAGTCAAATGGTAACCAAATTTATATATAATAAAAATTGGGTGCTCAGCTTAATGAGAAATAAAAATTGGATGCTCAGCTTGATGAGAAAATAGATTAGGGAAAAGAGTTGATTAGTCTTGCAATCACTAGATTTGCAACTTATTATATTGCATTGGATTCTATCTACGTTCATCGGTCATCGGGATGATGTAATGGAAATGATTTACCTTAAGAGTACGGTCCGAGAACTTTCTTAAGCTCAAACTTAAAAGTAAGATTCATATAACAAATGTGTACAATATGATTCACGTTGATGACTTTTGACGTGATATCCTTAATGTTATCACCATATTTAAGCCGATGGTGAGTTTTAAAAATGGTCGATAGCGATGATAAAGTTGAGATGTGTTATCTTTGCGAGATCATGGACTGAGTAAAAGAAGAATTTAAAAAAATATAGCTAGATGCTACAAGAAATGATGTGATATGATCGACAAAAGATGGGGTTGACAGATACATCAAAATATTCATATTACTATATTTATTTATTTTTAAGGTGAACTTTATATGATACATGGCATTTAATTACATCTAATTTAATTGCAGATAATTTTTTGAATCCTCATTTACAATACTCCATTAGAGCAACAAATGACAATGAGATGCTGGTTGAATTTAGATGTGATTGAGAGGTTGGAACCTGACATCTCGAAGCAACTTGATATAGACAGAAAAGTTAATGATTTTCAAATATTTTTATTTTGATATTAGAATTAGTATTCACATTCTGAAATTATGTATGATAATTGTAGGCGGAGTTATAGATGATGAAAGTTGGTGCCTTCAACTCCCAGAAGGCACGCATGGCAACAACACATATTACTCTAGATATTTATAAGAAGTTTAAGTTATCGTATGATCCCATGAATTGATTTAGATTTTCTGACTAAGAATTTTTGTAGTTGAATGATGGTCAATCATTGTGAAAGAGCAAGCTTTAAATCTTTCACTCTTAGATGTGCGGTTTTAAGTTAAAATGGTCTTATCTTCTAATTGCGAATGAAATTGGACTAGACCATGAATCGATTAACAATGAAAATCTTAAAAGGTGGTTTATGTGCATTATAATATGAGTCTTGGAAAAAGACACTGCAAGAGGAGAATAACTGAACAATGAATTGATTTGGATCCAATTTTTAACGAGGATAATCAATTGGTGGAATGGATCATGGGGACAGAAGATAAGCTGCTCGATAACAGAGACAGTTCTTGGTTGGACGAAGCACTTGCGGAATCAGAACAGGTAAAAAGCAATCATCCGTGATTAATTCAAAGCTAAGTGAATCTCATATATAAATGGAAGAAAACATTATTTCAAAGAGAGTGATGATGATGATTCGTTTTCTGATGTAACAAGGTTTCATAGATGTATGTTGTGGTGCTTCAGAATACAGTCGTCTTACTTATAAGTGAGGATCATGCTTATGGTACAATTTATTTGCATGAGTATGGAGGGCATGATTGGTGGTATCATTATGAAGAAAAGAGGAACGATATTTACAGTAAACAATTTGATCATTCCGATTATCAACGTGGTGATTATTATGGAGGATATGATAATTCTGCCATGCATAAATTATATTCCAGTGGATACTCCGACAGTCATGATAGTTATTACACATTATACAGAAACTGATGTTTATATAGATTATGCTAGTCATTACATGTATAGTTCAAATATTGATGAGCATTCTAGCAGTCAAAGCAGTCAAGGCATACCTTTCATCGAGCAGAGCTAGTCTTCCGCATATGATAACATGATGATATTATTTTAAGGTCAGATCAGATGCAATATTGCTATCCGCCTTACTATTTTGCATTGCAGCCTGATGTCAATTTTTTTGTGTTTTTCTTTATTTTTTGTATCATGAGATTAGGTTTATTCCCCTTTATTATTTCATATACTGTTATCATTTTATAATTTTATAGTAATAAAATAGTAAAAGACTGGCTGGGATCCTAGAGAAGTTCCAATTAAAAATTTTGTATAACAATATATCTAGTATCTATTATCCGAGTATATGCATAACAATACTATATAACTATAATATAATATGGAACTATGTGTACATAACTGTGTATATGCATATTAAAAACTCACCGAAACTAAAATGATACTCAAAATGAAACTACTGAATTTGCCGAAACGAACAAAAAGAAACGAAGCTTTGAAACAACCGAAACCAGTGAACTATCCGAAACCTAAATTTTTTCCAAAAGACCAAAACCGAAACCGATTTTTCTAACATTGTTATAAATAAGCATGTATTGCAACTCTTTTTATTCACTGAATTGGATTTTGATAAATCTAAGAAAGTCTAATTTGGTTTGGGAAGAGCTATAGTTTTCTTTGAAAATCTTTTGTGCAAGAGGTGTCTGGGACATAGGTCCGAATCTTATCTATCATTAGCTTTTTCTTAATACCTAGAATTATCCCTGCATTGTCCCTGCAATTCTTGTTTTCCTGTCACATAAACCATATATCCTCCATATCTAGAACCTTAGATCTATTCCTCGTTTATACTGCATCAAATTTGATATCCGAGCTATGATAGACCCATCTTTTCTCAATCATATCTTTCATTAGATCTGAAAAAGGAATTACCATAGCCGTCACTCCCCCAAAAAATTTCTTATTTTCCTTAAATTTCACCTATTTTTTGCAATTTTTGCATTTTCTTTGAATATTCTATCAAAAAATCAATTTTTTTTGAGAATTCATTTGCCGTATTGTTCATCCTTCGCTTAAACCCAACCCAAAACCTAGTTGGAATACCTTAACACTGTACAAACCTGACCTCAGCCCAAACCCCAGCCTTTGCCTACCGTCGCACTTTCTCATCTGTCAGTCCACATCACCCTCTTCTCCTTGTGATATTCTCCTTGTGCTGAGGTCTGCAACTTAGTTATCAGTCACAACCCTTCTCATCTTCGTCGTCATCAACATCGTCAATTGTTGTCACCATGTTCGTCTTTATCGTCATCATCTTCAATGACTTAGTCAACCTTCACCGCCACTTTCAATTCCATCAGACCTCCAAAATCGACATCATCAACGTTGTCTGCAATTATCAGTATCGTTTGCAATCAACATCGGTTGTCAATATTGTCGTTGAATGTGGCTTCTTTTGAGCCGAATTCGATCAATGGGCTTCTATATGAGCTGATATTGTTCATCGCCTCAGATTCAAACTGACTTGAGCCAGCCAAGCCAATTGCTGAAGTGCCTGAACCGAGCCGTTGCTATAGTGTGGCTTGGTTATTTTATGTGATTGTTCCTGGATTTTCACGGCTTCTAGAAGTTTTTTGGTGATTTTAAGGTAGTTTTCGAGCTTTTTGCATGAAAAGTTTGCCTCTGAGCTTACGAGCCGATTTCACAATGACGCATAAAGGCTATACCCGCACACATGAGTTGATTTTCACTGAGTAACTTCTAATCTAATTGAACTCTTTAAGTGTAATTTTCAAAAATTCTATTGTTTTGCTCAGATTAGTTCGTCTTCTATTATTAATTACCAAAATGTTTTTGTCCCGTTTTGTGTGCTTGCATTATTTCCTAGCATTGTAATTTTATTGTAGCATACATATCTAAAATTTTAGGATTTTGTTTTATTTTTCATAATTAGTACACACATAGTTTTGGTTATAAGAATTGTATATCATCCATGAAACTGATTATTTATTGCATTCACCCTGATTTTGCATGCTTCATAGTTGAAGAACATTTAGAATAAACATAGCCAATTAAGAGAGTGCATTACTAATGACGATCTTTCTAAGCAGCTCAGCGAGTTAACTAGATTACTTCATCACATTAGAGTAAAGGTAGGTCGTTTAGTAAAGGTAGGTCGTTTAGTATATAGTATATTTGTCATAGAGAAATGAGTTAAAAGAGAGGCACTTAGATGATACAAACAACCTAGTGCCTAGTACATAATGAGCATGGCTTCGACCAAATGCTAGTGCAAGAGAGGGGCATAGTAGGTCAAGGGCGCTCCACCATGGGAGACGATGTTGGTGATGAGATAGTCATTATGTGGGATGATAATACACGATGGTTTAAGATAGATGTACCTAATTGACGAGTTTAATGACCCACGAGTCTTTTTTTGTCTGGTTAGTTTATGTGGACCATTTTGACTAATGGCACGGGATGTTCAATGACCACAAGATTGGACTTGTTAGGGTGAACTTCCAAGGATTAGCCAATGGCACAAGATGGCTGATGATAACATGATTAGATTTGTTAGGATGAAGTTCCAAGGATCGGTTGATATCTATATTGGACTTCAGTAGAGTGACATAAAAGGGGTACAGTAGAGTGACATAAAAGGGGTACCGTGATCTGATTCGGACATGTGATGAGATGAAGACTAGACTTAGATAGAACTAGCTACCACATACTAATAGAGACCGGTTGATGGCTCAATTAATTAGATTACATCAAAGCAACATGCTTGTAAGCGAATACTAAGTTTGATGATGATCTGTTTAATTGATGTGAATTGCGAGAAGGTCATTGTTTCACTCTTTATCCATTTTGTAATGGACTATGCCTTGAGTTTTAGGGCGAGCTTTTATCCTCAATGTGACTGCATGTTAGAAGGTAATTTAACTAGCCTAGAATCCAGAGTTGTACTATTGAGAATTTTTTGAAGGAAGTCCACCTACAAAGTTCGAAAGCAGCCTCCGCAGTCGCTTGAAAACATGGCCAAACTTAAACACACTGTTGCTAAGGAACTTCGTATCAAGGCTTAGATTGGATAATTCTCACAATAAAAGCACACATGAGCAGGTGTCAAGGTTTTGATCGAAACTTAAAAGTTTTGGTCATTTAGGATCGGTTTTGGAAGGGGTCAATTTGAAATGTTGCCCAAAACATGGTTTTCTCTAAGACACAAAAATGCTTAAAAATTAAAATTATCTAATAAAACCCGAAAACCCTTTAAAAACTAAAGAAATCAAACATAAATCAAACTGAATGAGATAAATCGAACAAAATTGAAAAAAAAAATTAAGTAGAAATGAAACAGATCCGACATTTCTTGATGAGATTAAGCTTCCTAAATTGTCTTCTTCATCGTTGGTCTTGGTTTTGTTTGTCGTCTTTGCCTTCAGTCATCTTTGTCATCTCTCAGGTTCATCTTTGTCATCTTTGTTTTCGATAGATGAGTCATCTTTGTTTTCAATAGATGAGTCTAGTGCTCTGGTTTCTTTTTTGGAGATTAATCGCTCTCTCAATGATAGACTGAAAGAGCTTAAGAAGGAAGCAATCGCGTGCCCTCATGTAGGGGGGACGTGGGGCGCATGGCTGCAGCTAGAATTCAATTTTGTTATCGGTTTCGGTTTGGGTGGGATGGTAATAATTCATAGTGGGTTTGGGGTTGGCTTTGAGTTATGAGATGGGTTTGGGTTTAAATTAGTAATGGGTTTCGGTTTAAAAACTACTACAAATGCATATTCATATGAATATATACATAAAAATATAGATAAATTTGAAACTGTAATTGAAACTAACGAAACTAGCGAAGCACATTGAACCTAAATTTTTTGAAAGGACTGGAACTGGGTTTTCTAACCTTAAACAAGATTTCTATATTATTGATGTGGTTTTGGCCATTTGGCTAATCTCCACTTCTCCCTCTCTCTCAAGCACATCGAAGGGTCCAATGTAGCGATGGCTAAATTTTCCTCGTCCTTCGAAGCGAAATCAAACCCCGGTTAGGTGATATCTTCAGAAAGGCTTGGTTTCTGAGTCAAAACTCCAGACGTCGACCCTTTGAATCTGCCAATTTTTTCTATATGATCTAGGATTTATGTGATGAGAACAAAAAACTTTTGAAAGACCTGGCCCCCCAAATTTTTATGTTCCCATCACATAAATCCTAGATGGATCTATTCATGCCTTTTGCTGCATCACACTCGTAGTTTTATTGATTTTAAAAAATTAATCTTACCATTTGATTCCGTTTCACAATGGCATCATAGTCATTCAATTTAACCTCTCTCTCTCTCTCTATTTCTCTCTCCCTCTCTCCCCCTCTCATTTTTCTGGCCAGTGGCTCTTCAAATGCCATGGCTAGGATGCAAATAAGAGGGCATACATAATCCCATAAAATTGGTGATTGCATCATCCACCTTATCTACCAGTGTATCTGAGCATCCAGTTAGTGAGCAGGAGTTTGCTTCTTGCATCAAGATAAAAGCCCATATTGTATATAAATATCTACCACAGAAAGCCAAATTCTTGAAGATTATGCTTTATATTATGGAGTGTGTCTTACCCTTCACTGTGATTGAGGGTTGTTCCACCGTTGCCTCCCTTTGTGTTTGTGCTTTTTCAAACATTTTTCAGTTGCCTGTGACCAAATAGGCGATTTTCCAAGCTTGTTGGGCATAATGTACTCTCAGAGCTCTTGATTTAGTTATGCTGCACTATTAACCGGAATTTATTGAGGTTGTGTGGGATGTTCTTGATCTCATTACTCATTAGCAACAATTTTATATTATCTATTTGAATTTTCCCTTTCATTCTGGATACTATATGGTAGTGTCACTATGTTGGGTGGCCCTAAATCTTGAGCAGTGACATGATGGTATGTTTTTTTGAACTTGTTTTTAAAAATTGAAGTATATTCTAGGTATATTTGTGTCCATGGTTTCAGTGTCATGCTCATTTTTATGTATTGGTATACTCTTATGGTTTATTCGTGTAGTTATCTCACCTCTCTATCCACATACATATACAAGTAGAAGATGAGTCAGTTTTGTATGGTTTATTCGTGTAGTTATCTCACCTATATATTCACATACATATACACTTAGAAGATGAGTAAGTCTTGTGTTGCTGGCTAATTCTAGGTGTCTATTTTTATTGCAAGGTTGCATTGTTATTTATTGTAGTCAAGGAAATATCAAAATTTTGTGGTTTAATTGGATTCTTACTTTGAATTATTTATTCCTACTCTCTAGGTCTTTGAGCCGTTTGGTACTGTCGAGCTAGTTCAGTTGCCGCTTGATGAAACTGGGCATTGCAAAGGTTTTGGTTTTGTTCAAGTAAGTCATGTGCGAAAGTCGTTCTTCCTGGCCTTCCAAAGTTGGCTTATGACACGTTTGTGTATTATTTCAGTTTGCACGTCTTGAAGATGCAAGAAATGCTCAAAATCTAAATGGCCAGTTAGAAATCGCTGGCAGGACAATCAAGGTAGACCCTTTATCTATTTGCTTGGATTTGTTTGCTTTTGTTGATAGTTTGATGATATGGATTTTTATCAACTTTACCATTATTAATGTACATGTAGGTTTCTGCGGTATCAGACCAACCTGGAATGCAGGATATTGGGGCAAATACTGGTGATTTTGATGATGATGAAGGTGGCGGAATGGTTGGTTTCTGGTTTGATGACCCAAATTATGCATTTACTTTTCTTTTGATGCTATAGCTGAATAATAAACTTGATTGTCTCATACCCTATTTAGACTTTTAGTTTCTAGTTGACTTTTATAAATTCCTTGGTGCAAGTGGGTGTAGTTCAGACATTTATTTTCTAGTTTATTATATAATTTCCTTGGTGCAAAGAGGGTGTAGTTCATAACTTCATATTTATGGTTAGAAAATACCAAAGAGGGGCCTTTTTTGCTCATTCAGATCAATCATTTCCTGTGATAGTGACACCAAGGACATATTGTTTGCACTGCATAGTAACAAAGTGGTATGTCTGTGACAAAGACATTTCTTTGGACTGTTATGTGATTGTAGAATAACTATGAAATCAAAGGGAAGCTTTTATAAGAATCTGATTACACTAATTTTATGACAATATTGGACAATTTTGTTCTGTTTCTAATGAACTTGCTTTCACTGCACGCATGTTAGGATCTTGATTCAGCATGTACACCCCCAACAGTCTCAAATGCAAAGCTCGCAGTGATTTTATTTCTTGTATTTTTTGTACTTCAACCATCTTTTTTCTTGCTAAGAAGACTTGAAACATATTGAAGGTTTTGGGCATTTAAGATAGTGAGAATTGATCCTTTTTGGCGCAAAATGTATAAATTGTTGTAAGAAGTGGTGATAATATGTTGGGAAGTAGATGGAGCTGCTGAAGGAGTCATAACAGTAAGCGACAATTTGCTTTTAGAAATAATTGGTATATTACGAGGTGCATTTTTATGAAAGTAGGTTCTGCAGTCCCTTGTCTAATTCGTCGGGGTTTTCACAGGTGTTGGAGATTGAAGACGGTTATTTTATTAGACTACATTAAATTTGGTGGAGATAGGGTGGTAAAGTAGATTTTGGCTGGCAGGCAACTTTAGTTTTGGGCAAGGAGGTGTTGGTGAGTTTAGTAGCGGGACCTTGAAGCTGGTGAATTATTTTTGCGCAGTTGATTGTGACACCGGTTGACAATATTCTGGAACAGTGATACAATTTAAAATTTATCTTTGTTTATTTATGAACTTGGCTTGACATGATTATACTCTTTTTGCTTCCATCGAAACCAATAATAAGCATATCCCATCAATACAGAGAAAACATACTTTAGGATTTTAATTCTTCAGATTAGGAATGATATGCACAAGGAATTGATTTTGTATTCCCAGGCATGGTCGTCTATAAATGTTTTATGATAGAAATTAGAAACTCGATCTATGATGATACAACTTGAAATGGGATGTGTGCACAGTATTATTTGTAATAGTGACAGAGATCTAAATATTTTTATATGGAATAGTGAATATAAAGGAGAATAGGAGTAATTAGAATAGACATGACATGATTTGGAGCAAAACAAATAATAATTATAATAATAAGGTCTAAGGATGAAGTTGCTATGGCTCCAAATTTGATCGGTATGGATCTAGAAAGATGGATTTGCTTGTATGAGTGTTAGCACGAGGGAAGCCATGTGTAAACTCAAAAGGTGGAGTTTAGATTCAAACAAGAAAAATATGTATAAATTGATTGAGAGAATAGAAATTGAGAAGGGGAAAGATCAATGATACAGTAGGGATATTTAACAACTCAAGAATGTTGGATTTGGAGATTGCACACCCTTTTGACTTTGGATTTCTCACCCAAAGTACACCATATACCTCAAAGGATAAGTCAAATCAATTAATAACTATTTTAATAACCATCAACATACATCATGCTTATACGACTTCTTCGAACATCATGCTTAAGGCATAAATGCTCAGCAATAAGTACAAAGTTTTTGACATTTCTGTTGCACCAGTAATTATGGAAGTGCATAAAAGTATTATCTGTTTTAAGTCTCAATGTCTCCTGTCTTTTTACTGGAAAACCAGTGGTGACTCTTTTAATTGTTTGGTAGTATTTGGGGATGCTTCACCTGTTTCTTTTGTCCTAAGGACAAACATCAAGATGTCCTAGGTAAGCATCAAAAGTGTTTGGTGGTGAATTTTGTGCAGATGAATTTAAAATTTGGATATGTTAAATATTTACATTTATAATGCAAATTAATATTTTGTTAGTGTTTTGCTGTAAGAGCCAAAAGCGATGCTACGTTGCTTCATTTTGTCCTAGTAACAATTGACATGTTAGAAGAAATATGAGCCATCCAGCCATGATATGATCCCTAATAAGCGAAATCTCTCTAAAGTTCAGTTATTTGGCTGGTTGAAAGAGGTTAATATAGCCATCAATTTTTAATTAAAAATTTGAATTTTAAAGGGAAAGATTTCTTTTAATTATATCTCTGAATTTCAAAAAGACATCATGCATGCAATCTGATACGATCCGGTGGATCGAATCAATAAAGTTCAGATTTTTAAAAGAGGAAAATATAAAAAGAGGAATTTTATAGAGAATGATTTGCGAAGAACACAAGATAAATGGATCTCCTTCGAGACGAGATCCTGTCTCCTAGCTTTGAATGAACGGATCAAAGCCTAAAAACCCTCACAATTGATAACTCAAAGTGTTTTCACAAATCAAACATAAAAATAAAATAAAGACGGCTAGCCCTAATTTATAGAAAAGTGGGGAATTACTAATCTAGTCTAAAATGACTAGAATACCCCTAACTAACCCACCTACGTGCTACCGCGCCTCCTACGGCGCACGTAAGTGACTAAAGGTGGGTGGGTCCCCCTAGATAGCCGCCGGCCTCCTGTGGTGGGTGCGGCTCGGGTCCGCATCAATACCGCCCCTAAAAGAGCCACTAGGGCTGTTGACGAACGAGCTTGAACGAGCTTGAACAGTGTGCTTGGTTTTGTTCATGAACAAAATCTATGTTCAAGCTCTGTTCGTTTACTAACCGAGCTCTAAAAACATGTTCAAGCTTGTTTGTTAAGCTTACCGAACGAACGTAAACGAACATAAATGAACGTAAACCGAGCTTACCGAACGAACGTTCTGTTCGTTAAGAAGACTTATCGAGCGTGTTCGTGAACATGTTTGGGAACGTGTTCACGAACACACAATCAATCTTGTTCATGAACATATTTTCAAACAAACGAACGAATAATGGCAATGGCCCAAAAGAGAGCTGGGAGCCTGGGAGTCTAGGAGTGGGAAGCTGGGAAGTTGAAGTGGTGGAGGTGTTTAATTCAATTTGAGGAGGTGAGTGTTTAATTTTAATTTTAATTCACTCAAGCCCTTGTTCACGAACAGCACTTAACGAGCTTGTTCATGAACATCACTTAACGAGCTTGTTCACGAACACTTAACGAGCTTGTTCACGAACACTTAACGAGCTTGTTCATGAACATAAATGAACGAACATAGTTATGTTCAAGCTCTGTTCGTTTACTAACCGAGCTCCAAAAATCTGTTCAAGTTTGTTCATTAAGCTTCCCAAACGAACGTAAACGAACATATACCGAGCTTGTTCACGAGTAGTTCGTTGAACGTTCTGTTCGTCAACAGCCCTAAGAGCCACCTTGTCCTCAAGGTGGAGATCTGGCTTTGAAGGCCCCCGAGGGAAAACAGAGGCTAGGGTCACCTGTCAGAACCACCGTGCGACCCCCCTCCTGGAATTCCATCCTAAGCTGCTTCCAATTCATCTTCACCTCGCCCAACCCCCTCAGCCACTGCACGCCCAAAATCACATCGATATTGTCCAACTCTAGGGGCAAGAAGTCTTCCACGATCTGCACTCCTTGTAGGGTCAGACTCAGACCCTTGCACATCCCACTGGTCTCCTCCCTCCTTCCTGTCCCGGAGAGGACCGTAAACGTCTCCAAGGTGCTCACCTGCAGCCTATGACGATCCACCAAATGTCAAGAGATGAAGTTGTGGGTAGCCCCACTGTCTATGAGTATCGTCACCGGCGCGTCGTCCAATCGCCCTGACAACTTCATGGTATGGTTCGTGGTTACCCCTACCAAGGAGTTCAGGGACACCTCCGCCACATCCAGATGTGCGTGCTCAGCCTCGCTCTCTTCCGTCATCACTGGCTCTCTCTCCTCCGCATACTCCCCCTCGTCCGACATTATCACGATCTGCATCAGCCTGCTCGCATACCGATGACCGGGACTGAACTTCTCATCGCATCTGAAACAGAGGCCTGCGGCACGCCTTGCCCTCATATCAGCCTCAGTCATCCGCCTACCAGGGATCACTGGTCGGGTTTCCTCTTTCTTCATTTCCGCGTCCCCTGGTGCTACTGTAACCCCCGGAGGTGGGACCGGTGCCGTCTGACTACGCTGGCTCTGGGCTCCCCAAGTTCCCCGAGTGCTCCTCTCCTCCGCATGCTTCTCCTCCGCCTTGTGGGCCAGGCGAAGGACATCCTCCAGTGTTCCCGGGCTCTGCATCCTCAGCTCTGCTCGTATGGAGGGCTTCAGTCCCCTCATGAAATTCCCGATCATCACCTCGTCGGTCACCCCCTTCACCCTACTATTCAGCATCTCGAACTTCTCTACATAATCCCGGACCGTTCCCTCCTGCCTCAGAGCAGATAACTGCTCGTAGAAATCTCCCCCTGGAGTATCCTGGAACCGGTCTAGTATCAGTGCGGACAGCTCCTCCCAAGTGCGAAAAGGCGTCCGTGCCGCCTTCCACCTGTACCATGCCAACGCATTCCCCTCGAAGTAGATCCCTATGGCTCTCAGAACCTCCTCCTCCGTCAGTCTCATCACCTGGAAGTATCGCTCCGCCCGGTAGATCCATCCGTCCGGGTCTGTGCCGTCAAAAATCGGCATCTTCAGCTTCATGAGGCGGCGGTCTGCATTAATGTCCCCCTGTGGACCCCCATCTCTACCGCGGTCTCCCCCACGGCCGAATCCCCCGCCGCCTGCCTCAACGGGCCCTCCTCCGTCAGCCCCGTACAGCTCCTCGGGCCACCCGGGTCGCTCCCACGCCTCGGGCTGGTAATGGTACCCCGGAAACTCCTGCTGTCGCGCCCACACGGGCCCTCCTGCCCCTCTGTGTGGCTGTACCGGTGCTGTCCGTCCTCCAAAATAGCCTCCCGGGCCTTGTCCCCGCCCCGGAAAGCCATCAAAAACCTGCCTGGGATCAACCTGCGGCCTCGGTACCTGTGGATGAGCCTCTGGTCCCCAAAATTGGGCTACTGGAGCCCCAATCGTCGCGTCTCGGGCCCATCCGCCTCCGTCTTGCCCCCACGGGGCTGTTTGTGCTGCTGCGGGCCCCCAGGGGGCTGTCGGCGTCGTCGCGGGCCCCCAGGGGGCTGCCTGAATTGCGGCGGGCCCCCATGGGCCTCCCGCGGCCCTGTTTGGGCCTGTCGTGACTGTGGCAGGCCCGAACGGGCCCGCAAAGGTCCCGTTAGGCCCGGCCGGGCCTGTTGTTGCTGCGGCAGGCCCGCTGGGCCCTGCCGCAGCTGCGGCAGGCCCAGATGGGTCTGTCGCAGGCCCTGCAGGGCCTGGCGGCTGTGCCGCAGGCCCTGAAGGGCCTGCAGGTACAGCCGCAGGCCCAGATGGGCCTGCACAGCTGGCGGCAGGCCCAGGTGGGCCTGCCGACCTTCCAAAAGGCCCTCCGTCCTCTCTCCTTGGATGTCCGGACCCGCTAGGGTTCGTGGCGGCTGCGATTTGCTCCAGGTTTGTTGTTGTAGCCGTCGCACCCTCCGGTTGCTCCCGATTTGCCGATTCAAGTGTTGATTCCCCTTGGTTTTCTCCCCCTTGAATCCTCTTGCTCCGATCTCCTCCTCTCTCCATTGTTAGGGCTTGGAGCATAGCTTTTATCTCCGGAATTGACGAAGTGGCCTCCCTTAAAAATTTCAGATCTGAAGTTGCCTCCTTTAGCCCTTGGATGTCCCTTGCCGTCTGCGCGGCTTCCCTTCGCATGCCCCGAAGCTCGGTTTGGATGTCCTCTTGCGAATGGGCATGATCCTTGATGGATTCACCTAGGGTTTTCTTCAATCCCTCGATTTCCCGGTTGAACTCTTCTCGTAGCCCTTGTACCTTCTCATCCACGCCATCCGCCTTTGACCTCGTGCTCGTCGCCATTGGATCTCAGTGCTCTGATACCAATTTGATACGATCCGGTGGATCGAATCAATAAAGTTCAGATTTTTAAAAGAGGAAAATATAAAAAGAGGAATTTTATAGAGAATGATTTGCGAAGAACACAAGATAAATGGATCTCCTTCGAGACGAGATCATGTCTCCTAGCTTTGAATGAACGGATCAAAGCCTAAAAACCCTCACAATTGATAACTCAAAGTGTTTTCACAAATCAAGCATAAAAATAAAATAAAGACGGCTAGCCCTAATTTATAGAAAAGTGGGGAATTACTAATCTAGTCTAAAATGACTAGAATACCCCTAACTAACCCACCTACGTGCTACCGCGCCTCCTATGGCGCACGTAAGTGACTAAAGGTGGGTGGGTCCCCCTAGATAGCCGCCGGCCTCCTGTGGTGGGTGCGGCTCGGGTCCGCATCACAATCTCACATGGTCAGTTGGGGTTGCAATTTTTTATGGAAGCATCTTTTTTTGGACTCTTCTATTTAATCTTGCATGTGGTGTCCATTCCCTTTTGAAGTTAGACTCAATAATGGATGGATGTTAGCCCAGTGTGTTAGAGATCTTTGCATCGGGCCACTGAGGCAGGCACCTAGGCGGGGTTGCCTAGTTGGCCGCTTCAGTGCTCCACCCCGGTGAACTCATGCGGTTCTGACGTGCCCAGAGGCCAGAGGCTTTTAGTGTAGGCCAACTGGGACGAGCACACGCCTTAACTGCTTTAAGCATGGCCCGTAATAAGTGGGGTTGTGTTTAGTTTTATTGTGTTATTTAAATTAGTTTTATGGGACATGCCTAATAAGAATGAATCCATTGGGTTAAACAATAAAATTAGTAGATAAAATAGAAAATTTCCAAAAAAAACTTCTTTCTCACAAATCAGGACTCAAGACTAGAGGCAAGAGATCCGATTCCTCTAAGGGGTGGCAAACGGGTTGGGTCGGGTTTGGGCCGAGTCTGGTTTGACCCGACCCAAATAAGGGAATCCGACCTGGATTAAATTCGGGTCAAGATTCAGAAATCCATACCCGGCCCGGATGTTAACCGAGTCACATGTACCCGACCCGGCTTTCCTTGCGGTTCGGGTTCGAATTAAATAGACTAAAAATTACCCCGAAACAAATTGCGCAGAATAGGCTTCGAACTCGCAACCTCGCTCATACATGTAGCCCAACCAATTAAGCTAATGAATCTCTGGATGTGTTGTATCGCGTTTTATTAAATAGTCCATTTAAAGGGTATCATTTGAAATTGATAATTTAAAAAGTATTGACTTGCACGGGTTGGGATTTGAACTGCCAATCTCCTCATAAACAACGAGGAGTGCTAACTAATAATCCCATTACTGCTATTGAAGAATGTTTGCATTGTATATGTATATAATATAAGCAGGTTGAATTCGGATCAATCCGGGTTTATGGTCAACCCGTACTCTATCCAGTCTGTCGGGTCGATCCGAATCCTACCTGACCCGGATTGGCCCTTACCCATACCCGGCCCAAGAGGCCGGATTCGGGTTGGGTCAGGTTCATTTTGCCACTCTTAGATTCCGCTTTACGAGAAGTACAAGGTGGAAGGTCTCGGATCCTCACCTCTTCTTCTCTTTTGCTTTTTTCTTCCTCTTCTATTTCTTCATGTGGATATTGGTTGTATAAATTTACTTTTCATGATTAGCTTCTAAATTTTTTCCTTTTTAATGATTTTTCATATTTTATTAAATCAAAATAAAAAGTCCGTCTTGGTGCTGCCTAGGCACTAGCATGACATCTCGATTCTGCCGCCACCTTTTAATACAATAATGTTAGCTATCCATTTTTTCTTTCATTAGATACGTCACTTATATTTTAGGTTGGTTGATCTATAGCCTTGAAATCTATTTGCATTCAATGGTGTTCCATTCATTTTATCTATATGTTTGAAGAGAGGAGATGTAGATGGCAAAGAGCAGCCAGCTACAACCCTGCCCTAGTTATTTCACGAGAGGAGTTCCAACATGTCTCATATGCAATACATGACTTTCAGAAACATTTAAATGTACTGAACGCAGCATACAATTCTTCTTACACAAATCAACAATTCTTCTTACACAAATCAACAGTTAAATATAACTATTAATGACTTATCTCTAATTTACAAATTAATAAACATGAAAAATATGTCTAATAGCATGGCGCACAATGACTCGGGCAAAAGTTGTGGGATGTATGTATGGGTGTAACACTGCTGTCCAGGGATGCTGGTTTGTGACACCGACACCATATCTTTTTGAAAAGAGGAATGTGAAATGTTTCCAACTATCTTAGGATGCAATGTCTCTGACTATTAAACGTTTTTATGCCTTTGTGCTGAGCATTGGAAACTCATGTGACACTGCTTTTTGTTATCAAAGGAACTTAAGAGAAACTTAAAAACTTCAGAAACATTATGTGGCATTAACTGGAGAAAGAACTTCTGAAGAGAATGTGTATATTATGGATTATTTTATCTAAATAAGTTTTGCATCTACTGAAAGTTTTATTCTCTTTCCAAGTTACATGGGTGATTCTTTGGCATTACTCTACTCCTTTGTGGGAATTTCTCAATTTGTTTGAAGATTTTGTTGTAATTTTAGTTTGGCATATATGGAACTAAGTATATTATAAATCACAATTAAAATACATACATACGTTTCCCATAGTTTTGAATTATGATCCTGTATCGGTGTCAGGTGTCGTATCCCAATTTAGTGTCCTGTCCTTGTTATGGACTCAAATAAATAGCAATGTGATTCCCATCAGCCTTGTGTGCTCTGCATTTGGGCCAGAGCCGACCAGTTGCCCCAGTACTTGCCAATTCAGTTCTGTAGTCAAAAGAATTTCCCCCCTCTTTATGAGCTCAACATATAAGACAAATTGTCCATATATAGTATATTAAATTCATTCGTATGATGTACTAAACCATACTCTGCTCCTAAAAGCTCTATGCTATTAATCATGCATCTTCTGCTGGTTCATGGTCTAGCATGCATGTCTATTGTATCAGTCTTTTTTATTTCAGCCAGCTTTTAACAGTTTCTCTTTGTTTGCAGTCCCTAAATGCCCACTCTAGAGCTCTGCTTATGCAAAAATTGGATCGCAGTGGCAGTGCTACCAGGTTTCGTGCTTTTTATCGGATGCATTTTCGTTTCAATTTCTTAATTCTATCGTCTTACTCTTGTGTCAATCAACTAGGAGACAGTTTCAGTTGGAAATCCCTCATTTGTCCTTTAAATTATAGCCCTAAATTTCCTTTCATCAAATTTTTAGGTGAAGGGTCCTAGCTATGTTAAACTGTTATATTGGGTTAACATTTGTCTTTTTTCCTCTTATATTCTGCAGTGTTTCTGGTGCGCTTGTCAATCCAGCTGTCAGCACTCCTGCCATTGCTGTGCCAGCAGCATCAGTTCTTGGTGCTCCTCCTATTGTTCCCCTTGTACAGCCTAATATACCTGCAATTGCAGGTTTGCAAGCTTCTGTCATGCCAATTCCTTCTGTACCCACACCTGTTGGAACTGTCGGCATTCCTAGTGAATGCTTGCTGTTGAAGAATATGTTTGACCCGTCTGTGGAGGTTGTTTTCACCTTGTTCTTTCATACAATTGCCTAAATATTTTAAGTTTAACACTGATGCAATTAATGTTACTGCAGACTGAACCAGATTTTGAACTAGATATTGAAGAAGACGTTCAAGAGGAGTGCCAAAAGTTTGGTGCTGTGAAACATATATTTGTGGACAAGTAAGCATTGCTAACATTGTATACTTTTCCGTTCACTGTTTGTCTGTTACATTCAATTTCTTTCCAGTTAAAAACCCCCTTTACAGGTAGCAAACACAATAAATTCCAGAGAGATAAACATCTTTATCCTGAATTTTTACCAATACATCAGACTATATAATTATGAAATCTCAAATGCCAACAAAAGCTAAATGCTAGCAGTGTTGAAAACTTGAAATGAGTTTATTGATATGGTTTGGAGCCAAATGATATTCTATTCTCATATTAGTTAAAACTAAACCACTTGTGTCCAGCAGTGTTTGGTTTCGCAGGGTGAAATATCCTTCGTGGTCATGTCCATGACTGCTGTTTGAACAAATTTTGTCTTCTTTCAATGTTTTTTGATCAAGCTGATCTTAGTTTGGTTTAAATGTGGAATTCTTTAAAATGAAACAAACAGAATAGTAACTCCTAAGATGATTTGATTTTTATTTCCCCATTTTCTTCAATTATTACATTTCCAACCCATTAAAAAAATGAAAGCGTCTAGTAATGGAATAAGTTGGTGAATACTATTTACACTGTTATGAAATGCAGTGTTGTGATTGTAGCATGTGTGTACTGGTGCATACCACATATGCCACATGGAGGTGCATGCGCCACAAATATGGCGATGCTTGTTTAACCCCAGAAAAAAGAATAATCATAGATGAATACATTTAAAATTTCTAGTAAGTGAAACACAAACAAAACTGGTTAAAAACAGAGTAACATACAATGAAATAACCAATATGCTACTATAAAAAGAGCGATATTATCAGTTTTCATTTGTCAGTAAACCACCTTGGCCGTTGATATTGTTGGGTCGATATCACTGGATAAATTTTGGCTGTCGAAACTACCCACATATTTAGATTATTATTGTACAACAAATGAGTTAAGCCATCGTTACATTAGGCTGTTGCTGACCAGATGGTCAGGAGTGCTGGTTTCTTTTTCAGAAGTCTCGGTTCGATATATTGAACTGTTAGTTCTTATGGGGTTCTTTCATTTTTTTACTTATTTCTTTTTTCCCTTTCTTTTTGCCTATTTATTTACGGCTTTTTTCATCATTTCTTTTGCTTTTCTTTTTCGGAAATCTCGGTTCAAGATATAGAACTGTTAGTTCTGATGGGTTTCTTTCATTTCTTTTACTTTTTTCCCTTTCTTTTTGCCTATTTCTTTACGGCCGTTTCATCATTTCTTTTGCTTTCTATCTCTTTGTTTTTTCTAATCTTTCCTGTTTAAAGCTTTCCCATATTTATTTTTATTACTGATTTCTTTAATGCTTTCCTTTTATTTTTTACTTTATTTCTTTATTTATTTCTTGCTTATTTCTTTAATTTTTTTTACATATTTCCTTTTATTATCTGTTCTTTCTTTTAAATAGTCATGGTCATGGCTTTGCATTATTTTTATGTATCTTATTATTAACTTTAAAAAAAATCTCAAATCAGAATTTAAGTACTAATTCTAAAAGCGATTAGAATTGACTAATTCATTTTAAAGCAGTTCATGAAAATCCCCCATAAATTAAAATTGTACTTAAGAAGTCTTAGCTGATTGGGATTACTTAAAAAAATCTTATTGGGCTCACATAGATAAATTAGTTATAGTTTCCAATTGATTTAAAAAACTCATAAAAAAGAATCTAACTGTAATCAAGAATGTTGAGTAGGATGGAATAATTTATTTTACTTGATTAGGAAACTTGTAAAGTTGTAATATTAAAAATCAAGTATAATTCATAATCATCTTACTTACTTTACTGAAATACCTAATTTATTAATTAATTTAAAATTATTAATTAGAAACCCAATCTAATATAAATATAAATTAGTTTTACCAATAAAATCTTATTTAATTGGGATTTCATATCTTTAGTGTGAAAATCTTTATTAATTAGGATTTGTTAATTAATAATTAATAATACTTTGACAAGATTTGACATGGCATTATTATCATCATTATTCATTAGACCATGCACTCAGTGATAAAGTAGATGATTAAATCATAACATGTTCTAATTCAAAAAAATCAAGCTTAACATATAAAAATTTCATGTGTTTTCATGTAATGGCCCCAAATGTTTTGCTATTTATTTTCCCAAATTCTTTTTCCCACTTCTTCTTAGCGGTTCAACCTATTGCGTTGCTTTTTTTTCTTTCATTTTTCTCCCCCGAACCCAAACTCGCGAACCCAAGCCCACAGCCGTATCCCCTAAACCCCTCACACTGACTAGTGAGAGTCAAGAGAACCTTCTAGAAGATCAATTAGGGTTGACATGTCCTCCTTGTGGGTCGATGAAGCAGGCTTTATGAGCTTTACAGCTGGTTGACATGGTTGACGAGTGCGGATGAGGGCGGCCCATTGTTAGGCATGGGCAACGGCATGGGCAACCAGAGATGAGAGTTTTGGGTCTTTTTCTCTAAGAAGAGTAATCGGTCGATTTTAGAGAAAATGAAGTGAATTGAAGTTACACTAGACCAAACACGACTAAACTGACCATAACGCTAGTTGTCATTGATGATCTATATTGGTCAATATATATATATCATTAACGGTCCGATATGATAACCATATTGTAAGATATTTTACATCGTTTGACCACATCGTCTGTTATGTATCACAATCCTTTTGAATCATATTGTATCATCTACGATACAAATCACATATTATAAGATAGTGACAACTTCATGTATGACCTAAGACAGACGAGAGCTGTTGATGCAAGAGGGAAACTCTGTTAAATGCATTAATGGGACTAAACAATGTCCCATATTGGTTTATGGAGTTTTCTTGCTGTAGATTGGACGCTCTTGCTAATTGAATGTCCCCTTGCTATTATGGATCACCCTTTTCCCTGGGATTGAACGATGAGAACACATTGCGATGAAACACCCTGCTGATCTCTATCCACCTTAAGAAACAATCTTAATTTTATCATACGTTTTGCAAAATCTTTTTTCTTCATAATTTGGGTTGAATTGGCAGTATTGACATATATGTTTCCTAATACTGACATGAAACAGCGGTTTTCAATGCAAATTGCCCAACCCCAATGGGTGAGGAGACAGATATATATGGATATAAGCCAAAATTTCAAATCCAATGGATAACTATTTTGTCAGAGTTTTCTTCTTGATTTTTTTAAATTGTTAATGCCTGAGAGGTTGACAATGGTGTTACTTCATGTTTTTTTTCTGTGTGCATACAGGAATAGTGCCGGCCATGTATATCTGAGATTTGACAATGTAAACTCGGCCATGAGCGCACAGCGGGCTCTTCATGGAAGGTGGTTTGCTGGAAAGATGATCACGGCAACGTTCATGGTAAAAGATTATGCTGCCAATTAGTTTTCTTTGTAGTATCAGTTTTCCTGACCTCTGTATTTTTGGGTTTGCATTCTTCTTTGTACAGCTTCCCCAAAGTTATGAAGCAAAATTCGCGACGAGCTAGAAAGACTGGATTGTCAAACTCAATGTTCTGCCAAACTCAATGTGTATGGTACATGTAGCTCCTCATGTGACCGGATAGGCATCACATAGCATGAAACATTTGTCTGTAGCGACGTCAACAAATGGAGGGAGATAATCGTTGATACTATTTTTCTGATCCCTCCCCCCAACAAAAAAAAAAACCCAAACCAAAAAAAAAAAAACCAAAAAAAAAAAAAAGTAAAGTAAAGAACTATTTCCGATTTTTGTCCCGAGTATTTGTACGTTGCCAAATAAAGTAGGTTGTGGACGAAGGGCCGGCTTGCCACAGTTTAACAAGTATTTGAACTGCAAGCTAATTGAGGACAGCCGTAATTGCTGTGCATCCAAACTAGAAGTTACCCGTTCACTTACATAGTGTACGGCGCAAAAAAAAAAAATCTTTCAGTAACATGATGCAGTGCACGTGCAACGCGCAGAACAGAAAAGAAGTGTGCGTGGGGTATTGTCGGTGTAAAAGGGGTAAAAATTTCTATGTCATCCTGTAAATAATAGTGGATCGAAAGGGAGGGAATGTCAATGGCACATTTGTAATAAAGGAAGGCAAAGCTGCTAAAGGGGAAAAGAGGGTTGATGAGTTATTGCCACATGGCACAAAGTCACGTCACCCTCATTTGTTTAATAGACTAGTCATAACACGTGTCCGCAGACGCGGTTCATTTAGCAGTTCCTCCCGTGAAATTTTTATTCCCCAAAAAATTATTTTCACAGTCAAAATTGCGCGGAACAACAATTAAGTGTAAAAATATTTAGCGGCACGGGCGCATTTGACGCGGAACAACAAATTCGGCGCAGGCGCTTCGAACGTGGAACAACAAATTCGGAATCGGTGCCTTAGGCGCGGAACAAAAAATTAGCGCAGAACAACAAATTCGGCGCGCGCGCCTTTGGTGCGAAACAACAAATTAGCGAAACAAAATTTCGCGGGCACCTCTGGCACGGAAAATTATTCTCATCTTGTTGTCCCATGCGTCGAAGAGACGGTGGGCCCCGCGTTGAGTGAGTGATCATTCGATCTGCAGTAACATTCGATCTTCAGCATTAATTGCAAGTTAAAGTTTTTTTCCTCAAATGCATTAATTGCGTGCACTCTGCTATTCTCCCGAAATTTTCATTTTCAAGAAATAGTTTTCCCTCCAAAACTTTCCACAAAATCTCATCTCAATCATTCATTTCTCAAGATTAAATCCTAGCCGTTCTTCTATCAACCCTTTTGTCTTACCCGTGCCTTTCATTTAAGATTTTCTTCTGCAAAATTTTTGCAGCACAAAAAATTATTTTCACAGTCAAAATTGCGTGGAACAACAAATTAGCGTAAAAATATTTAGCGAAGCGAGCGCCTTTGGCGTGAAACAAAAAATTCGGCGTGGGCGCCTTTGGCGAGGAACAACCAATTCTGCGTAGAACAACAAATTCGGCGCAGGTGCATTCGGCGCGGAACAACAAATTAGCGTGAAAAAATTCGACGCAGGCGCCTTTGACGCGGTAAATTATTCTCATCTTGTTGCCCCATGCATCGAAGAGACGGTGGGCCCCGCGTTGAGGAAGAGATTATTCGATCTGCAGCAGCATTCGATCTGCAGCAGCATTCGATCTGCAGCATTAAGTGCAAGTTAAAGTTTTTTCCCAAATGCATTAATTGCTTGCACTTTGCTATTTCCCAGAAACTTTATTCCCCAAAATTTTTCACTTCCTTAGAAACTGTCACTTCCCTAGAAATGTTTTTCCCTCCAAAACGTTTCACAAAATCTCATCTCAACCATTCATTCCTCAAGATTAAATTTCAGCCGTTCTTCTATCAACCCTTTTGTCCTAATCGGCCCTATTATTTAAAAACAGTTGTGTTTCAAAAAATAGATGATAGACAGATCAGGTGGTTCCCGCTCAAAGATTGGTGGGCATGTTTAAATCCACCTACAGTGGAGTGGGTGACGTGTGTGATTGTAAATTGAAAAATGCTTTGTGCACCTATCGTTTCACTCTGTGCATGACAGCTTAAATTTTTTCTCCGCGTGCATACCTATTAAAATATTATTATTTAAGTTTTTATTGAGCGCATAGTGCTCCATGTACATACCTATTAAAATATTATTATTTTACTTTTTGCTGAGCGCATAACCAAGAATACCTAAAATAACAATAAGGTAAAATATCTTAAAATCAGTTAATAAAATCACAAATACGTATTGAATAAAGGATGATCCGAATCGTGTGAAAATTCTGGAACAAGTTAGTTATTGGACCCACGTAGTTTTTGGATGGAAATCTGTCGTGTCATAAAATAAAAAGTTATCGGAGTAGAAATCTATCGTGTTATAGGTGGCGACGACGAAGCCAAAATCTGATAACTTCTTTCTAATCCGAAATCTGTGCATGAACGATTTTTGGATAAGAAAATATGTAAAGAAGAATGTGAATCTTTGTTTGTAAAGAAAAAGTAGAGAATATTAAGAAATATGAAAAACTTATCGGATAGAATTATGCATCAAATATTACTCACAGCTTGCTTATTGTGCGCGGAGAGTAATTTTTTCTACATTGACAACAACGTGCACACCAGGCAAAATTTTTGCCTTTGTTTGTTGTGCTCGGTGAGTTATTTTTGTCAGTGCATCAATTTATGCTCATCTCACACAACTACCCTCCCTCTGTTGATTCACGGGCATTTTCCTCTTGATTGGTGGGCATCAAAGTTTGGTGGCACGTTTAAATCCACCTACAGTGGGTGAGGACTGTGATTGTAAATTGGGAAATGCTTTGCGCACCTACCGTTTTACCCTACGCACAACCGCTTAAATTTTTACTCCGCGTACATACCTATTAAAATATTATTATTTAAGTTTTTGATTAGCGCACAATCGGGAATACCAAAAATGTTGGAATTTGGTATATTCCATCCTCTATTCCATAAGGTTTTGATATGACAATCAATATATTTTCTGTTACTAACCCTATCTATGCAAATGTGCAGACATAAAACTTATTCTATTCACATAATACATATGTTCACTTGACAAGGACTCTCTACGAAAGAAGCTTCGCTACTCAAATTACGTTTGGATAACGTATCTTCGGAATGATGTAATTTTACTTTTTAGATAGCTTCAGGGCATTGGCTATTACATATCATATATCCCTAAGCTCCCAATTACATTATCTTCCAACCCATTTGATCCTAAGTCAAAATTTCCATTTTTGACATTTGGTCGACTAGGATTTTTCGTAGTCGACTAAAAATATTTTATTCGAATTTTGACCTGAAAATTTCTGACAAGGTTCTATCCGTTGACTGATCCACGCCACCATCCTCAAATGGACCGTTTTAAAATTAGTCGACCTACGAATTTTCGTAGCCGAATAAACCGTTTTTTGTCCGTTTGAGTCCGAAATTTTCTAGACAGTTTCTATCCGTTTGGAACTGCCTCCATAACTGTTTCTGAACACTATAAAAGGAGGGGTACACCCTCTCTTTTCATTCACTACTTTTCCTCTTCTTTTGTTTTCATTTGTGGAAATTAAGGCTTTAATTCTCTTGGGAAAAGTTGTTTGTTTTCTCATTTGTAAGAAGAAATTCTGATCTCTTTCTTCATTTGAGAACTAAAGAATTTCAAGAGTGTTTCGCAAATTCCATATCTAGAAACATTAAAGTTCTCATTTCCAACACCTTCCTTTGAATTTATTTCAATATTCATACCAAGGCTATATGTGTTTTCTATTTCATTATTTCTTCAACAAAGTTTGAATCTCTAGTTGTAGAGATTGTACAAAGTTTGGGACGCGGGGATTGTCGCCATTTTTGTAAGTTCGTGCTTGCGGGGCTAGTGATTCTAGTGGATTGAAAATCTCTACGGTGAGTAGAGGTCTGGAGTAGGATCAAAAGGATCCGAAATAGGACACATCTTTGTGTTTGCGATTGGTTTATTTTCAATACTTGTCATTTAATTTCTGTTCCACCTTTGCAAATTTTAGTAACGTTTTATTTGCAACAAGTTTTTATAATATACTATTCAACCCCCATTCTAGTGTATTTGTGTATACAAGCGATCCTACATTTGGTATCAGCGCAGGATTAAGATGGCAGAACAGAACATAACAGCAGTTCCACACAACTATTCTTCACAATATCCAGAAGGTAACTCTCAAGTTCGTCCTCCTCTATTTGATGGTTCAAATTATTCATACTGGAAGGTTAGAATGAAGATTCATCTTCAAAGTATGGATTATGTGTTATGGAACATTATAGAGACAGGATATCAGAAGCCGACAACTCCCTTCTCTGAATGGACTACCAATGACAAAACTGCAGCAACCAACAACTCAAAGGCTATGAATTCTCTATTCTGTGCCATGGATAAGAATGAGTTTAATCGAGTATCTCAGGCCAAACCTGCTAATGATATTTGGCACATACTCGAGGTAACTCATGAAGGAACCAATAAAGTGAAGGAAACTAAGATTTCAGTTTTGGTTCACAAATTTGAGTTGTTCAAGATAAATGACAAAGAGACAATTGGAGAAATGAACACCAGGTTTACTAATATTATAAATTATTTAAATGTTCTTGGAAAGACTTACACTTCATTTGAACATGTTCGCAAGATTCTTAAAGCTTTAACTCCAGAATGGCGTCCAAAGATCACCGCAATTGAAGAAGCCAACGATCTCTCAACTTTATCTATTGAAAGTCTTTTAAAGCTTCATCAGAAGATGAAGATTCAGAAATAGATGATGATGATGATGCTTTCCTCACAAGGAACTTTAAGAAGTTCTTAAGAAAAGGTAAGTATAACAATTTCAAATCTAAAAATTCCGATTCTTCTCTTTGTTTTAATTGTAATAGGTTAGGACATATAAAGAAGGATTGTCCACTACTCAAAGCAAATACAAAACTTCCAACAACTACAACAATGATCATTCCAAGAAGAAAAGGAAGTTTGATAGAATGAAGAAAGCATTCGCAGCAACATGTGATTCTTTAGATGAAGAAGACAACAATGAAGAAAATGCTAACATGTGCTTTATGGCACACAATGATGAAAGCGCTGTAAGTACTATTGACAATGAAGAATTATTAGATGCATTTAATGATCTCTTTGTTCGTTTCAAAAGACTAAATGCACAACACAAGTCTTTGAAACAAAGCAATGATGATCTTATTCTTGAACATCAAGAATTAACATCAAAATGCACTTCATTTGATGCAATAAACACTGAGAATACATCTTCTCAAATCTTGGATCTTAGCAAAGAGAATGATCTTCTCAAAACTAAGAATCAAGAATTGCATGCCCAAATATCCAAAATGGATAATAGTATTTCATCACTAAAGATGAAGTACGATGAGATGTCTTCAAATGTTAATAAATTTAACTAAGGCAAGACTAATCTCGATGATTTGCTTCAATTTCAATTTTCAGCAAATCATAATGAAGGATTGGGATATTCTAATAAGAATATATCCAAGTCTTCTAACATATCTTCATTTGTTGGAAAGACAACTTTTGTAAAACCACAAAAGAAGAATCATGCATTCATCTACACGAAGATAGTAAACACTTCTACATCTTCTTCATAAAAAAATGTTTTAAACATTTCAATTGCATCTCCTAAGAAACCTAATACAATTAGTATATGGGTTCCTAAGTGAAGGGATCGTCTAACCCTTACAATACTAACAACACACACTAGAGGGGGGTTTGAATAGTGTAATGGTAATAAAATTGACCAATTAAAATTTAACTTGCAAATACGGAATTATAAATGCAAGAGGAATTAAAAGGCACAATCAATCCAAACACAAACACAAAGTTTTTCCTGGTTCCCCAAACTTGGGTACATCCAGCCACACCAATATTCACTATATTCCCACACAGAGAAGTGAATACAAATCTCACACGGAGATACCCCACAAAGAGGATTTATGCCCTACACAAGGACCCAACCAATCCTACACGAGGATCAAGACTCCCACACAGAGAATCACCAACTCCCACTCAGAGAATTAGGGTTAGCCCTACACTAGGACACTAGAACTCCCACAAAGAGAGTTAATTCCCACAAAGAGAATTCCCTAGTCCCACAAAGAGACAACCTCCCACAAAGAGAGAAACTCCCACAAAGAGAGTATCCTAATCCCACAAACAGAAATAGGAAGACAAATTACACTAAGTAAAGTAAATACTCTTACCTATGCCTTGAGATACTTACTCATGAATGAATGCAAGGCATAGAAGAGGGTCTCCAAGTGTTAGAATATGCTTGAGAGCACTTGGATGATTTCCCTTGAGCTGGACTTCAATGCATGAAGAAAGATGAGTGCTCAATAGAGGGAAATGAGGGAGCTTGAGAGTTGCTTATTGATCTCTTGAGATTTTCTATAGAGTCAAGAGTTACCAAGTGTTGTCAAGAGTTCTCAAGTGATGGCAGTACACTCATATATATAGGAATCCTATATCAAGCCCAAAAACCAAAGAAACAGCCAAATGAAAAGATTTGCAACGGCAAGAAACTGGGTGAAAACGACAGGAACAGTCGACTGATGATCATAAGACAGTCGACTGATCAACGGCTAGAAAATATCCAACGGCTATAATCTGAGCCAGGACAGTCGACTGAAGAAGACAAAATAGTCGACTGACAAACAGGACAGGCGCCTGTAAAATCTTCAGCAGACGACTGCTTCAGGGGATGGAACGAAACAGAGAGCTGCACTCTTTCTCCAATTCTTCGCACAGGCGACTGATGTTAATACTACAGTCGTCTGTCAAATAGTCAGGCGACTGTACATTATCCATTAGTCGACTACTGTAAAATATGGAGAGAAGACAGAGAGATGCAATGATTGCACTTACGCTATACAGGCGACTGATGACCAATCTCCAGGCGACTGTGAAAATACAGGCGACTGTAAACTGATTGACAGACGACTGTGCGTAAAGCTCAAGTTTGAGTCAATTGAAATGTTGACTTGAGCTGTGCATGTCAGGCGACTGTAGAAGGATCTACAGGCGACTGGAAATCACCCAGTCGACTGTGTTTCCTTAAGCAGGCGACTGACAGAAAGCCAGAGACTCCAAATGAGTCTTTGGACAGAGTGAACCTATTGGGTTGGATTCTATGATAATCCTAAGGTTCACTAAGATGGTTAAATGCATTTGCATGAGTGATTAAACCATCTAACAAGGCATTACATTAACCCTAGACTCAAAAGAGAGAGAAAGCAATAAAGTAAATTACATGGATTACAATGCTTCTCAAAGAGTCTAAGTCTTCAATCTTGATGCCTTGAGTGCTCTCCACCATCTCCAAGCTTTGGCACTTCTTGAGTCTAAACTATGGCCCTTCTTCACATGATGTCCATCCTTACACCAAGTGATTGTTGGATATGGAAGACGTTTGTACACCCTTGTGGGGGATGTACGAGGGAATACGGACCTCGAACGTCGCGCACACGAAGTCGTGTGCAAAGGGAATCTGTTCCCTTGCGGAGAGGATCTCTGTATGAGTGGGAAAGTCGCATTATATATGCATAAATGCATGCGACATATGGCTAATAAAGGGGGAATATCTTAAGCTTATGTTGTACAATGCATATGGTACAACTTAAGCTTATAATGTGCCATGCATCATGGTACACCTTAATTAAGTTGTTCCAAAGGAACAACTTACCCTAAAATAACTACCTTGGGGGCTATAAATAAGACCCAAGGGTAGCCATTTTCCTTACACCATTTGCATGAAATTCATGCATGCATCTTCTTCATAGCGAAGCTCTGCAGAAATATTTCCTCTCCCTCCATCCAAGTTCTTAATCTAAAATAGAGATTTAGATTGTGGATTAGTAGCCTTACTCCGTTCGTGAGAAGACTCGATCCGTCGTGGCGAATCCGAAGGCAAAGTTCCGAGACTACCGCTCCGCATACGCTAGCGTAAGTCTCCACTTTAATTATCGATCCTAACTCTGTTTTGGCAGGATCCTACATTGGTATCAGAGCCATATGGGTTCGCCCCGGTCGAACCTCCACCCCGTCGAAACTACGAACGAGTCGTTGTCTTCTTCACGAATGGGTCTCCTACTATTACGGATATAGTAGGAACGCTTCGTGACGGAGAGAACGCAGCGGTTGTTCTTTTCACGTTAGGGTCTCCTATCATTACGGATATGGTAGGAACTCTCCGTGACGGGAAGAACCGACCGTTCACGTAGTATGTTATTTTTCATTTTGGCACACGGCCATTAGGAAATAACTAATTTCTCGACGAACGGGTGCTTCATCGACGAACGGGTGCTTCATCGAGGAAGATGATGGTAGTTATTTCCATCGGGTAAGAGGAAAATTTGGTGCATGTGCACCATGGCCAAATGGGCTATGAAGGCCATGCACCCCCTCTCCCCATGCGGAGGGGGTTGGCTACGGCCAATAACCACCGGCGACCACCCCATCAAGGGGGAGGAATGAGTGCGGCAACCCCATTTAAAGGGGGTGGCCGGCCATGGCCAAAGGGGCCATGGCCGGCCAACACCGAATGACCTTGGCCATGACCGGCCATGGCCAAGCCATGGCCGGCCATGGCCAGGCCGGCAGTGGCCGGCCTTGGCCAAGCCCTGCCGGCCAGGCCGGCCCTGGCAGAGGCCAGGGCCGGCCCTTGGCTGGCCTGCCAGCCCTGGCAGAGGCCAGGGCCGGCGCCCTGGCAGAGGCCAGGGCCGGCGCCCTGGCCTCAGGCTAGGGCCTGGCCGAGGCCAGGGCAGGAGCCCTGGCCCCGGCCAGCGGCCTGCCGGCCCTGGCAGAGGCCAGGGCCGGTGCCCTGGCCTCAGGCCAGGGCCTGGCCGAGGCCAGGGCAGGAGCCCTGGCCCCGGCCAGCGGCCAGGCCGCCCTGGCAGAGGCCAGGGCAGCGCCCTGGCCTCAGGCCAGGGCCTGGCCGAGGCCAGGGCAGGAGCCCTGGCCCCGGCCAGTGGCCTGGCCGGCTGGCCCTGGCAGAGGCCAGGGCCTGGCCGGCCCTGGCCGAGGGGGCCAGGGCCCCTGGCCGGCCAGGGCAGAGGCCCTGGCCGGCCCTTGGCCAAGCCCCGGCCAGGGCAGAGGCCCTGGCCGGGAAGAAGTTGCTTTCGAAAATTGGTCGACCAATTTTGTGTTTTTGGTTGACCAATCTGGCAGAAGGTCTGAGTCGACTGCAATCTTGCCTACTGACCCATACGGGGTGACAAAAGGCATTGGCCAAACTCGAATGTGCCGATTAGCCCATACGGGGCTAACCACAGTGCCGACTAGTTCATACGGAACTAACGTTTTTTTAATGAAGTTTTTTCATTGGGCTCTACTCCTTGAAGATTAGCCATAGTGCTCTACTTCATGCGAGATTAGCCATGTCATTGTGCTCTACTCTACGGAGATTAGCCAATGTACTTGTGACGTTGTGCTCTACTCTACGGAGACTAGCCAACGTGCTTTCAAATTTTTGGAAAAAGATGTTTTTCAAATAGGTTATGTCCCGTCCTTAAATCGGGATAGCGCAATTTAGAATTCCAAGTCCTACCACGATCCGGCCATGGTTATCTAACCCATGGGTGTGTAGAACAGGTCTCGTGGCTTGGCAATTGTTGCGTTAAAATTCTTTGCGCTAATTCTCACCTATTCTATTTTGAAAGATATGTTTTTCAAAGTAATTTCCGCTGCTAATACCATACGGGTATTATTTCTGATTTCTTTTTACTTAAGATAAGTAAGAGGGATACTTTGAAAGTTACTTCTAGATGGTAGTTGGGAACGTAGTGAACTTCTCGATTCTAGAGTAACATTTCAACGCATCCAAGGAACTTATCAAGTGTTTAAAGAATCGAAACTTTCTGCATTGAATTTTGATCGTGTTTTTTTCATTTTCTTTGCAGTTTTTTGAATCGAATATGTCTACCGCTTCTAAGAATATTGTCGCAGAGCTTAACAGAGGTGAAAAGCTCAACGGCGACAATTATAAACTTTGGTCAATTAAAATCCAATATGTTTTGGAGGAGCAAGATGTGCTCGAAACACTCCAAAACATAATGGTAGAACCTGAGTTGGGCAATACGGCCCAACACAAGAGGGACCGGGAAGCTTATGACACTTGGACTCGAAAGAACAAAATAGCACGCATTACGTTACTGTCCGCGATGGACAATGACATAATACGTCTATTTCGGGAATTCGATCTAGCCAAAGACATATGGTCTGAGCTAGAAGTAAAGTTTGGTGGAACTTCGGTTACCAAACTCCGCTCCTTGAATATTCAATTTGATTCGTACAAGATGCTGCGAGATCATTCTATGAAAAAGCATCTCCGCCACATGGCGAATCTAATATCTGAATTAAAGGATGCGGGTGTTACGCTGTCTGACGAACAGCAGATCCAAGCAGTCATTCGTTCACTCCCAGATAGCTGGGATAACATGAAAATGCACCTCACTCATAATGAGTGCATTAAAACTTTAAGCGATGTATCGAAACACCTCGAACTCGAGGAAGAGCGGATTCAAGCCGCAAAACCAAGTGCAGAAGTGCACGTGGCCGCTAGTTCCTCACATGGAGGAAATAAGCGGAAGAATAAACGCTTAAGGTTTGTGAACGAACGAAAGCAAGAACCGGAAACCTCAAAGAGGACTAAGAACAAAAAGTGGCAAAAGAATGTGCACTCAAAGAAGAAAAACTTGAAGAAGATCAAGTGCTTTAAGTGCAAAAAGTACGGTCACTTCGCCCGTAAGTGTACGGATGGAAGTGATAAGGTAACTTGTAGGGCTAGTTACATATGTGTTTCTAGTTCCATGTTTCTTGCTGAATCTAACTATTTTTGGTTGATTGATTCAGGGGCCACAGACCACGTTGCGAAGGACAGAAGGTTCTTCGTAGAGTATCGAAGGATAACTCAAGGAACAAAGTGGATATACGTCGGCAACAACACTCGTGTTGAAGTCAAAGGCGTCGGAACATGTAAGCTAGTTCTCGACAACGGCCGGACATTATTATTGCACGACGTCCTCTTTGCTCCAGATATTAGAAGGAATATCGTTTCCGTGGTCATGTTAATGTCTTTAGATTATGAGTGGAGGTTCTATAAACAATATGTTGACCTTGTTTGTAATAATTCTTTGATTGGTTCTGGTAATGTTTGTAATGGATTAATTGTTTTAAATACAATGTATGATAATTCTTCTTCCATTAATGAAAGTTTCCATTTAACAAATGTTTCTAACTCTGAGTCTGAGATCATTTGTTGGCATGCAAGACTTGGTCATATTGGACCAACTAGAATGGATAGACTTGCCAAAAGTGGCTTGCTATCTAATGTTTCAAAAGTTGAAATGTCAACTTGCGAACATTGTCTTGTAGGGAAAACTTGTCGCAAGCCGTTTGGAACTGGCACGAGGGCCGAAGTTCCATTACAGCTTATCCATTCGGACATTTGCGGTCCAATGAATGTTAAGACAAGACGCGGGAAGTCCTATTTCATCACATTCATTGATGACTTCACCTGTTTCGGACATATCTATTTGATATCCCACAAAAGTGAAGCTTTGGCTTGCTTTAAAAACTATATGAGTTTAGTGGAGAATCAATTAGATCGCAAGATTAAGGTTTTGCGAACCGATAGGGGCGGTGAATATCAATCAATAAGTTTTAAGGAACTTTGTGATGAAAAAGGCATAGTACATCAGGTAACTATGCCTTACACTCCGCAACAAAACGGTGTTGCGGAAAGAAGGAATAGGACATTGATGGAAATGGTCCGATCAATGATGTCTCAGGCAAATTTGCCTATCACCTTTTGGGGTGACGCATTATTGACGGCAGCATTCATCTTAAACCGTGTACCCTCGAAGTCGGTAAGTTCCACTCCTTATGAGTTGTGGAATAATAGAACTCCAGACTTAAACATTCTAAAACCTTGGGGTTGTGCCTCTTACGCACATTTATCCTCTCACAAATATGGCAAACTTGGGCCACGTGGGAGGAAGTGTATCTTCATCCGATACGCTGAAAACTCCAAAGGATATGTTTTCGTCGGTCAAGAGGACAATGGGGGTCTAATAGAATTCGAATCGAGGGATGTTGTCTTCTTGGAAAAAGAGTTTCCAAGACAGGGTGAGATAAGTCAAGACTTATCCTTGTTTGAGACTTGGGATCAAGAAGGATCGGAACGTTCGAGTGGGAGAATTCTTGGTGAAGAAGAAAATACGTTTCAAACTTCACCAATGGATGATACGAACGATACCAATCCTATTCCGAGTGGGAGTGATGTCATTCCAAGTGGGAGTGATGTCATTCCAAGTGGGAGTGATCAAACTCAAACAAGACGTAGTAATCGAACGAGGCTAACACCTCTGAGATTTGAGGATGAATTTCCTCAAACATTCATGACATTACTACAAGATGATGACGAACCTGCAAATTTCAAACAGGCCGTCACATGCCCTGCTAAAGATAAATGGATAGCGGCAATGGAAGAAGAACTTCAATCCATGAAAACAAACCAAGTCTGGGACTTGGTTAATTTACCTAAGGGACGTAGAGCCATTGGGAACAAGTGGGTTCTCAAAATCAAGCATAAGGCTGATGGCTCCATCGAGAAATATAAAGCTCGCCTTGTTGCGAAAGGTTTCACGCAACAGGAAGGAATAGACTACGAAGAGACTTTCTCTCCTGTCGTGCGTTTTACCTCCATTCGCTTAATTCTGGCAATGGTGGCTTGTTTGGACCTCGAGTTACATCAGATGGATGTAAAGACTGCTTTTCTTAACGGAGAACTAGATGAGGAGATCTACATGGAACAACCAAACGGGTTCGTACAAGAAGAAAACAAACATAAGGTTTGTAAACTTCGTAAATCCATATATGGTCTTAAACAATCCTCAAGGCAGTGGTATATGCGCTTTCAAGAAGTTGTTTTGTCGTATGGATTCTCCATGCTCGACGAAGACAACTGCGTATATATTAAGAGGATTAAAAACAAGTATGTAATTATGTCTCTTTATGTAGATGACATACTTATAGCCGGAAATGATAAGCGTCTTATATTGGATATCAAAGCTTGGCTTTCATCCGTCTTTGAAATGAAAGACATGGGTGAAGCTGCATATATCCTTGGGGTTAAGATCTCAAGGAACCGTTCCAAGAAACTTCTTTCTCTCTCTCAAGAGACATATATAAAGAAAGTTTTAGAACGATTTAATATGCAGGACTGCAAGCCAATTGATACTCCAATAAGCAAAGGCGAGGGTCTATGTTTGGAGATGTGTCCCAAAGATCCAAAAGAAAAGAAAGCTATGGAAAAAGTTCCATACTCCAGTGCTGTCGGGAGTCTGATGTACGCCATGATGTGTACCAGACCAGACATTTGCTATGCTGTTGGTATGGTAAGCCGTTACCAATCCAACCCAGGACAAGCACACTGGAAAGCGGTTAAGAGGATATTAAGATACCTCAAAGGGACTGCGGACTATGTGTTATGCTATCAAGGCAATACCTTGAGACTCGAAGGCTATACCGATGCTGATTGGGCGGGTGATCTCGACGAGCGAAGATCTACCTCAGGCTTTGTTTACTTGCTCGGGAATGGTGCAATATCCTGGAGCAGCAAGAAGCAAACCTGCATCGCCTTATCAACCATGGAAGCCGAATTCGTAGCATTCAGCATGGCGGTCCAAGAAGCTGTTTGGCTTAGGAAATTCTTAGACAGGCTGACGAATGCCTCTGACTCGAGCACTGTTCCTATATACAGTGATAGTCAAGCTTCGATTGCCTAAGTCAAAGATCCTAAATTTCATTGTAAGACCAAACACATTGACATTCGATTCAAGTTTGCGAAGGATTATGACAAACGGAAGGAAGTAGACATAGGATACATATCCACGCATGAGATGATAGCGGATCCCCTTACTAAGGCGATCCCCAGAGATGTGTTTTTCAAACACTTATCATCTATGGGAATGCGTAGGTGCTGAGCTGTATCATGTAATATTTCCCATGTCTATAGAAGATCAAAGTTTAATAAAAGAAAGAAGTTCTTTTATATATTGCATACAAGTTTCTTACAAATGATTTTAAACATTTGTGTTTAAGTCTCAGCTATTTTATTGTGTGTATGTCGGACAGATTAAGGTTGGCTCTCTCACATGAGCAACCGCCTTATCTTATCAGATGGATAAGATAGAGATGAGACTAGTTTAAAGTCAAAATCATTAGACAAATGATTTAGAGTCATGACTTAAACAAGATAGTCGAATAAAAGATCTGCATCATACGGATGCTTACAAAAGATCTGAGATCTGTATCACAAGGATATAAAGATCTCATTGGATTTTTTAAAATCCTATCTGTCTTATGCAGGATGAGAGTCCGTGAATATTTCACGAGTAGTAAGGGGACTCAAAAAGATAGGCACTGTGGTGTCTGATCTTTCATCCGTACAACATCATTAAGACATACTCTCCCTGGGAAAGGAGTGATGTTGTAATACGTGTTCATACCACGTATGCATTTCGACCACTGAGTTAGTAACAATAGTGTTTGCTATTATGTGAGACTCAAAGGCCATACGGGTCTTAACTCTTACCCTCAAGGACTCCAATTGGTTCCTTTAGATTTGACGAGATGATCGCTATCTTAGCGTGTTACTAATGGGCTATGGTAATTCGGCTCGGCGGGGCACGTTAGAAAAGCGAATCAAGTCAAGATCAGAAGGTTCGCAAGAAGAGGAAGATTGATTTCATATTCGCATTTGGACTTTAGTGATTCAAAGCTGGCCAGCCAATTGTAATCCAGATGGGATTCAATTGTTGAATATAAAGTACAAGAAAATGTGAAGAAATAATCTAGGGTAAAGCATGCGTTGAACTACTCAACTTTGCACCTTCGAGGTCGTTGTGTATCTCTAACAAGTGCACAACAACAGACTCTACGCGCATGACGGTCGCACGGTCTATTTCTCGGTATGATAGATGAAAGAACTAAGGGAAAGACGTTCTCTTACAATCCCCTCAAGTGTGAGTGGGAGATGTTGGATATGGAAGACGTTTGTACACCCTTGTGGGGGATGTACGAGGGAATACGGACCTCGAACGTCGCGCACACGAAGTCGTGTGCAAAGGGAACCTGTTCCCTTGCGGAGAGGATCTCTGTATGAGTGGGAAAGTCGCATTATATATGCATAAATGCATGCGACATATGGCTAATAAAGGGGGAATATCTTAAGCTTATGTTGTACCATGCATATGGTACAACTTAAGCTTATAATGTGCCATGCATCATGGTACACCTTAATTAAGTTGTTCCAAAGGAACAACTTACCCTAAAATAACTACCTTGGGGGCTATAAATAAGACCCAAGGGTAGCCATTTTCCTTACACCATTTGCATGAAATTCATGCATGCATCTTCTTCATAGCGAAGCTCTGCAGAAATATTTCCTCTCCCTCCATCCAAGTTCTTAATCTAAAATAGAGATTTAGATTGTGGATTAGTAGCCTTACTCCGTTCGTGAGAAGACTCGATCCGTCGTGGCGAATCCGAAGGCAAAGTTCCGAGACTACCGCTCCGCATACGCTAGCGTAAGTCTCCACTTTAATTATCGATCCTAACTCTGTTTTGTCAGGATCCTACAGTGATTAATATCCAAGAAAGATATCCTTGAAATAAACCGAGAGACTAAAACATGAGATTCATTAGCAACAACATAATGTTGTGATCATCATCAAAATAAGATTGGTATGAAACACCAATACTCAACAATCTCCCCCTTTTTGATGATGACACACATTATGTAAATCATAAAGAATTAAAGCACAATGCTAATGATCTCCCCCTACTTAATGCACCAATTACATAATGAGCTACACAAAAGGTAAATACTCATAGTACCAATAGAAAACATGGTGACATATAATAGGCATGGATTACATACACCAATTGCAAAGAATAAAAGCATGCAAACAAGAATGGTTTATCTAATCCCATATATCTCTCCCTATAGAGATATCTCTCCCCATATGCATATGTATATATCTCTCCCCCTATAGATATGATCACATAATGCATATATCTCTCCCCCTTGACATCGTCAAAAAGGTGGACATCAAAAATATCCCCTTTTGTCATCTTAACCAAGATGTGACAATATGCAAGAAAAGAAAGATATGTATGATACCAAATCTAGTGGGTATCAATTCACTATCCAATGTTCCCCCTAGATCATAGAAATGGTCAACTTTTGACTTCTAGGATCTAATACCATAATTAATGGAGCCATGAGCCTAAAGTGTATCAAAGCAATAGATATGGAAAAATCAAGCATCAAAGATACACAAAGATATTTCCAAAAACAAATATAACATTAAACAAGTTGGCAATAAACAAGAGGTTTGGTTTGAGACCAAAAAAAAAAACAAATGTGAATAAAGATCTCAAATAACCTCCGAAATGAGAGTTAAAATATGTCTTAAAATAATTTAAACATATTATATATGAACTCCCCCATCGACATACACATGGATCAAAAATGCATGTATGTCAATAAACCCCAAGGTTCCCATTTTCATGAAAAATAAGTTTGAAAATATTTTCAAAATCATGAGACACACACAAACAATGGGTATGCTAAAAAACATTTAAGCATAATACCCATGCAATATGCATATGTGTGTGGGAAACCTAAACATTAGGTAACCAAACCCAAGAGGAGTTTGATTTCCTAACGTAATCACACGAGATGATCACATCCCTAACTAGAGAGTTGATGTAACTATCTCTCTCTTGCATACTAACTTTAGTGGGAATCCATAATCTCAAGGATTTCCTAGGCAAGGGTTTTGCCTTTGCAAGAGGGAAGGATGTGGCATGCTTAGGTGTAGAAACAAATTTCTTAGCATGCAAAGGATGAGGATTTTGCTTCTTAGCAAAAAATGAAGATTTTTCATTCTTCCTCATTACTTCGTGATCTACATGATTCTTGTTGGTGTTCTTGTTGTACAAGAAAGCATGGTGATTCTTCTTAGGTGCTTTAGCAATATTTCTTGTATTTGCACCAAAAGAGGAATTAGAGGTGGGTTTGGGAACCACATTTTGAATATAACCCAAACCTCCTCTATGATTTATCGGATGTTGTTTTCCAACAAATCGTGGAGTGAATCCCTAGAATACACAAATCTTATGAGCTTCCGGGATTCCTCTTCACATTTCAACGTAAGTTGTTGAATGTGAGTATCTAAGCTAAGTTTTTGAGCAATGAGTTTTTCATTAGAAAGGCTCAATTCCTTAACTTGAGAGAGAAGTGTGTCTCTCTCACAAGTGTCATAAACATGCTTTTCATCATGAACATTTACACTAGAAGATTCTAAATCATGCACCCTACTCATAGCATTGTCAAGTTTAGCTTTCATTTTCTCATATGAGTCGATGCACTTACTTGCCAAATTGGAGGCCACATTTAGGCGGTATTCAAGCTCCTCATAGGATGGCTTTTCCTCCTCGGCTTCCTCATCACTTTCATCCTCGCTTAAGCTTGACGAAGACTCTTCACCATTAGCCATGGAGCAACTTTCTTCTTTGGAGTTGAGCCATGTCTCTATCTCTTCATCGCTTGAGTTAGATGAAGTTGATGAAGAGTCATCAAAGGCAATAAAACACCTTTTATCGTGCTCCTTGTCATCATCATCTTCTTCATTAGATGTGTCCCTATCGGAATCATCAAATGTGCCGATAAGACCCTTCTTTTGGTTCTTGACCTCGGACTTGGCTTTCCAATATTTCTTCCCTTTACCCTTATAGGTATCTATGTTGGGTTTGGAAGGGAATTCGATAGTCACATGACCTATTCCACTGCAGTTGAAACAAACCAACTTGTTAGACTGTGAGGCAAACTTTGATGAAGACATACCTTGATTATCCTTGAGGAATGCCTTGAAATTCTTGAATTGCTTGGCAAGCTCGATGTAGTCATCGTCGCTAAGATCTTCTTCATCTTCACTTGGAGTTTCTTGTTGGAACTGCTTTTTCCATTTGAAAGTCTCCTTCTCATCATGAAGAGCAACGCCCTTTTTCTTCTCGGGCTTGGTTGACTGAAACTCTTCCTTGTGTTGAAGTAACACTTCATGAGAGATCTCCAATGTGTGCCAAATACTATTGGCCGATTTGCACATGGAGATGCGATCGAACTCATCCAGAGTGAGGGCGCAATGGAGAACACACATAGCCCTAGCATTGACTTTGATGAAGTCCTTCTCCGCTTTAGTTCTCAAGGCCGCGGGTGAAGTAGGCTCCTCGAAAGGTGACTACGTTATGTCCCAAAGGTCATGACTCTTCAAGTAGACCATCATCCTGATTTTCCAACTCGGGTAGTTGGTTCCGTTGAAGAGCGGGGGTCGAACGGTTGAGTGACCTTCTTCATGAGACGCTGATGTAGCGTTGAATTCCATCGTTGCAGTATGCTTTAACCTCGCTCTGATACCAATTGTAGGGATCGTCTAAGCCGTGCAATACTTACAACACACACTAGAGGGGGTGAATAGTGTAATGGCAATAAAATTGACCAAATAAAATTTAACTTGCAAATGCGGAATTATAAATACAAGAGGAATTAAAAGGCACAATCAATCCAAACGCAAACACAAAGTTTTATCCTGGTTCCCCAAACTTGGGTACATCCAGCCACACCAATATTCACTATATTCCCACACAGAGAAGTGAATACAAATCTCACAAGGAGATACCCCACAAAGAGGATTTATGCCCTACACAAGGACCCAACCAATCCTACACGAGGATCAAGACTCCCACACAGAGAATCACCAACTCCCACTCAGAGAATTAGGGTTAGCCCTACACTAGGACACTAGAACTCCCACAAAGAGAGTTAATTCCCACAAAGAGAATTCCCTAGTCCCACAAAGAGACAACCTCCCACAAAGAGAGAAACTCCCACAAAGAGAGTATCCTAATCCCACAAACAGAAATAGGAAGACAAATTACACTAAGTAAAGTAAATACTCTTACCTATGCCTTGAGATGCTTACTCATGAATGAATGCAAGGCATAGAAGAGGGTCTCCAAGTGTTAGAATATGCTTGAGAGCACTTGGATGATTTCCCTTGAGCTGGACTTCAATGCATGAAGAAAGATGAGTGCTCAATAGAGGGAAATGAGGGAGCTTGAGAGTTGCTTATTGATCTCTTGAGATTTTCTATAGAGTCAAGAGTTACCAAGTGTTGTCAAGAGTTCTCAAGTGATGGCAGTACACTCATATATATAGGAATCCTATATCAAGCCCAAAAACCAAAGAAACAGCCAAATGAAAAGATGTGCAACGGCAAGAAACTGGGTGAAAACGACAGGAACAGTCGACTGATGATAATAAGACAGTCGACTGATCAACGGCTAGAAAATATCCAACGGCTATAATCTGAGCCAGGACAGTCGACTGAAGAAGACAAAATAGTCGACTGACAAATAGGACAATCGCCTGTAAAACCTTCAGCAGACGACTGCTTCAGGGGATGGAACGAAACAGAAAGCTGCACTCTTTCTCCAATTCTTCGCACATGCGACTGATGTTAATACTATAGTCGTCTGTCAAATAGTCAGGCGACTGTACATTATCCATCAGTCGACTACTGTAAAATGTGGAGAGAAGACCGAGAGATGCAGTGAATGCACTTACGCTATACATGCGACTGATGACCAATCTCCAGGTGACTGTGAAAATACAGGCGACTGTAAACTGATTAACACACGACTGTGCGTAAAGCTCAAGTTTGAGTCAATTGAAATGTTGACTTGAGCTGTGCATGTCAGGCGACTGTAGAAGGATCTACAGGCGACTGTGTTTCCTTAAGCAGGCGACTGACGGAAAGCCAGAGACTCCAAATGAGTCTTTGGACAGAGTGAACCTATTGGGTTGGATTCTATGATAATCCTAAGGTTCACTAAGATGGTTAAATGCATTTGCATGAATGATTAAACCATTTAACAAGGCATTACATTAACCCTAGACTCAAAAGAGAGAGAAAGCAATAAAGTAAATTACATGGATTACAATGCTTCTCAAAGAGTCTAAGTCTTCAATCTTGATGCCTTGAGTGCTCTCCACCATCTCCAAGCTTTGGCACTTCTTGAGTCCAAACTATGGCCCTTCTTCACATGATGTCCATCCTTGCACCAAGTTATTAGTCTCCAAGAAAGATATCCTTGAAATAAACCGAGAGACTAAAGCTTGAGATTCATTAGCAACAACATAATGTTGTGATCATCATCAAAATAAGATTGTTATGAAACACCAATACTTAACACTAAGCATACATGTTTAGATATTAGAAATTCATACATTTCTAATTATATGCAATCTATTGTTCATTCTGTTAATTATTTAAGAAAGCCAAATTCTACTTGGGTTTGGCTACCTAAGATCTAATCCCAAGGACCCTAAAGAAAAAGGGTATCAATATTTCATGTTTTATCTTTTCAGGTACCAAGAAAAGAAAGATGGATCTTAGATAGTGGCTGTTCAAAATACATGACAGGAAATATCAACCTTCTTTCAACCATTCAATATAAAGATGATGGCTCAGTCACCTTTGGTGATAACAACAAAGGAAAAATCATAGGCATTGAAACAGTTGGAAACTCTGATCAACCTATCATTGATAACATCTCCTAGTTGATGGTTTGAAACATAATTTACTTTCCATTAGTCAATATGTGATAAAGATTTTAAAATTGTTTTTGAACACCATGAATGCATCATTTATAATTCTGACTTGTCTTCTATTTTATTTCGTGGTAAGCATAAGAATAACATTTATATCTTATGCATCTTAGTTACCACTCACAATCATTGTTTTTTGATTTCATCAGACTATACACTTTTATGGCATAAACGTTTTGGAAACACTAATTTCAAAAATCTTGCACACGTTTCAAAACATAAATTAGTTATTGGAATGCCAAATATTTCATTCAAACACAAACATTTTTGTGATGCTTGTCAATAAGGAAAAATGCATAAATTTTCTTTTAAATTAAAAGACATCATCTCAATAAAGAGACCTTTAGAACTCATACACTTGGATTTATTTGGTCCTTCAAGAGTAACTTCTTTGAATAAAAGTAGATATGCATTTGTCATTGTTGATGATTATTCACGATACGCTTGGGTTTTATTCTTACATAATAAGAATGATGCTTCCGAAGAATTTTCCATCTTCTGTAAAAAGATTCAAAAGATCAAATCCTCAAACATTGTTACTATTCATAGTGATCATGGGGGAGAATTTGAGAATGAATATTTTACTAAGTTTTGTAATGAAAATGGTATTACTCACAATTTTTCTTTTCCACGTGTTGCACCACAAAATGTGTTGTAGAAAGGAAAAATAGAACTCTTCAAGAATGTGCCAGAACAATACTTTGTGATAGTAACTTACCAAATTTTTTTTGGGCAGAAGCTGTTGCAACCGCTTGTTACATCTTGAACAAAGTTCTTATAAGACCATTTCTAAACAAAACTTGTTTTGAATTATTCTTCGATCGTATTCCTCGAGTATCTTATTTAAAAGTATGTGGGTGTAAATGTTTCATTCTTATCACTAGAGATGCACCGGACAAATTTGATTCTAAATCTGATGAAGGAATTTTTGTTGGATACTCAACACGTAGTAAAGTCTACAGAGTATACAAAAAAGAACTTCAGCAGTTGAAGAATCATTACATGTCACTTTTGATGAGACCCCCTCATCTAATTCTCGAATCATTGATGATGAAGAGAATTTATTACATGTTATTAAATCTTTTGATAATGCTAAACTTAATGATGATGGTGCTACTAAACCTTCTGTTGAGTCTGTTTTAGCTCTTCCAAAAGCATTTGCACAAGTTTCAAATCATCCATCAGACTTAATCATTGGAAACATCACAGATGGAGTGAAAACTCACTGACAGATAGAACAAATGGCACATTGTGCATTTCTATCATCTATTGAACCAAAGAACATTAATGATGCTTGTAATAACAGTTCATGGATCATGGATATGTGATTCGGGTTCAATATTACATATTTAACCCCCCATTTAGCCCTATTTTGTGCTCATGTGATGCTACATTGTTCTCTAATACGTACGTATTTTCTACACATTTATTTATTAGAGAAAACACACTATTTGAGCACAAAACAGCATTTAACGACGTATTTCTGCTATTATTATATTTTTCCTAGCACCGTCTCGATCTCACGATTCCAACGACTATTTATTTGTATTTTTCTGAGATCTGTGCTAATTATTGTGTATTTTTGAATGCAGAATACCAAATTAAATGAAGAAATACACTAAAATTACAAATATACGGTCGGCAGCCAATCCAGAGTTGACACGTGTCGGTCATCCATTCAGCCCCGCCGCATCCAACGGCTCTGATCAATCCCGCTCGTATCAACATACAGCGGCGACGTGGCCTCTCGAGCAGCGCATGATCGTGATCCAACGGTCCGCGTGCGAGCATCGAATTCTAAATTAGCAAACCGACGTGGCCTCATCTCAATCGTCACATCCTGATCCAACGGACACGAATGATTTCTGCAACGCAAACGAATTCGAGCGACAATCGCGTCCGCTATGGCCACGTGGCATTCATCTACCCGTTCATGCTAGATCGAACGGCTGGAGAGAGATCGGAGCGAATCCAACTGCGGGCTCCAACGAACGGCGACGTGGACGCTTCTTCAACGTTGGATGGAGATCCAACGAACCATATTGATTCCGAATCAAAACTCAGAACGCGAAGCGGATGCGGGCGAATTCGAGTTTTAAACCCGATAAAGCTGGACACGTGTCGATCCCTTGTTCAATCCCGCTTGGATGTGCAGTCGATATTTGCTCCGCTCGAGATGAACGGACAGGATGCGTTCGGGTATGGTTCTGATGTGGGTTTCGAACCCGATAGCTTTCAAAACCCGCAATGATTTATATATAAGGTATTTAGGGTTTTTTGAGCGTATTCAAGCAGATTGGGGCGTATTTTAGGCGTATTGGAGGCTCTAGAAGCCGTATTTCCCCTCTGAAAAATTCTGTAAAATTCCAGAGGCTATTTTCTTATTTCCAGAGAGTTTTGATGTATTTTCAAGGATATTTGGTGATGAATTCTTAACTTAAACTCCTTAATTAGTGCTTTTTCTACCGTATTTTGCTATGATCTTGATGTATTTGGTTATGAAACTTGTTTATTCTGATATTATGAGTAGCTAAATCTCTTTTGTGCATGGTATGGAGTAGTTAGGGGATACTATTCGTGTTTATTTGGTTGTATTCCATATGCTAAACCGTTAAACGTCGCTAAAATTGTAATCGTTGTTCGTAAATCGACTTTTTTAGATTCCAAAAGAATTAATTTAGTTGATGATTACCCCAAAAGGGTGAGCTTTGATCTCTCCAAAAGAGAGTTTCATACCGTAGTTTTGATCTCTCCAAAAGAGAGTTTCATATCGTATTATAATCTTAGCGACGATCTCATTGAATATTTTGTTTGAACCCCCAAAAGGGCATCTTCCGATGAATTGCTCCCAAAAGGAGAATTCATTGAGTTATATTGGATATTCTCCCAGTGAATTGCTCTCAAAAAGAGAATTCATTGTGATATATTCATCAACCAAATTAATACGAATCGTTGATCCTAACGAACCCATACCATGTGCAAACTCTTTATAGATATTTTCTTACACGTATTTCTATGTTTATATTGTTCACGTGTTCACATCACCATCACCGTCATCATTGTTGAAGTGGTTAGTCTCTTTCCGATAGATTTCTATTTGATTTGAATTGTGGTTGCAACAGATTTCTTCCCGTGGATTCGACATCTGGACTCCCAGATTTTACTACTTGTACGGACTCTTGCGCTTGAGAGAAGCACCTTTTCGGAGCCCACCAAGTTTTTGGCGCCGTTGCCGGGGAGGAATGGTTTGTGACTACGGTTTATTTCATTTAGAGGACCTCCGGTGAGATCTTTCCACTTTACTGTACATAAACTTTTTTTATTATTTTATTTTATTTTATTTCAAAATGGAATATATGAACTTCTATTGCACAAACAATCTTTATGATGCACGATATGCTAATGCACACAAACATAGAATGGAGAAGCTCAAAATAGTTAATTTTAATCAAACTGACTGTGAAACTTTCTTTCAGGCCTGGAGGAGGTTCACAGACCTAATATCGAGCTATCCGCAGCATGGGTTCACAAATGAAGAGCTTATGGAGTTCTTCTTAGAAGGACTACAACCTCAGCTGCAGGATTTATTGGGAAGCATGACGCCGACAGTGGCGTGGGAATACATGGAGTCTCTGTAAGAAAACGAAGAAACCGTGGAAGAGACTTCAGAGAGCGATTCAACGGAGCCTTCGTGCCTTGATCAAGAAGAGCAAAGCGTAGACGTACCTTTGCAATACTTGAAAGAGGAAGCTTACCAGACTATTCAGACACAGGAGTCCACATCCCATCAATTCCAGGAGAATTTCCTCGCTCGGAGTCGGCAGATTCAAAATTCCATTGAAAATCTTAATTTTATTGCCGCTTGCTTAGAAGAAGGTAATGCTTTTGAAATTCGATTTCAATAATCTAATACGAGTTCATCTTCTATTGCAGGAGTACCGAGCGAGGACACGAATATAAATATACACATGGCAGAAAGTGTGTGCAAAAGAGAGGACGAGCTAGCAATTTTGGATGAACGAGAGGAGGAGACAGCTAGGGAAAAGGGTTCTGAGATTATCGCCATGGAGTCAGAACCATGCCCTCCTCCAGTTTTGTCCCAAAATCATTTACCCCTCTCCCCGTTGATCGAGCATCGTACAGAGAGTGGTGCAAATCTTTCAGGGAGTAGTCGTCAACTTGCTTTAATTTCTTTCACTTATTTTGATGACTACATTTGGAACGTTTTTATTGAAAGGAATCTTAAATTAATTTGGACTGACATAACTCATCCCTCGCAGGACATTGGCAAACAGCTTATAGGGATGCTTGGAGTTGTGTTGCTGGGGTCCAAATTAGTTTTTGGAGGAAGAATAATCGCCGAGGAGCGCAAGGAGCAAATTGAACAACTTCCTCCACCATCAAAGATTCAGGATCCGCCATTTGATCACGGTGTGTTCTTTCCAGTAGTGTAGTTTTTATATGCTTTCTAGGTTGCTTGCTTGAATAAACTCGTACCTCTTCCGACATTGAGGACAATGTCCATCTTTAGTTGGGGGGTGTGTATGAGACCTTAGGATTTTTTTTTTGAAAAGAATAAATCACCAAATCTAATCTTTTAAAACTCCTTCATATGCCTCAAATGCGGATGACTATACGTTAATTGAGTTCTAAAAATTGTTTATGGCTTGAGTTGATTATTTTTCCTTTATGGAATTGCCGTTAATATGCTATTCATGAAAATTTTCAATTTCCATGATTAATATTTCGAAATAGTTTGAATTGATTTCATGCATGCTAATGTGATGGAAAAAGCTTAAGTATACACGATTTTTAGAATAGTTTTCAAGTTGAAGAGGAATTTGGCCTTTGTTATTAATGTTTATATTCATGTTGATGGGTTTTGAGTTGCTTACAAAAAGATGAAGAAAAGAAAAGAAAAGAAAATTTTTTTTTGAATGAAAAGAAAAATGAATGATGAAAAATGAATGAATAAGTATGTCACTAATAAATAACTTGGTTGGCTCGAGTAGTACAGTCCGAGGGGTCCTTCTTGGCCTAATGCCCTATGATCGTCTGATTTGGGAGCCATTGACCGGAAACTCACTCATTTGATGGAGCGATCCAAGTTATACTTTTTTCTGCGAATGTTGCTTGATGCGCGTTACGCAGAACGAATAAAAGAAGAGAAATAGTGAATATACTAAGCAACTTCAATACCCATGTCTTGAATGATTATTTTGATAGGCCAATTCCTTGGAAACAAGAAAACTAGGATAAAACGACGTGTTATACTTTCGCTTGTGCAAAACGATGCTTGCATGCTATTTATTCAAATTAAATTAGAAAAAATTTCATGTGATTGATTTTGTTCATGGATGTGTATATTGATGGCCAAGACCATGTTGGAATGCGTATTATTAAGCCACGCCATGAGTAATTTGAAAGAACTTAGTGTTTATTACTCATCCGTATTTATCGCTATTTTTGCTAGAGACTAGCAAATCGCTAGTTGGGGGGTGTGATTCGGGTTCAATATTACATATTTAACCCCCCATTTAGCCCTATTTTGTGCTCATGTGATGCTACATTGTTCTCTAATACGTACGTATTTTCTACACATTTATTTATTAGAGAAAACACTGAGCACAAAACAGCATTTAACGACGTATTTCTGCTATTATTATATTTTTCCTAGCACCGTCTCGATCTCACGATTCCAACGACTATTTATTTGTATTTTTCTGAGATCTGTGCTAATTACTGTGTATTTTTGAATGCAGAATACCAAATTAAATGAAGAAATACACTAAAATTACAAATATACGGTCGGCAGCCAATCCAGAGTTGACACATGTCGGTCATCCATTCAGCCCCGCCGCATCCAACGGCTCTGATCAATCCCGCTCGTATCAACATACAGCGGCGACGTGGCCTCTCGAGCAGCGCATGATCGTGATCCAACGGTCCGCGTGCGAGCATCGAATTCTAAATTAGCAAACCGACGTGGCCTCATCTCAATCGTCACATCCTGATCCAACAGACACGAATGATTTCCGCAACGCAAACGAATTCGAGCGGCAATCGCGTCCGCTATGGCCACGTGGCATTCATCTACCCGTTCATGCTAGATCGAACGGCTGGAGAGAGATCGGAGCGAATCCAACTGCGGGCTCCAACGAACGGCGACGTGGACGCTTCTTCAACGTTGGATGGAGATCCAACGAACCATATTGATTCCGAATCAAAACTCAAAACGCGAAGCGGATGCGGGCGAATTCGAGTTTTAAACCCGATAAAGCTGGACACGTGTCGATCCCTTGTTCAATCCCGCTTGGATGTGCGGTCGATATTTGCTCCGCTCGAGATGAACGGACAGGATGCGTTCGGGTATGGTTCTGATGTGGGTTTCGAACCCGATAGCTTTCAAAACCCGCAATGATTTATATATAAGGTATTTAGGGTTTTTTGAGCGTATTCAAGCAGATTGGGGCGTATTTTGGGCGTATTGGAGGCTCTAGAAGCCGTATTTCCCCTCTGAAAAATTCTGTAAAATTCCAGAGGCTATTTTCTTATTTCCATAGAGTTTTGATGTATTTTCAAGGATATTTGGTGATGAATTCTTAACTTAAACTCCTTAATTAGTGCTTTTTCTACCGTATTTTGCTATGATCTTGATGTATTTGGTTATGAAACTTGTTTATTCTGATATTATGAGTAGCTAAATCTCTTTTGTGCATGGTATGGAGTAGTTAGGGGATATTATTCGTGTTTATTTGGTTGTATTCCATATGCTAAACCGTTAAACGTCGCTAAAATTGTAATCGTTGTTCGTAAATCGACTTTTTTAGATTCCAAAAGAATTAATTTAGTTGATGATTACCCCAAAAGGGTGAGCTTTGATCTCTCCAAAAGAGAGTTTCATACCGTAGTTTTGATCTCTCCAAAAGAGAGTTTCATATCGTATTATAATCTTAGCGACGATCTCATTGAATATTTTGTTTGAACCCCCAAAAGGGCATCTTCCGATGAATTGCTCCCAAAAGGAGAATTCATTGAGTTATATTGGATATTCTCCCAGTGAATTGCTCTCAAAAAGAGAATTCATTGTGATATATTCATCAACCAAATTAATACGAATCGTTGATCCTAACGAACCCATACCATGTGCAAACTCTTTATAGATATTTTCTTACACGTATTTCTATGTTTATATTGTTCACGTGTTCACATCACCATCACCGTCATCATTGTTGAAGTGGTTAGTCTCTTTCCGATAGATTTCTATTTGATTTGAATTGTGGTTGCAACAGATTTCTTCCCGTGGATTCGACATCTGGACTCCCAGATTTTACTACTTGTACGGACTCTTGCGCTTGAGAGAAGCACCTTTTCGGAGCCCACCAATATGCAGGAAGAACTCAACCAATTCCAAAGAAATGATGTTTGGAAATTAGTTCCTTGACCTTCAGATCATCCAGTTATTGGTACCAAGTGGGTATTCAAAAATAAGTTGGATGAATCTGGACAGGTAATAAGAAACAAGGCAAGATTGGTTGCACAAGATTATAATCAAGAAGAAGGTATTGATTATGAAGAAATCTATGCACCACTTGCTCACCTTGAATCTATAAGAATGTTATTATCTTATGCATGTTTTAGAAATTTTAAATTATTTCAGATGGATGTCAAGAGTGCTTTTCTCAACGGATTTCTTAAAGAAGAAGTCTATGTTGAACGACCTCCTGGTTTCCATCATGAAAACTAGATAATCATGTTTTCAAGTTAAGAAAAGCTTTATATGGTCTTAAACAAGCACCTCGTGCTTGATATGAATGACTTAAAAGTTATCTTTTGAATTCTGGTTATTCTATTGGTAAAATTGATTCTACTTTATTTATTCAAAATATAGGTTCCGATATAATTATTATTCAAGTATATTTTGATGATATTATATTTGGCTCTACTAACGAATCTCTTTGCCAAGATTTTTCTAACATTATGCAGAAAGAATTTGAAATGAGTCATATGAGTGAACTCACCTACTTCCTTGGTCTTCAAATCAAGCAAATGAAGGAAGGCATATTCATCCACCAAAGCAAGTATTCAAAAGAACTCATCAAACACTTTGCACTTGAACATTCTTCAGATAAGCATACTCTTATAAGCACATCAATATCTCTTGACAAAGATTTAAATGGTAAGGATGTTAACCAATGTCTCTATAGAGGTATGATTGGTTCTCTTCTTTATCTTACAGCAAGTGGACCCGATATTATGTTTTAAGTATGTTTATGTGCTCGTTTTCAATCTAATCCAAACTTTCACATTTAACTGCTGTGAAAAGAATTATTAGATAAATTAATACATACATCTGATTATGGTTTATTCTATTCTAAAACTAGCACATATGATTTATTATCATATAGTGATGCAGATTTTGCTGATTGTAAATCAGACCGCAAGAGTACTAGTGGCACATGTCATTTTCTTGGACATGCCTTAGTGACGCTCCCGCAATCTACACCTAAGATCCATCTGGCGATGTCACGATCGCCAGTTGTGATATGGCTCCTAGACTATGACTACGAGTTCAATCCGCAAGCGGACGGTGTCGAGTTATAGTATATAAGATAGTCGAATCCCACATGGACGGTGATAGTGTCCTTGGTAATCTCAGTCAATTTCTAAATCTAGAAGCAAGGTAGCGGTCGGAGTAAAAGGGTTGGGTTGATGATTGTTGTTGTGTAATTTAATAAGAGGAACTAGGGCTTTAGGGATCGCCGCTGGGATCATTGGGGTTGATGTTGGATAGGTTCCTCACATCGCATTAGGGCTAGGGAATTAATCCCCCAATTCGTACCACTCTCGTGGGTTGAAATTACGGGGTATTTCGGTGGCTCTCGTCGATACAATGGCGGTAGCCCTCGACGCAGCAATATAGTTCGTCGACGGATCCCCTCAAGACACGAGCCGGGCATGGTCACGTGCCTTGATTGGATCCGTCGATTTCCCTATTCGAATCCCTAGATACCACTTAAGCACATCGATTCCACAGATCGTGGGCATGATCTCAGTACGGGTAATCTACGGATTAGGTAGGATCTACCGAAATACAACCATAGATCCCCAATCCGATGTACGGATCCAGATCTACATTTTCCCCTAAAATCCTAGGGTTCACTCATCGGTCCTAGAGGGAATCTACTCACTCATGGTGGTCGGGACGTACGAAAATATCGAAATTGCGTAGGAAAACTTTTCTTGCAACAAAAGAGACTAGGGCTAAAAATTACTTACAATGAAAGTGCGCGAAGAACAAAGCCAGAGAAAGCAGAAAACAATAGTCTTCGATAAACGATCCAGAATTTGCTACAAAAATCAATCCAAAAATTCTTCTCCAAAAAATCGCTCTCTAAAACTCTTTTTCTCATCTCCCAAAAAAAACAGTACTCTCCACTCCCTCAGCCGAGCCCGCATCACGAGCTTCAACAGCCCCCAATCGTGCGATCTGCGTGATCCACAAAACTTCCAAAAATGCCCCAGATGTTGCCGGCTGAGTATATGGCTCGGCCCGAGTGGGAGCTGCTCGGTCAGGAACTCGGCCCGCATCGCATCTCGCTCGGGCTCAGGATGGGCGACTCGGTCGGCTGCTCAGCGTGTACTCGGGAGCTGCTCGGGATGTGCTCAGGGGAAACTCGGGGCGTGCCATCTGGCCGAGCAGCTGACCTACTCGGACCGCGTCGGCCAAATCTGTGGCTCCTTCAGCGTGTCATGGCTCGGCCCGAGCTGCAGCTGCTCGGGCCGAGTATTTTCTGGGAAATCACCCTGCTGCTGCTGTCTCTCTCTGTCTCCTTCTTCTTTCTCCTTCTTCTCCTCCTTCGGCTCCGAGAACGCATCGAACTCCTCCAGAGCCCTGCCAACAAGCTCATGAGCATGTCGGATGTGTCCAAACCCAGGCGGGGGTCCAAATCGCTCCAAAATCCCTGAAAACTCAAAATACACTGCGAGACTCGAAATAACGTCAGAAATACCAAAATCGCAGTAAAAAGTGGGATTTGGACGCGGGGATGACATGCAATGTGATGGAAATATGATATGAAAATGATGTAAAATATGGACACATAAAAATCCCCTCAGCTTACCTCTTACTCATCCTCGAGGAAGACGAATAATCGGTACGCCGGGAGGGAAACAAAATGAAAAGAAGAAAACTAAAATAAAAGAAGTGAAAAACAAAAAGAGAGAAATAAGAGATAAGTGCTAAGGATGATCGTCAGATCTCAGGCCTAAAAAGTCTATCACAATGCTCTGAATGCTAAACATGCATGCTATTGATAATTTCAAGCTTTATATATCATATGTCATGCAATGCAGGCAAAGAATAGGGATCTTACTGAAATAACACCGTCAAATCCTATCAATCTCATGCAATCCCTAGAGTCTAGTATAAAATAGTCGATAATGCCCTTTCAATCAAAGATACACAAGGAGCACAAAAGATTCATGCAACATGCAATAGAGAATAGAAAGATCATGCCATTCAGATATTCAAATTGATACGTGAAAAATCCCAAAACTAAAGTAATACATAAAGTTTGGGTTTTATTAAATCTCCCCGACATGCACCATCTCCACTCTAATGTCAAGCTCACTCATATGATCAGTTGGTTTATCCCCCCAAGCTTAGCTTGAGGCGTCGCATCAATGAAAATGATATGGAATTTAATTTTTCTTCCCTGAAAGAGATATAGCTTCTTAGTGAAGTAACACAAAACGGTATTTATTCACATTTTTTTCTTTTTTTTCTTTTCTTTCTTTTCTTTTCTTTTTTTTCTTTTTTTCAAATAAGAAGCTATATTTTTTTATTTTCATACATGGGAAGTAAGATGCAATAAAGTAGCTGTAGGGGAAGTAACCAGCTGATATATAGAGAAAAAGTAGATATGTGGAGAAGGAAGATAATGGGACACTCGGTTCACTCATAAGATGGTGCACATCAGTTCGATAAAATAAAACTCTAACTAAACTAATATGTAGCATGGGTAATTCACTTCTCTAAATGAATACTGAAAATAGCATGCAGTAATAATCACAATGTCAAGCGGCATGCAAACAGAAGTGAATAAGATGATAAAAACAGGTGCTCCAAGTGTTCAGTGATGCGTGAACCTGGGTGCGTTTCCCAACATAAATCATACTGATCCTAATTCATGCAATTGACATCAATTCTTATCAGGTATTAAATCAGGCAGATCATCAAAAAAAATACATGCATATAGAGAATAAAGCTGAAATTGATCCTAATAGCATGCCAAAGGGATAAGCATCGCTAAAAACTAATAGAGCCTAGAGAGATATCATCATTTAGACCATCCTTAGCAGAAATAGAAAGAAACAGAGAAAGGGAAAATAAATAAAAAGAAATGCATGCATGGTGAAAAAACAGAAGATATGATGCAAAATGAGAAAAAAATAAAATGGGGCGGTAAAGTGGCGAAAAAGTGAAAATAAAAATGAAAATAAGGGGAGAAAATACGAAAAAAAGAAAAAAGAAAAAAGAAAAAATAAAAAATAAAGATAAAGATAAAAATAAAGCGGGAGCGCTCATCCCCCAAGCTAAACCTAGCAGTGTCCTCAATGCTAAGAAATCGCTTGTGAGAGGGAGATGCTGCTAACTGGGTGGGATGGGCGGTAAAATAAGATAAAAACTATGTGAATAAAGAAAAAAGGAAAAATAAAAATGTGACATGATGCAATGCAATGTGGAATGATGCATGAGTGGGGGCCTCCCCCAAGCTGTGGTAAACCAGGGCCCCGAAGAGACGGATGGGCACAAATAAATGGGGGGCTAAATCTGGGTAGGACTGTATCAAGCAAAGGCACCACCCTCTGGGGGTAGTGATGGGTCCCTCTGCTGTGGGCCCGGGGCGGTGGGTGGTGACTGGGCTGGTCGGAACTCGTGCGGGGGGTCGGTACGAAAATGATGCATTAGGCTCTGAAGGAATGGAAGGTCACGATCAACCACCTCTTGAGTTACTGGACCACCATAATATCCCGCTAGTAGGACCATGGCGCCGAAGCGGTCTTCTTGATCATTGTCACGAAATGTAATCTCAAATTCTGTGTCTCCTATGTAAATGGGGCCGGAGGGACGGGGAGGGGAAGGTGGTGCAGGGGTGGCGGTGGATGGATCAGAGGTTCGAGTTGGGGAGTGTGTTCGACGCGTGCGCAGTGTAGGCCTAGGGTTCGAGGTGCTGGGGGTCGCGGGTCTAGCATGGCGCGGAGGCATTGTGTAGGAGGAGGAAAATAATAATAAGATAAGTAAAGCGGGGGGGGGGGGGGGGGGGGGGGGGGGATTTTACCGACTTGAAAAAGATGGCGTTTTGTTTTGATGTAGTTGTTTCCGGTGGTTCGGGTTATCTCCAAGCTCTTCAAAGATGTATCCTTGTTGTTAAGAAATTCAAACCTGAAAGAGAAACAAAGTGGACGTCAGTATTTTTAGACAAGGGGAACAACGTGATCAAATTGTAAAGAACAATGGGAGGGCGGGTGGCCTCGTGGAGAGAAGGAACCGCTCCAAGATAGGTGGCGACGGTGATCGGTCCATATTTTACCCTTTTTTCTGCATATTTGCATGCCATTTCGGTTGCTCATATTGCGATTTTCACGATTATTCGATGACATTGTGTTACTTTTCACTATTTCTTGTTTTTGTCGGATTTCAGGAAATATAAGCAATTGGGAGCAAAAATGAGCTTAAAGGACTTGCACGTGTAATGGAGCATCGCTCATGGACTTATTGAGGACCTATCAGCGATAGAAGACGAGTGAAAGAAGAAAGAACGTCGTAGGAGCGACGAGGAAGCGACATGATGAAGAATGGGCATTTTCAGCATGCCACTCGACCGAGTGAAGGAGTCACTCGGCTGAGCAAAGAAGCCCGCTCGGCCGGCCAGATCGGACACGCAATTACTTGAAGATTAGCGTGCACTCGACCGAGTAACGACATCCCACTCGGCCGAGTATGGAGACACCACTCGCCCGAGTGGCACACGAACGACGGCATCCAAAAGACCAGACTTACTGTAATCCGTCAGTCGACTACGAGCTCCGACTCGGCCGAGTACCAAACGCCCCTCGATCGAGTGACATTTTTCGCTCGGCTGAGTGATGCCGAGGACACGCAGTGCCCAGTTTTTCAGACAACCGTTCACTCTTTTGAAATCTTCTATCATTCCAGCAATCAAAGTATTTTTCTCATATTTTTTTATGGATAGTAGACTTCATGATGGTTCCAACGCGGCCAAGAACACACCAATCGGAGGTCGGATGAAATTTGAATAATTTCTGCAAGTTGACACTGCAGTGGTGGAATTTCCACTCGGCCGAGTCACATGTTCCACTCGGTCGAGTCGGCGGCGGGCCCAGATTTTAAGTTGCGGGTTGGGCTGTTTTTGGGCATGATTTTGAGGGGGTTTCTAGGTTTTTTTGCTAGGGTTTTGGGAGACTATATAAGGGGTTTGTAGCCACCATTAGAGAAGGTTCCCACATATTTTCTTAGGGATTATTTTAGAGGTTAGGCCATGCCCTAGGCCCCCTCTTGGATCTAAAAGCTTGTATTTGGATTGAAGATCTTCATCAAAGCTAAGTATTTTGTTCTTATTATTTGAATCTTTGATTTGCTATCTTTTCATATGCAAGCAATGTTTTTCATCGATTTCTCTATCGTTATTGCTATGCTTGAGTAGATTTGATGTTCTAGGGCATGGGGATGAACCCTATGGATCTAATTTCAGATTTGTGATGAATGAATTTCTAAATTGCTAGAATTGCTAGGAGGTTAGGTTGTGATTGATTTATTACGGATAGCTAGGGATTTCCATCGATTAGAGTTTGCAAGAGATTGGATTCTAATCGATGGGAAGGCCTAGATATTCGATTTAGGTTTATAATCGAGATTCTCTAGACTTGGTTTGCAAGAGATTGGACCAAAGCTAGGATTTTTATTATAAATCTATACCCATATTCGTTTGAAAGAGATTGGACGAATACGAACTATCACAACCTAGATCGTAACTCGAGTTTGCACGAGAGTGGGCTTGAGAGGCGATTGAACGATGATGTCGATCCTAATGCTAGTGGCTTAGGCTAGGGTTTGCAAGAGATTGTGCCTTATCCTAGGTTGCTATAGACCGGTAATAGCGCGAGAGCGTGCGCTTGGTTCTCTATTCAGTTACGACTAGTTCACCTCAACACAAGCCTAGTAATATTGAGATTCACTATTTACAATGATGTATGATGATCCGTAGTGGGGATTCCCTAGCTCTAGACACTTATATTATATTATATTTGAATCGATATTTTACCCAACATCTTTATCACCGACACCGACATCCATCACCATTGTCATTACATCATACCAAAACCATCTCCACAAATAGAACATTCGTAGTCGAGCCAACCTAGGATAGATTGGAACCAACACCACCTCCTCGTGTTCGATACCCGCTCGTCACTTGACCGTGTGCTTGCTGTAAAACTACAATCGTTCTCCGGGTGCATATCCGGGGCCCGACCAAGTTTTTGGCGCGGTTGCCGGGGATTTATCTCCGTGTATTTACGTCATACTAGGTTGTGCTCTAGGGTTGCATTTTGAAGCGACCAAGTTTTTGGCGCCGTTGCCGGGGAGGTGTTTTCTGTTGGGTGCCAATTTGTCACAATTAGGTTGATTAGACTACGAATTTTTTTTTAAAAAAAGAAATTTTCACCCCCGCCACCATTACTACCATTTCTATATTCTTTTGTGCCACTGATATTTTTCTCCATGTATTTATGTTTGTTTATCAGGTGTTATGGATGGTATTATGTGGACCACAGATTTTGATGAGGAAGCATTTCAGAACTTATTGGAGGGCCTCTTGGAGTCAGTGAGGTTCACCGATTCAGAGAGCATTACATCAGGTGATGCATTTGATCTACGATTTGCAGATTTTGTTATGAACCATGTTTCAGCTACAGGAACAATTGAGGAGGACATCCATGTCAGTCTTGAGGGGGACAGATTTAATTTTTGGATTACTCGCAGGCATTCCCCTTCACATGATGCATCCCCACAAGTTGACACACATGAGCAGCCAGCATCACCATTCCAGAGAGAGCCTACATTGATAGTTCACGAGGAGGCATCACATGCGGAGCCAGAGCATTACATTACTGAGGCAGCACTTTGGGACGAGGGCAACTTCATTCAGATAAATCCAGAGTCTTGCCCACCTGCAATTGAGCTTCCGCAGCCACCTTTACCTTCCACTGAGGCTGTGATCATATGGACCACACATTTTTATGCGTATCTGGATGAGATTCTTGGACGGCAGGCTGAGGACGTTGATGCTTCCACATCTGAAGAGACAACGGTACCAGGCACAGATGCAACCACTTCTGATGAGAGAACTGCGATGAGATACTCAGGGCGTGTTGCTACAGAGCAGGTTTTCACCGTCGTCACTCCCCCACCCATAGACATAGCTAGTCCATACGATGAGTGGATGGATGGAGATGATTCAGAAGGAGAAGACATTGAGGTTATTTACCTCGCGGAGCCGAATCATGCTTTTGAGGAGGCATCACACACGGAGCCAGAGTTTATCGCCGAGGAGGTCGTGCATCGGGACGAGGACATAGCCATTCATGAGGATCCCGAGCACTACCCTCCTCCATTTGAGCTTCTGCTGCCACCTCATCCTTCCATTGACGCCGAGGACTATCACACAGAGCTTATGGCTCCCTTTCAGGATACATATACATATGAACAAAAGGTGCAATGGGATGTATACGAGGAGGAGAGCGAGGAGTTAGCACCCATGGACGCATATGAATATGATCAAGAGGTGCGCTGGGATGAGTCTGACGATGATGAGGAGCATCTTGATGAGGTCCACATCTATGATCTAGATTTACCTGAGCAGCATAGGGAAGACACCATGGAGACAGCTATCATGGCACGTGAGGATATTGGATTATTTCCAGGGAAGTATCGTCCACCATTATTTATTCCATATATTTCTATAGACGATCCTCTTTGGGATACTTTTATTACGAGGGTGAATTTTTTGCAGCGAACTGATGCATCCTATTCTCTGCAGGGTACTGGTGGAGTCCTTGTGGGAATGCTGGAGGATACATTGATGGAGTTCGTTAGAGTCTGTGGACACATGCGTCTGGCTGAGCCACAGAAGGAGCAGTTGGAGCAATTGCTTGCACCGGTAAAGATACTGGATCTGCCTTTTGCTATAGGTGATATCAATCTAGTAGTGTAGAAATTTTTATGCTTTAAATAAACACGAATCCTCTCGACAGCGAGAGGACCGTATAGATTTGCTTGAATAAATATCACCTCATATGACGGCAACAAAAGAATCTTTTACACCCCAAACCCATTATATATTGATTACCCTCTTCATATTTTGATACGCCACATTCTTTTGCTCACCACCACCGAGCATTTCTTTCAAGTGAAACCTTACTTTCTTATTTGTTTGACTTGATCTCGATTAGTGAAGCCGTGATATTTTTGATCGAGTCAGTTGAATAGGATTGTTTGGTTTAGCTTGGGAGAAGGCGCTCTCATGCATCATTGCATGTGCATGTAGTTGCATTAGGATTTCATGTCATTCATTTCATCATTTTTCATTCACCCCCTTATTATTATCGCTGTTCCTCATATTCTTCCACTATGATCACATTGAGGACAATGTGAAGTTTAAGCTTGGGGGAGTGCATTTCCATGCCATTTAGATGCATTAGTTGCATTTTTACTCTATTTTCAGGGTTTTTAGAATTTTTCAAAATTTTTGCATCATCTTTTTGATTTTTTCCATTCTATTTTCCTTTTATGTGTGTTCAAGCATCATTTTGTGTGCTTGTTTCTCTTTTCTTTCCTCTCTTTTATTTTTTTATTTTTTTATTTTCCTTCCCCTTCTTCCGCTAGATGAGTTTTGTATGATGATATCTCTTATTGCTTTACCAACCATCACGATGCTTATTATTCCTTGCCATGCTACTTTGAGTATTCCATAGTCTTGTTATCCATGTGCTTGCTTATAAATTCTTTTGATGATTCCTCTATATGAATGCATGATATTAATTGAAGCTGAATGTATGGATTAGTGTTTGGTATGCTTTTGTTGGAAGTGCTCCAAGATTCACGCATCAATTGTATAACGGAAGCATCTGCCTTATTATCTTATTCACCTTTTGTTGCATGCTTGATATGAAAGTACTCTTTACCGCTTGACTTCGCTTTTTATTGAGATGATTGAGAATATCCATGCTTACATATGAGTTTTAGTTGAAGTATTATTTTATTGAACCGTTCGTGCACATCTTAGAGTGAACCGAGTGTTACATTATTTCCTTCTCCACATATATCTTTTTATTCTCTACATGTCACTTGAGTTCACCTCCTAAAGCTACTTATATCGCATCTATTTCCCAAAAAAAATCCATACAAAAGAAAAGTTAGCTCCAAAAAGTCCAAAAAGCCAAAAAGGAGCCAAAAGCCAAAAATACAAATCATATAGCTCCTACAAAAATACAAAAAGAAAAATGAGAAACAAAAAGTTCAAAAAAGAAAAAAAAAGAAAAAATTTTCTCTATCTCATTATTGGAGCCACAAAACACTTGGGAAAACCAAGGCAAAAATCCCATGAACTCGTTTGACCATATGAGTGAGTACGACATTAGAGTGGAGAGGTGCACGAATGTGGAAGTTTGATAATGCTGAAACTTAGCAAAATACTTTAGTTATGGAGATTTCTTATGAATCGTTGTAAATATGTGAATGCCATGTCTCTTATTCCATTCTCTATTGCATGCTTGGTGTGATTCTTATATGCTTCAGTTATAACTCTTGATTGAAAAGTGCATCGCCAACATTTGTATATTAAATCCTATGAAATGCATGACGTGGATATGAATTGATTGTATGAATTTAGAGAATCCCTTTTGTTGTTCTTAAAAACTTGCAAGTACCATGTTTATGTAAGATATGAAATCCTTATAGCATGTGATTTGTATTTTCCAAGTTATCGTGATGTGTAGCTTATGGCTTGAGATCTGAGAGAAGAATCTAGCGACCCCTTCCACCTCGTGCTCTTTCTTTTTCATTTCATTTTCTTTATTTTCATCTCCCGAGTTTGTCTCTCTACTTATCTTCCTCGAGGACGAGTAAGAGGTAAGCTTGGGGGATTTTGATCGGTCCATATTTTACACCTTTTTTCTGCATATTTTCATGTCATTTCGGTTGCTCATATTGCGATTTTCACGATTATTCGATGACATTGTGTTACTTTTCACTATTTCTTGTTTTTGTCGGATTTCAGGAAATATAAGCAATTGGGAGCAAAAATGAGCTTAAAGGACTTGCACGCGTAACGGAGCATCGCTCATGGACTTATTGAGGACCTATCAGCGATAGAAGACGAGTGGAAGAAGAAAGAACGTCGTAGGAGTGACGAGGAAGCGAAATGATAAAGATTGGGCATTTTCAGCATGCCACTCGGCCGAGTGAAGTAGTCACTCGGCCGAGCAAAAAAGCCCGCTCGGCCGGCCAGATCGGACACGCAATTACTTGAAGATTAGCGTGCACTCTGCCGAGTAACGACATCCCACTCAGCCGAGTATGGAGACACCACTCGCCCGAGTGGCACACGAACAATGGCATCCAAAAGACCAGACTTACTGTAATCCGTCAGTCAACTACGAGCTCCGACTATGCCGAGTACCAAACGCCCCTCGGCCGAGTGACATTTGCCGCTCGGCCGAGTGATGCCGAGGACACGCAGCGCCCAGATTTTCAGACAACCGTTCACTCTTTTGAAATCTGCTATCATTCCAGCAATCAAAGTATTTTTCTCATATTTTTTATGGATAGTAGACTTCATAACGGTTTCAACGCCGCCAAGAACCTGCCAATCGGAGGTCGGATGAAATCTGGAGAATTTCTGCAAGTTGACGCTGCAGTGTTGGAATTTCCACTCGGCCGAGTCACATGTTCCACTCGACCGAGTCGGCGGCGGGCCCAGATTTTAAGTTGCGGTTTGGGTTGTTTTTGGGCACGATTTTGAGGGGTTTTTTAGGGTTTTTTGCTAGGGTTTTGGGAGACTATATAAGGGGTTTGTAGCCACCATTAGAGAAGGTTCCCACATGTTTTCTTAGGGATTATTTTAGAGGTTAGGCCATGCCCTAGGCCCCCTCTTGCATCTAAAAGCTTGTATTTGGATTGAAGATCTTCATCAAAGCTAAGTATTTTGTTCTTATTATTTGAATCTTTGATTTGCTATCTTTTCATATGCAAGCAATGTTTTTCATCGATTTCTCTATCGTTATTGCTATGCTTGAGTAGATTTGATGTTCTAGGGCATGGGGATGAACCCTATGGATCTAATTTCAGATTTGTGATGAATGAATTTCTAAATTGCTAGAATTGCTAGGAGGTTAGGTTGTGATTGATTTATTACGGATAGCTAGGGATTTCCATCGATTGGGGTTTGCAAGAGATTGGATTCTAATCGATGGGAAGGCCTAGATATTCGATTTAGGTTTATAATCGAGATTCTCTAGACTTGGTTTGCAAGAGATTGGGCCAAAGCTAGGATTTTTATTATAAATCTATACCCATATTCGTTTGCAAGAGATTGGACGAATACGAACTATCACAACCTAGATCGTAACTCGAGTTTGCACGAGAGTGGGCTCGAGGGGCGATTGAACGATGATGTCGATCCTAATGCTAGTGGCTTAGGCTAGGGTTTGCAAGAGATTGGGCCCTATCCTAGGTTGCTATAGACCGGTAATAGCGCGAGAGCGTGAGCTTGGTTCTCTATTCAGTTACGACTAATTCACCTCAACACAAGCCTAGTAATATTGAGATTCACTATTTACAATGATGTATGATGATCCGTAGTGGGGATTCTCTAGCTCTAGACTCTTCTATTATATTATATTTGAATCGATATTTTACCCAACATCTTTATCACCGACACCGACATCCATCACCATTGTCATTACATCATACCATAACCATCTCCACCAATAAAACATTCGTAGTCGAGCCAACCTAAGATAGATTGGAACCAACACCACCTCCTCGTGTTCGATACCCGCTCGCCACTTGACCGTGCGCTTGCGGTAAAACTACAATCGTTCTCCGGGTGCATATCCGGGGCCCGACCAAGTTTTTAGCGCCGTTGCCGGGGATTTATCTCCGTGTATTTGCACCATACTAGGTTGTGCTCTAGGGTTGTATTTTGAAGCGACCAGACAGCTGCAAGGTGGGTGTGAGGGTTTTGTCGAGCGAGAGAGACGGCTCGAGATCAGAAACAGCGCTTAAATAGGCATGGATGGGCCGGTCGAGGAGCGACGGCCTGTTTAGTTGCGAGCAGCAACTCGGCTCGAGTCACCGGGTTGCTCTGTCGATTCTCGGTCCGAGTCAAAACTAGCTCGGGCCGAGTTGCACTTACCTTGCCCAGGTCAACAGAGTGGCAACTTCTTCTCCAAATTGGTTCCCTGTAGTACTCGACCGAGCAGAATAATACTCGGGCCGAGTCTAGTTCGGCTCGGGCCGAGTCAGTGAGGCTCTGCCCGGGTTGACAGAGTGACGTTTTTGCTCCAAATTGGCTCCCTGTAAAACTCGACCGAGCAGAATGATACTCGGGCCGAGTCATGTTCTGCTCGGGCCGAGTCCAAATATACTCTGGCCGAGCTTACGTATCCATATTCGTTCGACTCGGCCGAGCATCTGAGCTGCTCAGGCCGCGTTTCCTGTAGCTTCCACAGCCTTCTTTTCCTCTCATTTCCTTTCCCAATCTTCAACCTCATTATCTTCCTCCGGCTTTCTTCCGTCTATAATGTTTATGCGCATGCCCCCGATGTTCCGTCCTACACGAAACATAATCTCGTCAAAATTTTTATGATTTTTGTGATTTTGTCTAAAAATACGAAATAGAAATAGAAAAAAAAAATAAGAAAATGGGAAAGAAATGTCAAAATCTACAGAATTGGGTTGCCTCCCAATAAGCGCTCGTTTTCAGTCATGAGCTCGACTCCCCTCAATTTAACAGTTGTCATTGGGGAATTCCTCGAGAAAGTATGTCTCCTCCGCTCCCATAGGTTCTCCGGCACTGTAGGGTTTAATCCTTTGACCGTTGACCTTGAAATTCCCGTTCTTTCCCTCGAGCTTGACGGCTCCTCCTGGAGATAAGCTCACTATCTTGTAGGGACCGGACCACCTCAACTTTAGCTTCCCGAGGAAAAGTCGTAGCCTCGAGTTGTATAGAAGTACCTGGTCACCGACATCATGGCGAACGACCGTGATGTTTCTGTCGTGGTATGCCTTTGTTCTTTCCTTGTATATCTTCACATTTTCGTAGGCATGACGTCGAATTTCGTCCAACTCATTGCAATGAAGGGCCCGTCAGGTAGCGGGCGCTCTGGTAGTCAAAATTCATTTTCTTTATTGCCCAGTATGCTCTATGCTCCAATTCCACCAGAAGATGGCAAGCTTTTCCATAAACAAGCCTGTATGGAGTTGTGCCGATGGGGGTTTTAAATGCAGTGCGGTAAGCCCAAAGTGCGTCGTCCAGCTTGTGCGACCAATCCTTCCTTGAGGCACTGACCGTTTTTTCCAGAATGCTTTTTATCTCGCTATTAGATACCTCCACTTGGCCGCTGGTTTGAGGGTGGTAGGCGAGGGCGACCTTGTGATGAACCCCATACTTTTTCAACATTGCCTCAAATTTTATTTCAATGAAGTGGCTCCCTTCATCGCTTATAATCGTACGGGGGACTCTGAAGCGGGGGAAGATGGTGTTCTTGAAAAACTTGCTCACTATCCTTGCGTTGTTTGTCGGGGTGGCTATGGCTTCCACCCATTTCGAGACGTAGTCAACAGCAACCAAGATATACTTGTTGCCGTTACTCGATGGGAAGGGCCCCCATGAAATCGACGTCCCAGCAGTCAAATAGTTCTATCTCCAGGATGCCGTGGAGAGGTGTCTCATTCTTCTTTGTGATATTCCCCGTCCTCTGGCATCTGTCGCACTTCCTTATGTACTCATTAGCATCCCTGAATATGGTGGGCCAGTAGAAACCACTTTGAAGAATTTTTGTCGTGGTCTTGGTGACTGCTGCGTGCCCACCACATGGCTGATCATGGCAATGTGACATGATGGAAGTTGCTTCTTCTTTTGGGATGCATCGCCTGATGATCCCATCGGCGCACGTCCTGAACAAATACGGGTCATCCCAGAAATAGCTTTTTGCATCATGTAGGAACTTCCTCCTTGAATAAGTTGCTAACCCATGCAGAATTATCCCACTCACCAAATAATTCACTATGTCGGCGTACCAGGGAGCTTCAGAGGTGTCTGTCACAAATAGTTGTTCACCGGTGAACGAATCGTCAATCGGTAAACTGTCGTCCCCGTGCCTCTGAATAAGGCGCGACAAATGATCTGCCACCACGTTTTCTGCTCCCTTCTTGTCTTTGATCTCGATGTCAAATTCTTGGAGTAGAAGGATCCAACATATCAGACGTTGTTTAGCATCCTTTTTGCTTAGCAGATATTTCAGCGCCGCGTGGTCCGTGTGAATAATCACCTTGGACCCTAAAAGATAGGACCTGAACTTCTCAATGGAGTAGACTACGGCTAGCAGCTCTTTCTCCGTGGTAGTGTAATTCTTTTGAGCATCATCAAGAGTTTTGCTAGCGTAGTATATAGCATGGAGCTTTCCCTCCTTTCTCTGGCCAAGCACGACTCCTACTGCCTGGTCACTAGCATCGCACATAAGATCAAATGGCAGATTCAAGTCTGGTGGCTATATAATCGGTGCCGAGATGAGAGCTTCCTTTAACCTGTTGAAAGCTAGCATACAAGCATCAGTAAACACAAAAGGAGCATCCTTAGCGAGGAGCTCCGTAAGAGGGCGCGCAATACTGGAAAAATCTTTTATAACGCGACGGTAAAAATCGGCATGCCCCAAAAATCCACGAATACCCTTGAGGTTGGTGGGTGGAGGTAAGCTTTTAATGACCTCAACCTTGGCCTTATCAACTTCAATTCCCTTAGACATGATTACATGCCCAAGAACAACCCCTTCTGTCACCATAAAGTGGCATTTCTCCCAATTCAAAGTAAGGTTATTTTCTTGGCACCGCTCCAAGACATTGGACAAGTTGGTTAGGTAGATATCGAACTCGGTACCATAGACAGAAAAGTCGTCCATGAAGACCTCCATGATACTCTCGATAAAATCCGAGAAGATGGATGTCATGCACCTTTGAAAGGTAACCGGTGCATTACATAGCCCAAATGGCATCCTTCGATAGGCAAAGGTGCCGTAAGGACATGTGAACGTCGTTTTCTCTTGGTCTTCCCGATGCAACGGGATTTGGAAAATCCGGAGTATCCGTACAGGTAGCAGAAATATTTGTGCTTAGCCAAGCGCTCAAGCATTTGGTCTATGAAGGGCAAAGGGAAATGGTCCTTCCTTGTGGCTTTGTTAAGCTTCCTATAATCGATACACATGCGCCACTTGGTGACAGTCCTAATGGAGATCAATTCATCTTTTTCGTTTTTATGACTGTCATGCCCCCCTTTGTAGGGACAACTTGAACAGGACTAACCCACTTACTATCTGAAATGGGGTAGATGATGTCAGCTTCTAAAAGCTTCAGGACTTCCTTTTTCACCACCTCTTTCATGTTTGGGTTCAACCGCCTTTGAGGCTCAATGGAGGTGGCGTCCTTGTCCTCTAAATGGATTCTATGTGTACAAATGGTCTCGCTAATACCCTTCAGGTCAGAGATGTTATATCCTATCAACTTTCTGTAAGATTTGAGGATTTTCAGGAGGCTCTCTAATTGGGGTTCCGTGAGGGCCGCATTTACAATGACGGGATAAGTGGAGTCTTCTCCCAGAAAAGCATATTTCAGGTTAGCGGGGAGGGGTTTCAATTCTACCTGAGGGGTTTCAATTCTACCTGAATGGTCTCGCTAATACCCTTCAGTCAGAGATGTTATATCCTATCAACTTTCTGTAAGATTTGAGGATTTTCAGGAGGCTCTCTAATTGGGGTTCCATGAGGGCCGCATTTACAATGACGGGATAAGTGGAGTCTTCTACCAGAAAAGCATATTTCAGGTTAGCGGGGAGGGGTTTCAATTCTACCTGAGGGGGCGCTGTACCCCCGGCGTCTCTTGCTTGCGAGAATGACGCATCCTGGACCTCGAGCTCGGAAGGTGGAAACTCCTCATTCGCAGAATCATAGGAGGAGCAGGGAGATAATGGCGTGTCGAGGCACATGTCTGCTGTTTCCACTCCCGTAGCGCACCTATCAAAAGAAGCAACGCTGTCAGGCATGCGTTCGCTGTCAAACATAAGGTCCGGAGTACTTCCCTGATTCATGTGGCCTTGAGATAGAGGCAAGTCTGGGAACCCTTCATAGGCATGTTCTTCGCATGCCGAAATCTGCGGAGGGGCATCGTTATAGAAACGTAACGTGTTTCCCTCGTACCGCACATAAGTTCCATCAGCTATGGCAACATCATCTAGGGTGTCTGCATTATGGAAAGCGGTTGCGATGACAACTGAAAGCTCTTGCATAGCTGGGTCGTCTGTAGGAAACTCCACTGGGCCATGGGCCCATATGTCCGCTACCACGCTCTCTAAAATCTCAAGCATCTGAGAGTTATGTAGTGATTCCAAGTGAGGAGCTTCTCCCCAGTAGGCATCAATAGGTGGAGCTTCAATGGTCTGAAGGTACATTACATTCTCTTCAAAGCTCACGTGAATATCATCTTCAGTTGTACCTGCATCAGAAACTTGGTTCATTAAATAATCCATGACAAGTTGCTGATTTGCGTTACCTGCAACATAAGTTCCTAAACCAATAAAGCAAACTGCATCGATCAGTTCTCTAGCCGCACATCCAACCATGGACTCATCCATGTGCGAGTCTTGGAAGCCATGTAGGTGATAAGGAGAGAAACTGAACTCCTCTGAGTCGCTATCAGAGTCACAGATCCACTGCACTTGCATTACTGTCTCCATTGTGCCTGATCGACGAGGAGAAAACGGCTAGCTGGAGGGGGATGTCAGTAGCAAGGCAGATAAGATAGAAACAGAGTGAAAATGGCGGAAAGGTGAGGGATGATCAGAATGCTAGCAAACTTCTCAATATAAAAACAAACTGAGATGAAAACACTATTGCCGTCCCCGACAACGGCGCCAAAAACTTTACGCGCCCGCAATCTACATCTAAGATCCACCTGGCAGTGTCACAATCGCCAGGTGTGATATGGCTCCTAGACTACGACTACGGGTTCAATCCGCAAGCGGACGGTGTCGAGTTATAGTATGTAAGATAGTCGAATCCCACATGGACGGTGATAGTGTCCTTTGTAATCTCAGTCAATTTCTAAATCTAGAAGCAAGGTAGCGGTCGGAGTAAAAGGGTTGGGTTGGTGATTGTTGTTGTGTAATTTAATAAGAGGAACTAGGGCTTTAGGGATCGCCGCTAGGATCGTTGGGGTTGATGTTGGATAGGTTCCTCACATCGCATTAGGGCTAGGGAATTAATCCCCCAATTCGTACCACTCTCGTGGGTTGGAATTGTGGGGTATTTCGGTGGCTCTCGTCGATGCAATGGCGGTAGCCCTCGACACAGCAATATAGTTCGTCGACGGATCCCCTCAAGGCACGAGCCGGGCATGGTCACGTGCCTTGATTGGATCCGTCGATTTCCCTATTCGAATCCCTAGATACCCCTTAAGCACATCGATTCCACAGACCGTGGGCACGATCTCAGTTCGGGTTATCTATGTATTCGGTAGGATCTACCGAAATACAACCCTAGATCCCCAATCCGATGTACGGATCCAGATCTACATTTTCCCCTAAAATCCTAGGTGACGTGCGTTTATATTTCATATATTTGCGCACGTTTTCTTCCGTGTTTTTCCGTATTTTACCACCGTCTTATATTCGTTTTCTCGTGTTTTCTTATTTTCTTTCACTTTTCCGTGTTTTTCGTATTTTGCAAGAGTTTACTGGCATAGGGGACGTAAAACGACGATATCATGAGTCCCCGGAGCAACGGGAGGAGTCACGCGTGATCCATGGGGTCAAACGATGAAGATCGCATCTTTCAGCCCCTCACCCGACCGGTTGGTCATTTCCAGCCGATCGGGTGATGCACCCCGGCACCACCCGGACACAAGTTGGAGTGGCCAAGAAGTCACCCGGTCGGTTCAGTGACCGGTTCAAACACCCCAACTCTCTGTAATTCTGACGCTGAATGCCAACCGATCGGGTGACTTTCACCCGATCAGTTCACCTGTAGCCGATTCTCCGAAGCCACGACAAGGAGAGATCAACCGACCGTTTCACCCAACAGCACGAAGATTCAACCGATCAACTTCAACCTTCAACCGACCGTGCCGTGGTGACCGGGTGGAATCCTATTCTGCGCTGCTGAAGAAACGAAGCAGGTCACCCGATCGGGTGACTTTTCACCCGATCGAGTGATTTCGTATTCTATATATAGGACCCCTAGGTTTTCCAGAAACGGGAGTTGTTATTTTTTGCTGTTTTTTCTCTTTCTTGACGGCTGTAATTTTTCAGATGTTCGTAAGTTTTCCGATCTTTGCCAAACTTTAATATAGTGTTATTAGCATTGCTCTTACTGCTTTTCAATCGTCTGATCATGTTTCTAACGGTCGATTTCTATTTAGATTGCTTTTTACTAAATATGTGTGAGTAGTTCCCAAATCTGGGATTTCGGTGGAAACCCCTTCGTGGGTTCTTCCCGATGCGTCCATAGGTCTAGGAAATCGATAGGGATTTGGAATCTAACGGTTACGCGGGGTGTCTTATTGTCATCGGCGGGAAAAAGACCGCCTTTGACCGTTGGGCCAAGGGGGAATAAACTTGGCGGTTGACTCCCTAGCCATAGCTCACGCCCTTAGCGTAGACGTCGAATCTTAGCACGCGGGAGCGGCATGATGAGACGTTGGGGGTTATCATTGCAAACTTAGTGCTCCCGGAGTTGGTCAGTGTTAATGGACACGGGAGTGCCCACTGACCGAACCCGGGAAGTCCGGCGTATCATCCTGGGCACCGACCGGAATATCGGGCCCATGGGACACTGGTACCACTCTTAGAGGCAACGTCTCATCATTAGACCCTAATTCCGATTGTTATCCTACCCGTCGGCCGTATCGGCGAGAATCGCACGATGGGGTGGAAACCAAAGTCCTGGGGTTTCCCTTTATATTGTTTATCTCTTGCATTCCATTTACTGTGACAACCCATCATCCGATTCGGGCTAGCTCGCCCATGGGGTGAATTTTATCCTCCTTGACACAAGCACATCCACGCCTCCCTGAGTTCGACCCCCAAGCCACACTACAACACCGTGCGCTTGCGGTTACAAATATTTAAATCTCACGCCCCCAATCATATTATTACACACATCAAACACGCACCAAAGCGGGGGGACGTCAAGATTTATGGCGCCGTTGCCGGGGAGGCAACGTGCTTGTTATTTTAGGATTTCATGAACCCTAGTGTCTAGCTCTCATCCCTACCACGCTATAATTTTCGCATTCTTCTTTTTCCTTTTTATCTTCTTATTTTTATTTTTATTTTTATTTTTATTTTTATCTTATCTGTTTCTTTCCCACTTTTCGCTTCACGGGTGTTTGTTGTTTTTCATGCGCAGGAGTTCAAGAAGTCAGAACGACTTGATCCCGTTGATCCAGAGATAAACGCCACTCTAAGGCGTTTGGCCGCCGAGAAGCGAAGAAGAGAGGATCCTGAAACCATGGGGGAGAACACCCCACCTCACAAGTCCCTACTAGAGTACTCGATGCCATCCATCGAGTCCATCTCTGCCATCCGTCCTCTGGCTATTACGTCCCAAAGCTTTGAGCTTAAGCCATCTTTGGTGACGTGGATCCAGCAGGATCAATTTTCGGGTGCACCCATGGAGAGCGCCATTGAACATTTGGACTCCTTCTTGGAGAAATGTGACACCTTCCGGATAAACGGTGTCACAACTGAGGCGATCTGACTGAAGCTGTTCCCCTTCTCTCTGCGAGATAAGGCCAAGCTGTGGCTTAGGGAAAAGACCCGAATACATTCAACACCTGGGAGAAGCTCTCAAATGCTTATCTGACGAAGTTCTTTCCTCCGGGGAAGACCATGAAGCTGAGGAGTGAGATCTCCTCCTTCTCCCAGGCCAGCCACGAGTCTCTGCACGAAGCCTGGACCAGATACAAGGAGATGCAGCGGAGATGTCCCCACCATGAGCTCCCCAAGTGACAGATCATAAATCTATTCCATAATGGGTTGAGGGACGATCTGAAATCTTCCATGGACGCCGCGGCTGGAGGGTCCTTTATGTCAAGAAGCGAAGAAGATGCCGGACAGATTCTAGAAAATATGGCATCCAACAATGAGCGGTGGTGTGATGAGAGAGCCACACCTAGATCTGGGGGCATCCACAGAGTCGAGGACGTCGACAAATTATCCAGTAAGTTTGACTTGCTGTCGACCCAGATCTCCGCATTGATGGTAGGCACCGGTGGCGCCGGTACACAACAGATTGCTGCGGTGGAATACGAAGTCTTTGGAGAATTCGACGGTGGTGACATCTCACCACCGTTGGATCAGGCGAGCGCATTATTTTACAATCCTACTGGGAATGCGCCTTTTCCACCACGAACCAACTCCAACCCGGCCTACTCTCAAAACAATCGAAATCATCCCAACCTTAGTTACCAGGCACCGTATCAACAGCCGACTCAGTAGAAACAACAACAGATATATCAGCCGGCTAGGCCCCAGCAGCAGTTTCAGCAGCAACAATTTCAGCATCAACAACCTCCACAACAATATCAGCAATATGCTCCAAGTAATCAGCAGCCCACCCAGCAACAATATGGCCAACAGAGGGCCATCTCTCCGGTTGAGTCCCTCTTGACTCAATACACCGCCAACCAGGAGAAGATAAATCTGAAGCTGGAAATGGGACAGAGAGTCCTCACTAATCAGGTGACCCAGCTGGGGTTACAAGTGGCGAACCTTCAGAGACCGCAGAATCTATTACCACCACAGCCTGAGGTGAACCCGAGGGGGGTAAATCGGACCTTGGCGCTCACACATGAGCATGAGAATGTGTCCGCCATCGTCTTGAGGAGCGAAACGCAAATACCCATGAGAGAGCCCCCCAAAGGACCGGAAGCACAGTTGGTCGTAGAACGACCAATTGAGAAATTAAATGACGATGGTGCTTCGTCGCCAAAGTCAACTACTCCGGAGGGAGTTCATAGAGAGGAGAAGAAAAAGGATGAGGAAGGGAACCTCAGAGTATTCAAGCCCGTTGTGCCTTTTCCACAACGGCTTGCCCAAGCCAAGATTGATGAGAAGTATGGCAAATTCTTTGACATGGTGAAAGATCTGAGCTTACAAATCCCCTTCCTCGAGGCCATCGAGACAATTCCCTCATACACCAAATTTCTAAAGGACTTGGTGACACGAGGATCCAGAAAGGAGAAGGTCGTATTAACGGCGGAGTGCAGCGCCCTCATTCAGTGCACAAATCCACCCAAGCTCAAAGACCCAGGAAGTTTCTCCATCCCTTGCTCTATTGGGGAAGTGCGAATCCAGAGGGCGCTCGTCGATCTAGGAGCGAGCATCAGTCTAATGCCCCTATCGCTATACAAAAGAATAGGGATGGGAGACTTGGAGCCCACCGGCATGACATTACAGCTTGCCGACCGTTCGGTGAAGTATCCGGTGGGAGTAGTAGACGACCTCCCCGTTGATGTGAGTGGAGTACAAGTACCGGTTGATTTTGTGGTGATGGACATGCCGGAAGATAAGCACACCCCTATTATCCTTGGACGGCCCTTTATGGCAACCGTCGGAGTTTTGATAGACGTGAAGAATGTGAAGCTTTCTCTCAACGTCGGCCAAGAAAAAGTCGAATTTGACTTGGGGTTGTCGATGAAGTACCCCGATCCTCCGGATGATCCTAGTATCAATGCGCTGGAGCTGGAAGAAGAGAGAGCTGTAAAGGCAAGCTCCTAGGAAATTCTCTCTAGAAATCCCCCCCGACCACTTGGGAGACCATGGAGAGCAAGTTGGCTCACCAAAGAAAGAAGTTGCTGATAAGGCGGTCACCAGACATGTGATCCCTCCCGGATCCCCAAAAGCTCCTCCTACGAGGAGAAAAGACAAAGAGCCCATGGGGATCGTCGGGGATAAGGTCCGTATCCTCAAACGAGTGGCGGTGGACGCCAATATGAAGGAGAAATCCCCGGACCCCGTCAACAAAGGGAGAGCGGTCGAGCAAGTTCTCTTGTCGCCACCGACATCAACAAAGGGAGAAGCTGAAGCGATGCCAGACTTTAGGCATCACCCGTATCGCCCACCTAGAACATCATCAACGGGCGTCGAGCTAACGACGTTAAACAAAAGCGCTTCATGGGAGGCAACCCATGCTCTAAACCTTTGTTTCCATTTTAGGACTATTTTTAACTTTATTTTTTTTTATTTTTTGTTAATAAATCCAGCCGCAAGAACTTCCGTTGAGGGACTAAGGCCGTTTGTGCACTTTTGCAGAAAACAAAGCCCCAACCGATCGGTTGATAACTCACCCGATCGGTTGGGATATATCAGCTGCCGGCCGTATCAGTCACTCAACGAACCGATCGGATGAAGCCAGCCGAGACCGGGTGATAGACCGGGTGAACTGGGCTAAATTCTCGGGAATTTTGGGGAATTGGTCAACCGATCGGGTGAAGGCATGTGAGACCGAGTGACAGACCGGGTGAGCTGGGCTGAATTCTCGGGAAAATTTGTGGAGCGGCCAACCGATCGGGTGAGTTATCAACCGACCGGTTCGCCTGTAGCGTTCCTTCAGCTGAAAATTTCGACCTAAAATTCAACAGATCGGGTGACAACTCACCCGATCGGTTCGACTTAAATTCCTATAAATAGCTGCCCCCCGCCCGTTCGTTCTGCCCTTGCCCGATTTCTAATCCCAGATCGCCGTTTCGACTCCCCCGCTTTCGCCTGACCTCGTTCTTCCCCTAAACCGACCCCAATCGATCTCCACCCTCTCCCTATCCATCTCTCCATCGATTTCTCCCTCATCTTCCTCGATTTCGCCCGCACACAAAACCCTAACTTTCACCCATTCTCCCCCATTTTTGAAACTTGCTGGAAGGATTCGCCGCGGCTTCACACGTGCTCTTGTTGCATTGCGTTGGGGCGTCTACGAGCAGCGATCTTCATCTCAATTGAGTAATCTCGCTCCTTAGCTCAATTTTTATTTTGCCCTAGAATTTCATTTTGCTCGCTTGCCGTGTTAGTGTGTATTCATCGTATTTTGCATACACTTACACACATACACGACTCCTGCACAATGCCTCCTCGCCATGCTAAACCCACTGACGCCAGCTCTTCCAACCCTAGGCCCACCCGTCGCGCTCGTCGCACACAATCCACCGCCCAACCCGCCACCACCACCAATTCATCCACCACCCCACGCCCCCTGACCCCGGTTCATGGCCATGCTCCTCCTAGCTGGAAATGGTGGTCAGGCAACTCAGGAGTCCGTCGAGCGTGACCTGTCCGTCCTTCAAAGCCTCATTCGTCACATTCACACTGACCCACCCGATGTCTCCGCGCTTCACATCCCACCCCCCCACCACTCCTGGTCCTCAGCACAGGCCCCCATCACCACCCCCAGAGGGTGGTGCCTCTGCTTGATACTTTCCCATCCAGCTTTTGCCTCCACCTATTTTTAGTGCCCATCTGTCTTTGCGGGGCCATGCTTTACCACTGCTAGGGGGAGGACCCATTCTCATGTCGTGTCCCTTCTTTTTTATTTTTTATTTTTTTATTTCCATTCTTTTCTTTTATTGACCTCCCCCTTGCATATCTCTGCATATTCACGATCACATCATCTTGCTAGCATTGTCATGTCTAGCTTGGGGGAAGTCAAATTTTTGGGTGTGCTGTCGTGCTTCGTTTTTCTTTGTGTGTTTGTTTATTTGTCATGTTGTGTGATTTTTCTTTCTTTTATTTTTATTTTATTTTACTTCCTGTTTATATGTCATGTGGTGTGCTTTTTATTTTTATTCGTATTTTCAGTCTCGTTTATGTGACTTTCTTGTTTTCGTGTCTTTTTTTGTCTGTGCGTATTCCCCCCCATATTCATTGCCCTCCCGTATTTAATTCTATTGCATTGAGGGCAATGCAAGTTTTAGCTTGGGGGAGTCGCACTTCGTGCGTCATTTGTTTCTTTTTCTTCGTTATTCGAGTCATTTTTCTCCATCTTTTTCTTTTTCTTTTTATTTTCTTCTTTTTATCTCTTCTCCTAGAGATGAACCCTATGATGAATTGTCACAAAATCACACACACCTAGCATGGCATCGATAATCACATTCACTAACCCTAGGATATCGAGTCCTCCTGCATTTCATGCATCGTGGGTCTACTTAGCTTTTTGTGAGTCGTGCGTCGTGCCTAGCTGTTTGGTGTGCTTCTACTTTGTGATTTTACTTTATATGCCTGTCCAGGAATGACCCCTAGATTATCATGCTACGGTTTGAATATGCGGTATTTATTTCTCTTGTCTGCTTATGCATGCTTTATATATATCGAGTACTTTATTTCGCATGTGTCGGGATTCCACAATTAAGGACTAGGATAACCCATTTAGCCCATGCTCTAATTAGCGAGAATAGTTTCCTTTGCCCAAGTGTTTAGAATCCGATTTCTTTTTTGTTTTTCTTGGGGCAAATCCCCTCGTCGTGTACCGTTCTCCCACTTGGGAGAGTACACATATGTATAACCAAAAACCCAAAAATCCAAAAAAAAGAGAAAAGAAAAGAAAAGAAACCCAAAAAGAAGAGAAAAGAAAAGAAGAAAAATTGTATAGCCAAAAATCCAAAAAAAAATACAAATTCCCAAAAGCCAAAAAATTCCCGTGTGAATATTTTTTCCTACTTGCCGAGAATAAAGGGAAGGCGAGAATTTGCACCGAGTGTTCTACTCCACATCATCTCAACCCCCATCGGTTTCGAAGACACTTGGCTTAGGAACTTTTTAGCTATTATCTAGGCTATAGTGTGGTGATTTCCTTAACCCTAGTTGTGGAGTCCCTGACGCATGATAAGTTTCGATTCTCTCTCTATTCTCATGCATGCTTGAACTATATATTCACCGCTTAATTCGAATCGAATCGATAATTGGGTCATTTCTTGGATTTGTGTATATCGAGCCTTATCGTACATCGTAGATAGTGACACCGTCTGCTAGCACACGACCACACTCACTCGCGCTTCACCGCGTGGGCCCACGACATTTGTCTGGACTCGTATTCCTTGGTTTAGTGATGTGATTTGGCGTTTGCTTGCTTGGTGTGTCGTTTTTGATTTTGTTGGCCCTGACGAGCGATCTAGGATATATAGTTTTCTTTTTCTCTCTTTCTCTCTATTTTCTCTCTCCGAGCTTCTACTCTCACTCGTCTTCCTCGAGGACGAGGAAGAGTTCAGCTTGGGGGATTTTGACGTGCGTTTATATTTCATATATTTGCGCACGTTTTCTTCCGTGTTTTTCCGTATTTTACCGCCGTCTTATATTCGTTTTCTCATGTTTTCTTGTTTTCTTTCACTTTTCCGTGTTTTTCGTATTTTGCAGGAGTTTACTGGCATAGGGGACGTAAAACAACGATATCATGAGTCCCCGGAGCAACGGGAGGAGTCACGCGTGATCCAGGGGGTCAAATGACGAAGATCACATCTTTCAGCCCCTCACCCGACCGGTTGGTCATTTCCAACCGATCGGGTGATGCACGCGTGCACCACCCGGACACAAGTTGGAGCGGCCAAAAAGTCACCCGGTCGGTTCAGTGACCAGTTCAAACGCCCCAACTCTCTGGAATTCTGACGCTGAATGCCAACCGATAGGGTGACTTTCACCCGATCGGTTCACATGTAGCCGATTCTCCGAAGCCACGACATGGAGAGATCAACCGACCGGTTCACCCGACGGCACGAAGATCCAACCGATCAACTTCAACCTTCAACCGACCATGCCGTGGTGACCAGGTGGAATCCTATTCTGCGCTGTCGAAGAAACGAAGCAGGTCACCCGATCGGGTGACTTTTCACCCGATCGGGTGATTTCGTATTTTATATATAGGCCCCTAGGTTTTTCAGGAACGGGGGTTGTTTTTTTTGCTGTTTTTCTCTTTCTTGACGGCTGTAATTTTTCAGATATTCGTCAGTTTTCCGACTTTGTCAAACTTTAATATAGTGTTATTAGCATTGCTCTTACTGCTTTTCAATCGTCTGATCATGTTTCTAACGGTCGATTTCTATTTAGATTGCTTTTTACTAAATATGTGTGAGTAGTTCCCAAATCTGGGATTTCGGTGGAAACCCCTTCGTGGGTTCTTCCCGATGCGTCCATAGGTCTAGGAAATCGATAGGGATTAGGAATCTAACGGTTACGCGGGGGTGTCTTATTGTCATCGGCGGGAAAAAGACCGCCTTTGACCGTTGGGACAAGGGTGAATAAACTTGGTGGTTGACTCCCTAGCCATAGCTCACGCCCTTAGCGTAGACGTCGAATCCTAGCGTGCAGGAGCGGCAGGATGAGACGTTGGGAGTTATCGTTGCGAACTTAGTGCTCCCGGAGTCGGTCAGTGTTAATGGACACGGGAGTGCCCAATGACCGAACCCGGGAAGTCTGGCGTATCATCCTGGGAACCGACCAGAATATCGGACCCATGGGATGTTGGTACCACTCTTAGAGGCAACGTCTCACCATTAGACCCTAATTCCGATCGTTATCGTACCCATCGGCCGTATCGGCGAGAATCGCACGATGGGGGTGGAAACCAAAGTACCGGGTTTTCCCTTTATATTGTTTATCTCTTGCATTCTATTTACTGTGACAACCCATCATCCGATTCGGGCTAGCTCACCCATGAGGTGAATTTGATCCTCCTTAACACAAGCACATCCACGCCTCCCTGAGTTCGACTCCCAAGCCACACTATAACACCATGCGCTTGCGGTTACAAATATTTAAATCTCACGCCCCCAATCATATTATTGCACACATCAAACACGCACCAAAGCGGGGGGACGTCACTAGGGTTCACCCATCGACCCTAGAGGGAATCTACTCACTCATGGTGGTCGGGACACACGAAAATATCGAAATTGCGTAGGAAAACATTTCTTGCAACAAAAGAGACTAGGGCTAAAAATTACTTACAATGAAAGTGAGTGAAGAACAAAGCCAGAGAAATCAGAAAACAATAGTCTTCGATAAACGATCCAGAATTTGCTACAAAAATCAATCCAAAAATTCTTCTCCAAAAAACCGCGCTCTAAAACTCTTTTTCTCATCTCCCTAAAAACAGTACTCTCCACTCCCTCAGCCTAGCCCGCATCGCGAGCTTCAGCAGCCCCCAATCGCACGATCTGCACGATCCACAAAACTTCCAAAAATGCCCCAGATGTTGCCAGCTGAGTATATGACTCGGCCCGAGTGGGAGCTGCTCGGTCAGGAACTCGGCCCGCGTTATATCTCGCTCGGGATCAGGATGGGCGACTCGGCCGGCTGCTTAGTGAGTACTCGAGTGCTGCTCGAGATGTGCTCGGGGGATACTCGGGGCGCGCCATCTGGCCGAGCAACTGACCTGCTCGGACCGCGTCGGCCAAATCTGTGGCTCCTTCAGCGTGTCATGGCTCGGCCCGAGCTGCAGCTGCTCGGGCCGAGCATTTTCTGGGAAATCACCCTGCTGCTGCTGTCTCTCTCTGTCTCCTTCTTCTTTCTCCTTCTTCTCCTCCTTTGGCTCCGAGAACACAGCGAACTACTCAAGAGCCCTGCCAACAAGCTCATGAGCATGTCGAATGTGTCCAAACCCAGGCGGGGGTCCAAATCGCTCCAAAATCCCTGAAAACTCAAAATACACTGCGAGACTCGAAATATCGTCAGAAATACCAAAATCACAGTAAAAAGTGGGATTTGGACGCGGGGATGACATGCAATGCGATGGAAATATGATATGAAAATGATGTAAAATATGGACACATTACTTAGTATCTTGGTTTAGTAAAAAGCAGAACTCTGTTTCATTATCTACCACAGAGGCAGAATATATTGCCGCTGGTTTAGCATCTGCTCAAATTTTGTGGATAAAACAAACTATATCAGTTTATGGCATTCAGTGTTCCACATGCCCTATTATGTGTAACAACACTAGTGCAATTAATTTATCTAAAAATCCTGTTCACCACTCAAGAACTAAACATATTTACATACGTCATCATTTTTTGGATGATCATGTTCAAAAAGGTAATATTATATTAAAATTCATTTCCACTAACCATCAAATTGCCGATATTTTGACTAAGCCTTTGAAAGAGGAATTTTTCATTAAACTTGGAAGAAATTTGGGCATCATCAGTGAATATGAATTTGAAATATAAGTATGTTAATTTGTTTTAATTTTTGAGAATTTTCTTATAATTCTTTAGTCATTATTTATTATTAGCCGACTACAAATTTTTGTAGGCGACCAATTCTTCACACTCATATGTCGTGTACTTCTGATGGTTATCTTTTTGTATTTTACTGTTTTAACCCATGTGTTATCATTTTTGTCTCATACCATTTGACATGCGGGAAATGATTTTTTTTTTCAAAAACAAAATTTTATAAAAATCTTACCTACCCTTTCTTGCATTCAGTCAGAATGTTGGCCCTCCTTCATCACGGATCTTGGAATGTGGCATGACATTTAGCTTTCTCCTTGGAATGAGGATTCTCCTTGCAACTTGGCTTTTTCTCATTGCCTTCACTCCACCAACCCGTCTACTCTCTTAATTTCGGCATTGACTCTTATTTTTTTTCTCCTCTTTCCAATGTCCTTGGTGTTGAGTATTGATTCCCCTGATTTGGTTTTGATGATGAACAAACATAAATATCAGGCACTAATTCTCTTTGAGTGCAGTTATGAAGATCGTCGCCAAATTACTTTGTAAATCTCAAGCGACGTCCCAAGACTTCCTTAGAGCGTGTGATCGTTGTGCCTGAAGCTTCGTTGAAGCTCAAGGAGTATTATTGAAGTCAAGGGATTCAGAATCTTCATGTTGAAGCTTTGAAGATGGTTTGTCATGTTATTTATATTGCCTTTTAGCTTCATCTCATAGAATGTTAAGCCTTGAGTAGTACTTGCCTAGTAATCCTCATGTCTACCATATCTTATCTCTAGGATTGCCTTAGAAGCCATTAGGATGTGTTCCTTAGCTTATCGCTTCGTTTCATGGTTTTCTGTGCATCTTAGTTGGTTCAAGTAGAAGAACCAACTGACTAGATGACAATCTAAACGGTTGGAAATTCTTCTTGAACCGACTAGTTGTTGACCGGCGCCCCGTTTACAGTTTGAGCGCGGTGTCGTTTTACCGCAAGTGCACGGTTAGTGTAGGGTGCGGGTTTATCGAACTCAGGAAGGTGGATGGCTTGAATGGCTACTAGCCTCGCCTAGGTTGTGTGCTAGCTACGCGGGTGATATGAGTGGAAGTGTAGAAATAAAAGAAAGAAATAAAAAGACGAGAAATGAATCCCCGCTAACACGGGCTAGAGCACTCATGAAACTTGGCATTTGACTTGACCCAGGGTGAGACATTGCCCCAAAAGGTGGTACCTAGCGTCCATGGCCTGATATTCCGGTCGGTACCTAGTACGCTAGGTTTACCCGGTTTCGGACGGTGGGCATTCCCATGTCCATTAACACCTTCCGCAACCGGGAGCATTAAGGCCACAATGATAACTCCCAACATTTCGTCCAAGCCGTTCCCACGCGCGAGGACTCAATGTCTACGCTAGGGGTGTGAGCTGTGGCTAGGGAGTCAACCGCCAAGTTTATTCCCCCTTGGCCCGACGGTCAGAGGCGGTCTTTCTCCCGCCAATGACAATAAAACGCCCCCGTAAAACCCTAATGGCCAAATAGGTCGAATGTGATTTCTAGCAATACATCAAAGCGGATCTTGACTGGACAAGACACCGGACCCCAATCCCCAACACATCTAGTGTGTTGCCGTACGAATTGGACTCAGATTGCTAGAAATCCCCATTGACACATTTCATCGAACACATACCATGCAATCAAGTCAAATGTAGTTTTCCAACCATCAATCCTACCCTAACCCGTATTAGGGTTCATCAAACACTACTCAATGATGAAGAACATGATAGCAATCAATAAATCCAAACAAACATTCATCATTGAGCAAAATAAAAATAACACAAAACAATGAAATGGGAAAAGAAATACTTATCTTACCATTGATTCTTCAATCCTTTACAAGATTTATTGCAATAGAAAACATAATCTAACCTAACCTAAAACTCCCAAGAAAGGGAGGAAAAACTACTGAAAAAATGGGAGAAGAAGATGTCCAAGTCGTGCCCCAAAACCCTTATAAATAACTCCTCACAAAACCCCATGGTTCGGGTCCAGAACTGTCAAAATCGGCCCACCCGATCGGGTGGAAGTTCACCCGATCGGGTGGAATGAAACAGAGACTCAAAACGGCAAAAAATGAGCTCACCCGGTCGGGTGGATAGCTCACCCGATCGGGTGAAGTTCAATTCCAGACAGCACCCATTTCAGCACACAGCTGCGCTCAGAAAGTTCCAGAAAAATGTAGAAAAATCGGATTTGGGCATGCGACCTATCGTTGGAAAGCTAATGACAATGCAGACGCTAGAAAAATAAGAGATCACCAAAATTCCCTCTGGAATGATAGCAGATCTTTAATGAATGAGCAGCGGTGCACGAAAGGGGAAGAAAAGGCCACCCGATCGGTTGAAATGTCAACCGATTGGGTGAGCCGCTTGTTGCTTTGGCCATCGGGATTTGGGAGCTTCAACCGGTCACTGAGGAGAACGGGTGGAGTGACCGGGTCGTCGTTTGGGAAACTTCAGCTTCAGATGAACCGATCGGGTGAGATATCACCCGATCGGTTAGAATTAAGCTCCAAATTCCCGAGAACTCTGTTGGGATGAACCGGTCGGTTGACCTTGCACTTCGCTCCAGCTTCAGTCCGGGTCGGACACGCGTGCATCACCCGATCGGTTGGCTGTGTCCAATCGATCGGGTGGGGGATGAAAAGTGGCAAGTCGTTTGGCCCCCTGGATCGCGCGTGACTCCTCCCGTTACTCCGGGGACTCATGATATCTTTGTTATATGTCCCCAATGCTGGAAATCTCCTGCAAACACACAAAAACACGGAAAAGTGAAAGAAAACTACAAATCACAAGAGAAAGGGTACGAAACGACGGAAAACAGTGGAAAATCGCAAAGAAGACGTGCGTGAATATATGAAATATAAACGCACGTCAAAATCCCCCAAGCTAAACCCTTCCTCGTCCTCGAGGAAGACAAGTGAGAGTAGGAGCTTGAAGGGAAAAAAAATAGAGAGAGAGATAGAAAGATAAATCAAAATCCTAAATCGCCCGTCAGAACCAACAAAATCAAACACGCCACATTAAGCAAGCATACGACAAAACACAACACTAAACCAAGGAATGTGAGTCCAAACAAGTGTCGTGGGCCCATGCAGTGAAGCGTGAGTGAGTGTGGTCGTGTCCTAGCAGACGGTGTCACTATCTACATCGTGCAATAGAGCTCCATATATACATACCCAAGAATTGACCCAAATATCGATTCAATTTGAAATTGCGGTGAATAAATATATCAAGCATGCATGAGAAGAGTGTAAGAATAGAAACGTATCATGCATCGGGGACTCCACAGCTAGGGACTAGGAAATCACCACACTATCGCCTAAATAATAGCTAGAAAGTTCCCATGCCAAGTGTTTTCGAAAACGATGGAGGTTGAGAATGTGTGGGGTAGAACACTCGGTGCAAATTCTCGCCTTCCCTTAATTCTCGAAAGAAAGGAAAAATATTCACACGGAAATTTTTTTGGGTTTTGGGTATTTGTATTTTTTTTGTTTTTTTGGATATATATATTTTTTCTCTTTTTTTTCTTTTCTTTTTAGGGTTTTTCTTTTCTCTCTTTTTTTGGATTTTTGGATATTGGGATATATACATGTGTACTCTCCTAAGTGGGAGAACGGTACACGACGAGGGGATTTGCACCAAGTAAAACAAAAAAGAAATCGGAATCTAAACATTTAGGCAAAGGAAACTATTCTCGCTAATTAGAGCATGGGCTAAATGGGTTATCCTAGTCCTTAATTGTGGAATACCGACACATGCGAAATGAAGTATACGATGTATATATAGCATGCAGAAGCAGACATGAGAAACAAATACCGCATATTCAAATCGAAGCGTGATAATCTAGGGGTCAACCAAGGGTAGGTATATAAAATAACATCACAAAGTAGAAGCACGCCACCTAGCTAGTCACGACTCATGACTCACATAAAAGCCAAGTGAACCCACGAAGCATGAAATGCAATAGGACTCGGCTTCCTAAGGTTAGTGAATGTGATCATCGTAGCTATGCTAAGTGTGTGTGTGTGTTTCAATGGCAATTCATCATATGGGGTCATCTCTACGAGAGAGAGAACAAAAGATAAGAAGAAAAAGAAAAACACGAGAAAAAACGACTCAAAAACAAAGAAAAAGACACAAATGACGCACAAAGTGTGACTCCCCCAAGCTGAAACTTGCATTGTCCTCAATGCAATAGTAGTGAATACGAGAGGGTAATGAAAATTGGGGGGGGGGGGAGTTATGCACCGACACAAAAAATGAAAAACACGAAAAACACACGAACGAAACTGGAAAATAAAGAAAAAGAAACATACAAAATAAAAGATATAAAACGCAACGAAGGACTCAAAGACACAAACACACGACAACGACACACGAAAACATGCACACAAAAGTCGATTTCCCCCAAGCTAAACATGACAATGCTAGCAAAATGATATGATCAGTGGTGATGTAGAGATATGCTAGGGGAAAAATCGGAAAAGAAAGAAATCAGAATGCAGGAGAGACGGTGTGCTCATTCTCCTCGGAAGAGGATGTGGGGTATGTGCGGTAGAAGTGATAGAAGGGCACGACATGATGGGTTATTATGATGCAAAAGCAAATCTTAGATACACTTCCCTCGCTAATGAGAGGAGACGAGATTATTCAAATCTAAACTAGAAAGCTGTAAATTTTTACACTACTGGATTAGGATACACCTGAGCATAGGCGGATCCAAGATCTGAAGTCGGGCAGGTAGCTGCTCTAATTTCTCCTTCTGTGGCTCCGCCAGAAGCGCTGTGCCATGTGTGCCAATGGACCCAAGCAATGCACCTCCAAGCATCCCTCGTAGGTGTCCACCTGTGACCTGCAAAGGACGAGGTGCATTAGTCTATGGCAAGAAATTATTTCCCAAAATAAATGTATCCCAGAGATAGTCGCCGGTAAATGGTCGTAAAATATATGAAATGTGGCGAACACCCCCTGGAAATGGTATGCTATCCTGTGTGCTAGTGACGATCAAATCCCCACTCTCCATGTGAAGTTGCTCTCCATGTGACACACCGCAGCATACCTCAAGGGAAGTCGATCCTGTATCCTGCGAGAGATATGGTGTGTCAAAAATATATAAGTCTAAAGGAATAGGACGTGAAAAGTGAGACTTAAATGTGGAGTGAGAGTGAGTATGAAAATCTCCCTGAATAGGGGCAATATGCTCAAGTAGATGCTCAGCCGCAGTAGAAGTGGAGAGCGACGGTAAAGGTAGATGTGACTCGGGCTCCATGGAGTGGACCATCGTATCCAAGCCCTCATGCACATCCTCCTCGACGATATGCTCATGCTCCACCATCTGCCCGATGTCCTGAATGACATCCTCGTGGTTGCCCACAGACCAAGGAAGAAGCAGCAACAGAGATGACAGTGGAGGTGGATGTGGAGCGGACCATTCGTATGTTGTCGTGGTGTCCGTGTCCTCACACACATCCTCCTCACCGGTATGCATAAGCTCTGTGGTCTCCTCGGTGCCCTCGTAGGACTCATGTGGGGTATCCAAATCAAGATGAGAAGTATCTCCCACAAATCCTAGAGACATCTCCCCATCCTCACTATCACCATCAAAAAATGCTTCGTCATCCAAGTGGTAGTGTTGGAAAAATGGGGTATCGGCATAAGATTTGTCTATGGGGGCCGATGAGATGGTGGTCTCAACCATGAAAGTGGGTATATCCTCTCCTTCATCCACTCTCCTCGGTGTAGGCTCGGTGATTGGTACCATGAAGTTTTGTAATAATTGGCCTTGGTTAAACATGTCACTTTCAAGGAGAGACACGAGGCTTGATTCTTCTTGCGTTGGTGGAGGGATATAAGGTTGAGGAAATGGATGGGAGGTGTTTGGGCAATGGTTGTGGGAAAATGTATGGCCTTGGTGTAGGGGGAGGCTCTCAAGCGTAAATAGGTAATCATAATACATGTGCCCAACCATCCCACAAGTCTCACAAACCACAACTGAATAAGGATCATATCCTCCCATTTGAGCATCGAAATTTGATCTCCACATGGTAATATCAAAGATACTTGGACAACAAAAATAAGAAAACTAGAGAGGAGCGTCAATAGCACAAGAGAATAACAAAAAGATAATATAATGGTGGGGGAAAAAAATTTCTTTTAAAATTTTTTTTTTGTGTTTATATGCGTAGTCTAACGAACCCAAGCTAAGCTAATATCAAACCGAACGCCTCCCCGGTAACGGCGCCAAAAACTTGACCGGCGCCCCGTTTACGGTTTGGGCGCGGTGTCGTTTTACCGCAAGTGCACGGTTAGTGTAGGGTGCGGGGTTATCGAACTCAGGGAGGTGGATGACTTGAATGGCTACTAGCCTCACCTAGGTTGTGTGCTAGCTACGTGGGTGATATGAGTGGAAGTGTAGAAATAAAAGAAAGAAATAAAAAGATGAGAAATGAGTCACCGCTAACACGGGCTAGAGCACTCATGAAACTTGGCATTTGACTTGACCCAGGGTGAGACATTGCCCCAAAAGGTGGTACCTAGCGTCCATGGCCCGATATTTCGGTCGGTGCCTAGTACGCTAGGTCTACCTGATTTCGGATGGTGGGCATTTCCATGTCCATTAACACCTTCCACAACCGGGAGCATTAAGGCCACAATGATAACTCCCAATATTTCGTCCAAGCCGTTCCCACACGCGAGGACTCAATGTCTACACTAGGGGTGTGACCTGTGGCTAGGGAGTCAACCGCCAAGTTTATTCTCCCTTGGCCCGACGGTCAGAGGCGGTCTTTTTCCCGCCAATGACAATAAAACGCCCCCGCGTAACCCTAATGGCCAAATATGTCGAATGTGATTTCTAGCAATACATCAAAGTGGATCTTGACTGGACAAGACACCGGACCCCAATCCCCAACACATCTAGTGTGTTGCCGTACGAATTGGACTCAGATTGCTAGAAATCCCCATTGACACATTTCATCGAACATATACCATGCAATCAAGTCAAATGTAGTTTTCCAAGCATCAATCCTACCCTAACCCATATTAGGGTTCATCAAACACTACTCAATGATGAAGAACATGATAGCAATCAATAAATCCAAACAAACATTCATCATTGAGTAAAATAAAAATAACACAAAACAATGAAATGGGAAAAGAAATACTTATCTTGCCATTGATTCTTCAATCCTTTACAAGATTTATTGCAATAGAAAACCTAATCTAACCTAACCTAAAACTCCCAAGAAAGGGAGGAAAAACTACTGAAAAATGGGAGAAGAAGATGTCCAAGTCGTGCCCCAAAACCCTTATAAATAACCCCTCACAAAACCCCATGGTTCGGGTCCAGAACTGTCAAAACCGGCCCACCCGATAGGGTGAAAGTTCACCCGATCGGGTGGAATGAAACAGAGACTCAAAACAGCAAAAAATGAGCTCACCCGGTCGGGTGGATAGCTCACCCGATCGGGTGAAGTTCAATTCCAGACAACACCCCATTTCAGCACACAGCTGCGCTCAGAAAATTCCAGAAAAATGTAGAAAAATCGGATTTGGGCATGCAACCTATCGTTGGAAAGCTAACAACGATGCAGACGCTAAAAAAATAAGAGATCACCAAAATTCCCTCTGGAATGATAGCAGATCTTCAATGAATGAGCAGCGGTGCACGAAAGGGGAAGAAAAGGCCACCCGATCGGTTGAAATGTCAACCGATCGGGTGAGCCGCTTGTTGCTTTGGCCATCGGGATTCGGGAGCTTCAACCGGTCACTGAGAAGAACGGGTGGCGTGACCGGGTCGTCTTTTGGGAAACTTCAGCTTCAGATGAACCAATCGGGTGAGATATCACCCGATCGGTTGGAATTAAGCTCCAACTACCTGAAAACTCTATTGGGATGAACCGGTCGGTGAACCGGTCGGTTAACCTTGCACTTCGCTTCAGCTTCAGTCTGGGTCGAACACGCGTGCATCACCCGATGGGTTGGCTGTGTCCAACCGATCGGGTGGGGGCTGAAAAGTGGCAATCTTGGTCGTTTGACCCCCAGAATCGTGCGTGACTCCTCCCGTTGCTCCGGGGACTCATGATATCTTCGTTATATGTCCCCAATGCTGGAAATCTCCCGCAAACACACAAAAACACGGAAAAGTGAAAGAAAACTACAAATCACAAGAGAAAGGGTACGAAACGACGGAAAACAGTGGAAAATCACAAAGAAGACGTGCGTGAATATATGAAATATAAACGCACGTCAGTTGTCCTTATGAATCTTGGCCTATTTACTGTTGACCAATTAGTCGGTCCAAGAAGGTTCACCGACCGACTAGTTGTCAAACTAGTCGGTTAGTGTTTATTCTTAGACCGACTAGTTTACCCTCCTTATTTCACTAAATTCTCTGTCGACCATATAGTCGGTCCAAGAAGGTTCACCGACCGACTAGTTCTCAAACTAATCGGTCAGTGATCCTTCTTAGACCGATTAAGCTGCTTTAATTTTTCAGCCGTTGGAGATTTTATTTGCACGATTTCTCTTGATCTGTTTTGATTCTTTCCATATCTGTTTGACTCGTTTCAAACATGAAAATTTCTCTAATATGAGAGAGATTTCAGATCTAATTTTTCAATCATTCCATTATCATTTTTGAAAGGCTCTATCTCTCACGAAAATCTCTCTCTCTCTCTCTCTCTCTCTCTCTCTCTCCCCCCCCCTTTGTGACATAATCTCTCAAGGAGACTTTCAGATCTTGAGCGATCATACGATTGAATCACGATCAAGATCTTCAACCTAGCCATCTCCAACTGCTCATCGTGTTATTGCTAGGGTTTTCGAGATCATCCTTTCTCACAATCTTTCCTTGCCCTAAATCCGTAAGTATTTCTCAAGGCATAGGATTTTGTGGTAAGTGTTTTCTATTTCATTAAATTTATTAATTGAGTTTATCTCTCGGTTTGTGAGAGAAGCTCGTGATCCCGGTTTGTGGGAGTCACGATACGAATTGTTGTATTGTTTGATCTTGTAATAGTTTCTACAAGAAGTTGTTTATTGGAACCTTGTGTTAGTGGATTCTAACTCAAGTAGCCAGAAGGGATCCTGGTGTCTGGGACGTAGGATCACCGGGAACAAGTCAGGGAGACTTGGGTGGATCTGAACCCATTACATCGCTTGTTTGCGTTGTGATTCTCTTGTTGTTCTTATTTATTCCGCATAGTTGTTTTGTGATTGCACAATAATTAGGAATTATACTCTTGATTATTTTAAAGTACTATTCACCCCCCTCTAGTACTTGTGCAGTAGCTTCCAGGGCATTACATTTGGTATCAAAGCAAGGTTCATAACTATGACAAACAACGAAAACAAGGCCGTTCGTCCACCACCCGACTACAGCTCCTACAAGAATCGTGAAGGAGCATCTTTCGTGGTCGAAGGATACTCCTCAACCAAGCCTCCTCACTTCAATGGTACCAATTATGGGTACTGGAAATGCCGGATGGAAACTTTCCTCCGGAGCACGTCACTTTGGAGAGCCACGTTAACGGAGTACGTTGAACCCACTGAAGAAGACTTCACACAGTAGACTGCCGTGGAGGTCGCCGCAGAGGTGAGCAATGCCAAGGCAATGAATGCCTTACAATGTGCACTGGAGCCTAAAGACTTCAACAAGTATGCACCTGTAAGAGAGCATATCAGATTTGGAACCAACTCTTAATCTTACACAAAGAAATGAGCAGGGTAAAACATTCTAAACGCACGGTTGCTAACAAAGAATTCGAGTTATTTCACATGGAACAGGGTGAAAGAATCAAGGAGTACTATGCTTACTTCGTGGACCTAACCAACGAATTGGAAGCTCTTGGGAAGACCTATACCCAAGAAGAGAAAGTCGCAAAGATCATTGATGGACTTCCTTCGAGTTGGGAAAAACGAACTTACGCTATCGAGGAAGGTAATGATATGTCCAAATATACTGTTGTTCAACTAATGGGTACCTTGATGTTTTATGAGGTACGAAAGGACAGCAAGATCAAGATGCAGGATAAGATGAAGGCGTTCTTGAAGCAAGAAGAGCCGAAGAAAAAGGCGATTGTTTTTAAGGCCGCCACTACCACACCTATCGATATTGAAGAATCGGACTCTGAGTTGGACATGGAATCTTTGGCCCTCATGGCAAAGAAGTTCAACCTGTTTTTCTGGAAAGGTAATTTCAAGAACAAATCTAAAGTTGGTTCTACTAATGCCTCTGCTCCTTTGGGTTTCAAATGCAATAAGTTAGGACACATCAAGGTCGATTATCCTCTCAACAAACAAAAGGAGAAGTGGAAGGCACCCAAGTTTGCCAAGTCAAGAAAGTACAAGAAGGAGTACAAGAAAGGGCTTGTCGGCACATTCACCTACTCGGAAGAGGATTCTTCAAGTGGTGAGTCAGATGAAGAACAAGTGGAGCAAACACACATGTGCTTCATGGCAAGAGAGCAACATGATCAAGAGACCGCTTCAGATGAAAGCGAGGATGAAGGTGAAGAGGTAACTATGGATGACCTAAGATTAGCTAATGAACAAATTTGGTCTAAGTATTCTAAGTTGGTAAATAGATATACTAAAATCAAAGATGAGCTAACTAGTCTTCAAACCACACCCAAACCTGTCATCACCAACAAAGACACCGTTGTTGAAGCCTTGAGAACTGAGATTGTTAATCTCAAATCTCAACTTGAACATGTTAACATTGAGGATTCGGATGAACATGTGACAGCGGATTTGAATTCTCGAAACTCAACTTTGAGTATTGAGAATGAGAATATCAAGTCACGTGTTTGTGTACTCACAACGCAAGTGTCCACTTTGGATACTAAAATACTTTCTCTCACTGATAAATATGAGTCCACATTAGGCCGAATTGAAAAATTCAACAAAGGCAAGGATCATTTGGATAATATTCTGAATGACTTACTTCCGGTCAATCATCGCATCGGTTTGGGGTATAAGAAGAAAAATTCATCCAAATCTTCAACCACCTTTGTAAGGCCATCCTCCAATGTCTCAACTAGTGGGAGTAAACACCACATGGGTAGTTCATCTACCAATGGTTATTCCACTAAGTACACATCCCCTTTTGGAAAGAAACCCAATTTGGGTGGACCTCCAAAGAAGGGTCATGCATTTATGTACACAAATACTATGCCACGTAGGAACACACCTCCTACTCCACAAGTTCCCACTCATGATGATTTTTGTGCTCCACGTCTACGAGCACGTGCACACCAAGTGAGACACACTCACGCACGTGTTCCCCCACATGCATATGTTCACCCACATCATTACTACATGAATGATTACCATCATGCACCGTATCATATGTTGCCACCACCATTTCATCATGTGCCACATGTTTATCCAAGTCTTGCATACACTAGGCCACTTCCTCGTAGAACACATGCACCACGTAGAAATCAACAAAATATGCATGTTCCCAATAGGAATAGGGCTCCCAAGACATTCACGATTTGGGGCCCGAAGGACACTAGCATGCATGAGAAACAAGCTTATATTAATTCTTATTTTATGAATGTTGTGTACAATGATGACTATATTGGGAAGTCTAAGTCCAATTGGACTTGGCTTCCAAAGGACTAATCCTTTAGAACCTAATGACATTGGGTATCATGATACAATGTTTTTATCTTTAGGTACTCAAGAAAAAGAAAAGGAGCAACAAATCTAAATCCAGTTTGTTAAGTATGCTAATCATGATATTATTTTAGTTCATATTCTTATATAATCTTGCATGATAATGATTTTCATTAGCTCTTATTGGATTTGCTGTGGTATTCTCTATTTGTGCTGGACTTATGATTGGTTTTTTTGATTTGTGCATCCTATTTGTGGTTTTCTGGAGTTATGGGGTAAAATAAGTGCGTATAAGAGTGTTTAGATGGGGTGTCCAAGTGTTCTTTAGAGAGAACTCAAAATTTCGAATTATCAAATTTTTGGACTCACTTAGTCGGTCCCAGTTCATCTCCAGATCGACTAGTTTTACTTCTAGTCGATTAGAAATTCAACTCAGACCGACTAGTTCGTGCCCTATTTTTGACCTCTCTTGCTGTCTACCATTTAGTCGGTCCAAGTTCATTTGCCGACCAACTAGAATGTGTTTTAGTCGGTCATCTCTTGAACTTAGACCGACTAGATGTGCGAGGGCAAATCCTTCTTTGGCCATACTTTAATCGACTAAACCCTCTCCGCACCGATTAGAATTCATTCGAATCGGTGTGCCACTTCTTCCTAAAACCATAAACCGCTGCTTCACTCTGTGTCTCCGCCGTCCACTGCCGTCTCCGGCCACTTCTACTTGCCACCGGTCATCCACCTTCCTCCAGAGTCAGCCTCCTCCTTCATTGGTATCTCCTTCTCCCCTATCTCTTCATTTAGGGTTTGGTTTCGTTCGATTTCGTGTTATCTCGTCTCGATTTCATGGCGAGAACTCGAATCCCTATACGCCCTTCTGCTCCCTCTCCAATGACTATCGATCCTCCATCCAACCCTAATCCACCAAAATGCCACTCCAAAACTGCTAGTCCGTCCCCTTCGTCGCCTACTTCTCCATCATCTTCTTTGCCTCCTCTCAAAAAGAAGAAGGCGGCTCCCTCAAAAGCAAAACCCTAATCGAAACCCAAGCCCCAGCCCAAATTTAAGAAGATTTTGACCCCTGGACCCTACCGTGCTCCCACACCACCCTCTAACTCCGACGATGACTATATCCCGGAGACTGAGGCTGCCGAGAAGGAACATACTGTAGGGAAATATGCCCTCAGATCATTTGTATTTGATGCAAATGATAATTGAAGCCTAGATAGGGACTATTTTGCATTTGATGCAAAAGAGATTAAATGTGTTTTAAATTATTTAAAACATTATTTAATAAAATAAACGTAAGGAAAAGTTTACGGGTAAGACGGGAATGTCCCGGTCTACGCCCAGGTTTGAACGGCGTCCAAATCGGACGCCAGATGCCCCAGTAATGCCCAAAACAGATCTAAGAGTAAGATCAAGCCAGATCAGGCAGACCTAGCCCAAACTGGGACTGGCCTGGACTGCTGGAGCCAAGGCCCGCCTGGGCCTGGGCGCCCGGCCCAGGCCCAGGCCCGGACGCCTGGACGTAGGCCCAGGCGGCCCAGGGCACCTGGGCGCTGGGCGCCCAGGCGTTCTGGGTCGGGCGCCCCGCCCGGCCCCGGCGCCTGCCTGGGCGCCAGGCGCCAGGCGCTAGGCTGGCGCCTGGGCGCCCGCGCCCAGACCTGGGCACCCGTACCCTGGTCTGGGTAGGCGCCCAGTCAGCCTTTTTGGCGGCTGTGGGGCCCACTTGCTGGGCCCCATTAATGGGTGCAGAACCCTAGTTTTATTGGGCAGATTTGATGGCTGGTTTTTGCGAAAAACAAGTCGTAGGCTGAACTTTGGACATACAATTGAGTGGTCAAACGAACTCCGATTGACGAACGATTTTTTCTATGCGTTCACCGTTGAACGCCCTTCGAATTGATATGTTGTATCAATCCTGAAGTTCAACGGTGAGGGAGTTAAAATTCACGGAAGTTTGCACTTTGTGAAAGGCAAACTAAATTGATTTCATTAACTCTAATTATTAGTCCCACATCGGATTTTGAGTGAAGGGGAGTAGTCAACCGCCTATATAAATAAGGGTCTGCTCTCCTCCTCAAAACTCGTCCCAAGCTCTAGATCTGAGCGGCTCTCGTAAATGTTGGAGCACGCTCGGATCTAAGCTTAAATTAATATTTCTTCTATCTCCCTAATATTTCTGCCTTACTCTTGAGGGCTCTAGCAAAGCCGCAAAAGAGTTCGGATTCAGATCCGAAATCTAGGCGGAGGTTTCACTCGCGTGAAACTTTCTTCGGCGCGTGGTTGGCTCGGCGACACGGGATTGATCGCCTCGGGATGCGGAGCGGTTCGAGGAGCGGTTCGGGGAGCGGTTCGAGGAGCGGCTCGGTGTGGGACGGGAGCAGCTCGGAAGACGGTGCGGAACATCTCACCTGCTCCAGGGTTGAGATTCCGGGTATGTGTTTAAGCAGTTTAATTTAATCGCAGTAGGCTAGATCCTTCTTGGGATGGTCAGATCCATCCCAAGTCGGCATAGATCTTGGATTAGGGTCTTGGACCTTAGGGTGTATTGTTAATTAGATTAACATGTTTATTTTTCCGCTGCTTTTCTGTCTATGTTCCGTCCGACTTAGGACGGGCATAGAGTTTTTGTGCCCTAAGGGTCCCAGAAAACCCTATAGTGGTATCAGAGCATGGTCTGTGTTACGATCTAGCCTGCGATTTCTTTAAACACATGAAATGCCTTTAAATACTTTTAAAAAATGTTTTTAAAGTTATGAGATAAATTTTAAAAATGTTTTTTATGTTTAAAAATCTATGTGATAAATTTTTGAATATGAAATTTTTTTAAATGACGTTTTAAAATTTATGTGATAATTTTTAAAACTAATTTTAAATCTTTTAAAATTTATGCGATACGTTTAAAGTGCCTAAAAATTTTATATGATAAATTTTTAAGCATGAAAGTTTTTTAAAATGATGTTTTAATTTTATGAGATATTTTAAAACTGATTTTAAAGGTTAAAATTTTTATGCGATAAATTTTTTAAAGTAGCATGCAAATTGGTGATTTTAAAGACAAGTTTTTATGAGATAAAAATAAAATATTTTTAAAATCATATTTTAAATTTAAATGTTAAATTTATGTTTGCATGCTAAAATTGTTTATGTGATAGACATTGTTCTATTTAAATTGTTAAATAGTTGTACACTTTTATTTTATGCGATAAAATTAGTGTAATCTTATGTTAATGGCTATGCATTATCTTGTCCCTTATTTGATAACACAAGACAACCCTTTAGGTTAGCCATTAAGAAATGATTAAAATTTATTAATTGAATTTTAATGACATGCTATGTTTTAATAAAACATTAACAACACTTCAAGACCTAATTCCTGATTAGGGTAGTCCTTTTTAAATGAATTTTTAATTCTAATTGTTATAATTAATTTTCATTAAAGGACTTCGCTTTTAGCGTTGTTAATAAAATTTATTAAAATCCTAATAACGATTAGGATAGCACGAGAACCTTATAGTTGATAAGGACTTAATAAAAGTTATTAAACAAATCCTAAAATTTTTAATTTAAGGATGCAACTAGTTGATAGGATTAATTAGTTGTTAATAAAAGCTGTTTAGTCTATGGCACACATACAAAAATGACAAGCTTCATTCAATGGACCATGATCCAGTCAATGTGCTTGGCTAAGAGTTCTGGATCAACCCTAGCTAGTCTAAGGGATATTGATCCTGGCTTAGTCAATTCCCTGGCTGTGTTCTGCTGGACCGCAATGTCGCGAATCATGATTGTATGACACCCTGGACTATATCTAAGTCAAATACGTTAATGATCTTTTTCAAGATTAGCCGTAGCCCTCCTTGTTTTAGGGGTTAGCAACTATAGGGCCCGTGTTACAGTTGTTGAGATACACTCAAACTGTGACATGGCAACCCTGTAGAAACCAACTCCTTAAATACATAAGATGAAATCTTGACTGACCCAAACCGTCGTCTCGTACCCCGAGCGCCGGCGTAAGTTACGTCAATGATGTAGTCTGACTTGATGTAGTCTAAGACCTGACCCAAACCGACGTGTCGTGAATACACCGAGCGGCGGGGCAAGTCAGGCTAGACACGAAAACAAGGGTCCGACTTGACTAGACATTGTGATTTGGATGAGCACACTCATGATCACAAATGGCTAGGGGCAAAAACCGATAAGAGAGTCATATCTGATATGATCGATGAAGAGTCATCTTCTGATCGCAGAGTCAAGCAACTTGTTGAGCTACACTCAAGGTTGTTAGGCTCAAGGTGATTGGACCTCTTACCCATTATTTTAATTCGATTAAATCGTTCGTTATTAAGCTTTGAAACGATCATAAAAATAGTGGGAGGATATAGATAGATAAAAGCCATTCTACCTATATTTAATTTTGAACTTATGCTTGAACTAGGGCAAGCCTATGTTTACCGAAGGAATCAAATATATAATAATCAAGTTAACTGGTCAATTAGGTTGATTAATTGAATATCAAGTTAAATTCTAATTGATAGAATTAAAACTATATTCTCGTTGACATTTAAATGACCTTCTAAAGAACAGACTTAAGAAATATGATTTCATTAAGTTCTGAGTCCAACAAATAAATTCATGCTACATGTCACTCGTCTCTATAAGAGGCAGCTTGAACATATAGGATATTCGAAGTATGTTTCTCCCTACAACTTGTCGAGCTACCCTCAAGGTTGTATGGATAAACAATTTTGATCCGCAAAGTTCGAGAATTCGATCAAACCGTTTGAATCGAATACGAGTGCATGAGCGATGCAAGGCTATGTATCCCAACCGGATCGTGAGACAAGCAACTTCTTGAGCTACACTCAAGATTGCAACTCTCAGACGTTTGGATACATGAGACGCTTGCATAGGTATTTATTTATGTTGGGTTATTTAATATCTAAATATGATTTAGAAAAGGAAGAAGGCACTCCGAAAAGTCAATTGATAGAGTTAGTTTAATTTATCATTAGTAAAGGCATAAGTAGGAGGAAATGAAAATGTGACATATTCTGATGTCACGATTTCATAATTATTGTTATACAAAAGGTTAACACATTTTGACGAATATCGTCACATTGCTTCTGAAGCAATGAGTAATATGTATAACGATAATATATATATATTAAATGTTAATATATAAATACACAAGATAGTAGCAAACTTATATGGCAAAATAGACTAGGCCGTATCGAGAGACTAAGCTTCACAAGTCACATAAAGAGGGGTCTGACCTCTCGTATTATGAAGTCTGTGGACACTTGTGAGTCTTATCCTCTTAGATATAATGGCCGAAACCCATCTGTAAGACAATGGGAGAATGAGTTGTCGAACTCAGTCTGGTACATACTGATGTACCTGAGTCTAGATTAACCAAAATAAGTTATTCGTATATTTTATTAAGACACGTGTTCTTGATGAAACACAAGTCTGATAAAATAAAGAACGAAATGAAAAAAGTATTTAAACTGATTCGATTAGATCGAATGGTCAAATACTTAGCTACATTAAATCTTGCGTAATTAAAAGAAAATGTGATTTTCTCTCAGGTCAAGCCTGTTAACATATCCGTGTGTTAAAAGGTATGAATCATACTTAGTTAGACTTGGTGTGATCCATTGTAAGTGACTCTGAGTTAAGTCCTCCTTCTGGGTTAAGTCCCAGATAGTAATGCCTAGGTTTTGATAAATGTTCTGTGAGGACATTATCAATAAGATATTCATAAAATCAATCATTAAGAAGTTGTAAAATTACTCGAATCTCGTGAGACGAAGAGTCGAGTTAGACATCATAATTGATGATGACTTAGCCAACTTCTAGGATGAAATTCGGAGTAGTAACTCCGATTTAAAATTTGAAGCAATCAGAATAGGTCCGTGGGTGTAAATAAATTTTGGAATTTAGTTTACGGCCCAAGGAAAATGTTTCCTCACTTTCTACAAGTAAATCTTTAAGTTGAAATATTTGTGCAGAAAGGAAAATAGTGAAGTGCAATCATGTTGGTCGAGAACGGTTTTCATCCTAATTCCTATAAAATGGATTATGTTGAAACCGTCTCGCCAGCTGATGTGCACAGATCTACTCGGACCAAGCTCGATGTAAAACGCTCAGAGTTGACCATGAAAATTGGAACATTCACTTATAAGTTCGTTTTTCTAAATATGATTTAGACGGACCAACTTATATGAATTAACCAAGAAAGTTTTCAAGGTCAGTGGGAGCGTATAAATTACATGCAAGACATCAAAGGGATGGAACATTTATTTTGACAAAGTTATCAAATGGTTTGACACTTTATCAGAAATAGAAATGAGCCATTTGAAATGACCATTAACAAATTTAAATGATTATCGTACGGTACGATAAACTGTATAAGATCCAAGTAAATAAAAATATTATGGATTCCAAAAGACCAAGTGAATTATTTGAATGAGATTCAAATGGTTGGTCTAACATGAACATAGAAACCCCTTAAGTCTATAATGTAGACGGTTTTAGCAGATCCACTCACGAAGGCTCTACCACATGAAGTCGGGAAAACTTATGTGTAAACGGTATAAGATACCGAGATAAATGGGCCTGAGTGCAAGTGGGAGATGTTGAGAGAATATACCTTCGAGGCAATCTATCTCTATGTGTGAATAGCACAAACGTCTTGTTCGAAATAACAGTAAGCTGTTTGGCAATAATTTATCTAAGTTATTTTATAATGTAGTTAACATTAGACATTAACTTAGGTAAAGTCCTGAGACTTTATGTAAGGTCAAACAAGTATCGAGATGAGTATCTCAATCATGGAGAAATGTTTGACCGTCTGTAGCATAAGTCTAAAAGGGTTCGTGGTCGTAGATGTTTCGAGACAAGGATATCGAAACATCGGATAGACCATTGTGTCTTAGTCTTCACTGTTTAGCGGTGGCGATGATCTCATGATCGTTCGACTTGGCGAAGTCGGAGACGAGACAGAGGTGCTCATTAGAGAATGAGTTCACTGAACGATCCATAAGAGTTATCATATGGTTACATTGACCAATCTGTCAATAATAACTCTTAGTGATGATAGGCTAGTTGGTCTTTTGACTTGAGGTCATTTTTACGAACCTGTGCATGAACAGTGCCACTTAGATCACTTACCTGACTTCGAGGCTAGGCATGTTGAAAGGTCTTTGATTGGGTGTCACTTGAAGCGTATGAGTAGAGTAATGACCAAGAGAGGATTCGTCTCTCCTGGTCAATGGGAGTTAGTGTCGTAGGGTTAGTTCGGTCTTTAGTAAAATCTCTGGCCAGAATTTGTTGGAAGAAGTCCAACATTATTTGACTAAAAGATCGATAGAAACTAACCGGAGTCAAGTTATTGGGGTTGAAAATTTGACCGTACCCTAGACTTGACTTACACGACATAGTTTAGACGAAAAGACTATAACTGCGGAATTCATCACGGAAACAGTCAGGGTGGTCCCGACAATACTCATGTCAATGAGTTAACCACATAATGATGATTCCTGAAGCATGGACAGCAACCACTGCTCGTGGTCACTGCCGTATAGGGCTTCGAGCCCAACCTGTTGTAAGGGTCAGGCTGTAGGGTCTCACACAGAGTGTGATCTTCGTCTAGTAGTAGGTAGAAATTAGTTAGGGAGAATAATTTGCATTTGATGCAAGTGATAAAACATTGCAAAAGATGTTTGCAATAATCTCCAGCATTCGGGATAAATGATCCTGAGTGCAAGTGGGAGCTGTAGGGAAATATGCCCTCAGATCATTTGTATTTGATGCAAATGATAATTTAAGCCTAGATAGGGACTATTTTACATTTGATGCAAAAGAGATTAAATGTGTTTTAAATTGTTTAAAACAATATTTAATAAAATAAACACAAGGAAAAGTTCACGGGTAAGACGGGAATGTCCCGGTCTACGCCCAGGTTTGAACGACGTCCAAATCGGACGCCAGATGCCCATGTTATGCCCAAAACAGATCTAAGAGTAAGATCAGGCCAGATCAGGCAGACCCAGCCCAAACTGGGTCTGGCCTAGACTGATGGAGCCAAGGCCCGCTTGGGCCTGGGCGCCCAAGCCCGCCTGGGCCTGGGCACTGGGCGCCCAGGCGTTCTGGGCCGGGCGCCCCACCCGGCACATGCGCCCGCCTGGGCGCTAGGCGCCAGGCGCCTGGGCGCCCGTGCCCAGGTCTGGGTAGGCGCCCAGTCAGCCTTTATGGCGGCTGTGGGGCCCACTTGCTGGGCCCCATTAATGGGTGCAGAACCCTAGTTTTATTGGGCAGATTTGACGGCTGGTTTTTGCGAAAAACAAGTCGTAGGCTGAACTTTGGACATACAATTGAGTGGTCAAACGAACTCCGATTGACGAACGGTTTTTTCCTATGCGTTCACCGTTGAACACCCTTCGAATTGATATGTTGTATCAATCCTGAAGTTCAACGGTGAGGGAGTTAAAATTCACGGAAGTTTGCACTTTGTGAAAGGCAAACTAAATTGATTTCATTAACTCTAATTATTAGTCCCACATCGGATTTTGAGTGAAGGGGAGCAGTCAGCCACCTATATAAATAGGGGTCTGCTCTCCTCCTCAAAACTCGTCCCAAGCTCTAGATCTGAGCGGCTCTCGTAAATGTTGGAGCACTCTCGGATCTAAGCTTAAATTTATATTTCTTCTATCTGCCTAATATTTCTCCCTTACTCTTGAGGGCTCTAGCAAAGCCGCAAAAGAGATCGGATTCAGATCCGAAATCTAGGAGGAGGTTTCACTCGCGTGAAACTTTCTTCGGCGCGTGGTTGACTCGGCGACACAGGATTGATCGCCTCAGGATGCGGAGCGGTTCGAGGAGCGGTTCGGGGAGCGGTTCGAGGAGAACCTCGGTGTGGGACGGGAGCAGCTCGAAAGACGGTGCGGAACATCTCGCCTGCTCCAGGGTTGAGATTCCGGGTATGTGTTTAAGCATTAGTTTAATTTAATCGCAGTAGGCTAGATCCTTCTTGGGATGGTCAGATCCATCCCAAGTCGGCATAGATCTTGGATTAGGGTCTTGGACCTTAGGGTGTATTGTTAATTAGATTAACATGTTTATTTTTCCGCTGCTTTTCTGTCTATGTTCCATCCGACTTAGGACGGGCATAGAGTTTTTGTGCCCTAAGGGTCCCAGAAAACCCTACACCTACCCCTCCTCCTCGCACTACCTCACGTCAGTCAAAGGGGAAGGATCCCATGCCTTCTGGTGGGGTGGATATCTCTCTATGTCGCAATGACCCGTTGTGTCTAGCCGCCTACAACCGTATCGAGCATTGCCCTTTGATCCTCGAGCACTATGTCCTGTTCGCTGATTTTCCTAAGCTCGCTGATCTCCTATCCTATAGCGGTCTCCTTGAATATCTTTGCCATGATCCCAAGGCGAATCCGCATCCTTACCCTAGGCTCGTCAAACTTTTCTATGCAAATCGAGTTCAGGGTGAGTATGACGACAAACACTGTATTGAGACCACTGTTTTGGGGACGCCCATTGTCCTCACTATAGAGATCTTAGGACAGATTCTTGGGGTCTCCTCATCTGGTCTGCTCCCTTCTGACATCTCTGTGGATAATATCCATGATCTCGATCAGTCCCTCTTAGCTGACATGTTTCACATCGTTCCTCCCGTCATGATTGGCGTTCCTTCCAAGTCTTTCAAACCGAATGCATGGGTCCTGAATTTGATTCTGAAGTCGTGTCTTCTCCTGAAGTATGGCCCTTCCAGTCTGCCATCCCAGCTCTTACTGAAGCTCATCTACGCGCTTTTTGATGGGAGCGAGATAAATTGGGCTCGCATCATTCTGGACAAGATGGACTCATTTAAGTGCATCAGGAAGTCATCCAAGGCCGCGCATATTCCCTATCCGTGCCTCTTGACTTTGGTCTTTCGTCACTTTGGATTTCCCCTTCCTCATGACGATCAGCGTCTCTTGGGTCCTCCCTTGAACGTGACCGCCGTCAAGAAGTCTCTTGTGGCCTTGCGTCATGTTCAGCGGACCAACCCTTCAGTTCCTCCTCCATCATGTCACGCTGCCTCTTCAGCTTCCTTGAGCCGTCAGGAAGCTCGTATCGCATGATGTGAGGAGATGCTAGCTCGCATCTGTGATCATTTGGGTGTTGAGGTTCCTCCGACAGTCTCTGATGAGGAGGCCATGGATGCTGCTGAGGATGAGGATCGTGCTGCTGCTTCTCCGGTTCGTGCCCCCGAGGGTACCTCTGCTGCTGCTTCTCTTGTTCGTGCTCCTGAGAGCACTCCTGCTACCACCATCCCTTCGGTGGATACTTTCGTTGCACCCGAGTCTGCCACTTCATCTGCACAGCCTGTCGCTGGTGCAGATCGTGCCCCTGCCTCCTGAGCCTACCTTGGAGGACTCTCTTTTTGAGCACTTTGGATGATCCATCTAGTTGTGAGAGAGTGGGGTTAGGATAGATGGGTGGTTGTTTTGTGTTTTGTGATACGTTTTGATGTATGTTGGATTGTTGTATGGTGTGTGACCCGCCCCCCGGCGGCTGCGCGCTAGATGTGTGTAATGATACGATTGGGGGTGTGAGATTTAAATATTTGTAACCGCAAGTGCACGGTGTTGTAGTGTGGCTTGGGGGTCGAACTCAGGGAGGTGTGGATGTGCTTGTGTCAAAGAGGATCAAAATCACCCCATGGGTGAGCTAGCCCAGATAGAATGATGAGTTGTCACGGTAAAGGAATGCAAGGTATAGACAATATGAAGGAAAAACCCGGGACTTTGGTTTCCACCATATCGAGCGACTCTCGCCGATACGGCCTACGGGTAGGATAGCGATCGGAATTAGGGTCTAAAGGTGAGACGTTGCCTCTGAAAGTGGTACCGGCGTCCCATGGGCCCGATATTCCGGTCGGTGCCCAGGATGATACGCCGGACTTCCCGGGTTCGATCAGTGGGCACTCCCGTGTCCATTAACACTGATCGACTCCGGGAGCACTAAGCTCGCAATGATAACTCCCAACGTCTCATCCTGCCGCTCCCACGCGCTAGGACTTGGCGGCTACGCTAAGGGCGTGAGCTATGGCTAGAGAGTCAACCACCAAGTTTATTCCCCCTTGGCCCAACGGTCAAAGGCGGTCTTTTTCCCGCCGATGACAATAAAATACCCCGCGTAAACGTTAGATTCCTAATCCCTATTGATTTCCTAGCCCTATGGACGCATCGGGAAGAGCCCACGAAGGGGTTTCCGCCAAAATCTCAGATTTGGGAACTACTCACACATATTTAGTAAAAAGCGATCTAAACAGAAATCGACCGTAAAAATCATGATCAGACAATAGAAATGCAATGGTAGTAAAGCAATTAAGATAATACTAAAGTTTGACAAAGATCTGAAAACTTACAAAAACTGGAAAATTACAGCCGTCACAAAATGAAGAAAACAACAAAAAATAACCAACTCCCGAATCTGGGAAACCTAGGGGTCTATTTATAGAAAACGACATCACCCGATCGGTTGACAAGTCAACCGATCGGGTGAACTGCTTCACAGAATTACAACGCAATGCGGGGTTTCACCCGGTCAGAATGAACCGGTCGGTTGAAACATGGATGCGGTCGGTTGGATCTTGGTGCCGACCGGGTGAGGTAACCGGTTGGATCTTCGTGTCTTGGCTTTTGAAATTCAGCTACAGGTGAACCGATCGGGTGAAGGTCACCCGATCGGTTGGCAATCAGCTTCGAATTCCAGAGACTTTGAGCATTTGACCCGGTCACTGAACCGACCGGGTGACTTCTTGTGAGCTCCAAGCTGCGTCCGGGTGGTGCACGCGTGCATCACCCGATCGGTTGAAGATGATCAACCGATCGGGTGAGGGGCTGAAAGATGCAATCTTCGTCGTTTGACCCCCTGGATCACGCGTGACTCCTCCCGTTGCTCCGGGGACACATGATATCATCGTTTTATACCCCATATGCCAGTAAACTCCTGAAAAATACGGAAAACACGGAAAAGTGAAAGAAAACAAGAAAACACGAGAAAACGAATATAAGACGACGGTAAAATACGGAAAAACACGGAAGAAAACGTGCGTAAATATATGAAATATAAACGCACGTCAAAATCCCCCAAGCTGAACTCTTCCTCGTCCTCGAGGAAGACGAGTGAGAGTAGGAGCTCGGAGAGAGAAAATAAAAATAAAGAGAGAAAAAGAAAACTCTATATCCTAGATCGCCCGTCAGGGTCAACAAAATCGAAAACGACACACCAAGCAAGCAAACGCCAAATCACATCACTAAACCAAGGAGTACGAGTCCAGACAAGTGCCATGGGCCTACGCGGTGAAGCGCGGTGAGTGTGGTCGTGCGCTAGCAGTCCGTGTCACTATCTACGATGTGCGATAAAGCTCGATATACACAAATCCAGGAAATGACCCAAATATCGATTCGAATTGAATAAAGCGGTGAATATATAGTTCAAGCATGCATGAGAATAGAGAGAGAATCGAAACATATCATGCGTCAGAGACTCCACATCTAGGGTTAAGGAAATCACACCACTAAAGCCCAGATAATAGCTAAAAAGTTCTTAAGCCAAGTGTTTTCGAAACCGGTGGGGGTTGAGATGATGTGGAGAAGAACACTCGGTGCAAATTCTCGCCTTCCCTTTATTCTTGGCAAGTAGGAAAATATTCACACGGGAATTTTTTTTGGGTTTTGGGTATTTGTATATTTTTCTGGATTTTTGGCTATACAAAATTTTTCTTTCTTTTCTTTTTGGGTTTTTCTTTTCTTTTCTCCTTTTTTTGGATTTTTGGGATATTGGCTATACACATGTGTACTCTCCCAAGTGGGAGAACGGTACACGACGAGGGGATTTGCACCAAGTAAAACAAAAAAAAGAAATCGGAATCTAACCACTTGGGCAAAGAAAACTATTCTCGCTAGTTAGAGCATGGGCTAAATGGGTTATCCTAGTCCTTAATTGTGGAATCCCGACACATGCGAAATGAAGCATACAATATATATAATCATGCATACAGAAACAGACAAGAGAAGCAAATACCGCATTATTCATATCGAAGCGTGATAATCTAGGGGTCATTCCTGGACAGGTATATAAAGTAAAATCACAAAGCAGAAGCACACCAAACAGCTAGGCACGACACATGACTCACAAAAAGCTAAGTGGACCCACGATGCGTGAAATGCAAGAGGACTCGATATCCTAGGGTTAATGAGTGTGATTATCGATGCTATGCTAGGTGTGTGTGATTTTGTGGCAATTTATCATAGGGTTCATCTCTAGGAGAAAGAGATAAAAAGAAGAAAAGAAAAATTAAAAACACGATGAAAACTACACAAAAACGAGAAAGAAAGACTCAAATGACGCACAAAGTGCGACTCCCCCAAGCTGAAGCTTGCATTGCCCTCAATGCAATAAGAGTGAGTACGGGAGGGCAATGAAAATGGGGGGGGGGGGGAATACGCACAGACACAAAAAGACACGAAAAACAAGAAAAACATAGATACGAGACTGAAAATAAAGAAAAATCAAAATCAAACTACACGACACGAAAATAGAAAAAGAAAGAAAGAAAATGACACGCCACACAAAAATAAAACAAGCACACACACAAAAACAAAACACGACAACACACCCAAAATAGACTTCCCCCAAGCTAGACATGACAATACTAGCAATGAAATATGATCGTGAAAGTGCAGGATATGCAAGGGGGATGTCAAAAAACAAAGTGAAAGGAAATAGAAATAAAAAGGAAGCGGTTCGACACCTGAATGAGGTCCTCCCCCCAGCAGTGGTAAAGCAGGGCCCCGCAAAGACAGATGGGCACTAGAAATAGGGGGGGACAAAAGCGGGATGGGAAAATATCAAGCAGAGGCACCACCCTCTGGGGGTGGTGATGGGGGCCTGTGCTGGGGACCAGTAGTGGTGGGGGGTGGGATGTGAAGCTCGAGACACCGGGTGGGTCAGTGCGAATGTGGCGAATGAAGCTTGGAATAAAGGGCAGGTCTCGGTCGACGGACTCCTGGGTTATCCGACCACCATGTCCAGCTAGGAGGATCATGGCTACGAATCTGTCGGATTGGTCGTCGTCCTGGAATGACGCCCCAAATTCGGTATCGCCAATGTAAGCGGGGGAAGTGGTGTGTGGGGTGGTAGATGAATTGGTGGTGGTGGATTGAGCGGGGGGTTGTGTGCAACGAGCATGACGGGTGGGCCTAGGGTTAGAAGAGCTGGCGTCGGTGGGGAGGCATTGTGCAGGAGTCGTGTGTATGTGTGAGTGTATGCAAAAAGACGATGAAGACACACAAACACGACCACCGAGCAAAATGGAATATTTGGGGCAAAATAAAAATTGAGCTAAGGAGCGAGTTTACCCAAATGAGATGAAGATCGTTGCTCGTAGATGCCCAAATGCTACTCGATAGGAGCACATGTGAAGCCGCGGAAATCTCTTTAGCAAGTTTCAAAATTGGGGGAGAATGGGTTAAAGTTAGGGTTTTGTGTGCGGGTGGAATCGAGGAGGATGGGGAGAAATCGATGGAGAGATGGATAGGGAGAGGGGGGGGGTCGATTTGGGTTGATATTGGGGAAGAACGAGGTCAGGCGCAAGAGGGGGAGTCGAAGCGTCGGTCTGGGATTCGAAAATGGGTGAGGGCGGATCGAACGGGTGGGGGCGGCCATTTATAGGGATTTAAGTCGACCCGGTCGGGTGAGTCGTCACCCGATCGGTTGACTTCGTGGTCGAAGAATTTGGCTGAAGAGTTGCTACAGGTGAACCGGTCGGGTGAGTTGTCACCCGATCGGTTGACCGCTCCACACATTTTCCTGAAAGTTTAGGGTTTCTCACCCGGTCCCTCAACCGGTCTCGCTTCTTGTCACCCGGTCGTTGACAAATCCCGGAAATTTTCCCGAGAGTTTTCCCAGGTCGCCCGGTCTGCTCACCCGGTCTCATCTTTCCTCACCCGGTCGGTTCGCTAAGTTACAGATACGACTGTTAGCTGATACATCCCAACCGATCGGGTGAGTTATCACCCGATCGGTTGGGGCCTTGTTTTCTGTAAAAACCCAAAAATCGCCTAAGTTCCACGACGGAAGTTCTTGCGGCTGGATTTATTTATAAAAATAGATAAAATAAAGTTAAGAAAAAGTCCTAAAAAGCGGAAGTAAAAGTTTAGAGCATGGGTTGCCTCCCATGAAGCGCTTTTGTTTAACGTCGTTTAGCTCGACGCCCGTTGATGATGTTCATGGTGGGCGATACGGGTGATGCCCAAAATCCGGCATCTCTTCAACTCCAGAGCTTGTGGCTATTGGTGAGTCGACAGCTGTAAGAAGATTTGCTCAACTACCCTCCCATTGTCGACAGGATCCAGGGGCTTCTCCCTCAAATTGGCGTCTACCGTCTTCTTTTTCAGGATCCGGACCTCATCACCGGTGAGGTCCATGGGTTCTTTCCCTTTTCTCCTTGTAGGAGGAGACTTAGGGAATCCAGGAGGGATCACATGTCGTGCGACCGCCTTATTAGCAACTTCATTCTTTGGGGAGCCAACTTTCTCTCCAAGGTCCCCCAAGTTATCGGGGGGATTCCTCGAGAGTACTTCCCAGGCACTTGTTTCAACAGCTCTATCTTCCTCGTTTTCCAGCATACTGATATTAGGATCGTCCGGGGGATTTGGGTGCTTCATCGACAAGCCTAAGTCAACTACGACTCTATCTTGGCCCACATTGAGGGAAAGCTTCCCATTCTTCACGTCTATCAAAACTCCGGCGGTTGCCATAAAGGGCCGTCCAAGGATAATTGGGGTATGCTTGTCTTTCGGCATGTCCATCACAACAAAATCAACCGGTACATGTACTCCTCTCACATCGACGGGGAGGTCATCCACTACTCCCATCGGGTACTTGACTGAATGGTCAGCAAGTTGTAATGTCATCCCGGTGGGCTCTAAGTCTCCCATCCCTATTCTCTTGTACAGCGATAGGGGCATCAAGCTGACGCTCGCTCCTAGATCGACGAGCGCCCTCTGGATTTGCACTTCTCCAATAGAGCAAGGGATGGAGAAACTTCCGGGGTCCTTGAGCTTGGACGGATTTGCGCGCTGAATGAGTGCGCTGCACTCCGCCGTTAACACGACCTTCTCTCTTCTAGATCCCCGTGTCACCAAGTCTTTTAGAAATTTGGCATATGAGGGGATTGTCTCGATGGCCTCGAGGAAGGGGATTTGTAAGCTCAGATCTTTCACCATGGTAAAGAATTTGCCATACTTCTCATCGATTTTGGCTTTGGCAAGCCATTGTGGGAAAGGCACAACGAGCTTGAACACTCTTAGGTTCCCTTCCTCATCCTTCTTCTTCTCCTCTCTATGAACTCCCTCTGGAGTAGTTGGCTTTGGTGACGAAGCACCGTCGTCATTTAATTTCTCAGTTGGTCGTTCCACGACCAACGGTGCTTCTGGTCCTTTGGGGGGCTCTCTCGTAGGTATTTGAGTTCCGCTCCTCAAGACGATGGCGGACACGTTCTCATGCTCATGCGTGAGCACCAAGGTCCGATTTACCCCCTAGGGTTCACCTCAGGCTATGACGGTAATAAATTCTGTGGTCTCTGATGGTTCACCACTTGCAACCCCAGCTGGGTCACCTGATCAGTGAGGACTCTTTGTTCCATCTCCAGCTTCAGATTTATCTTCTCCTGATTGGCGATGTATTGAGTCAGGAGAGACTCAACTGGAGATATGGACCTCTGCTGGCCGTATTGCTGCTGGGTGGGCTGCTGATTCCTAGGAGCATACTGTTGATACTGTGGTGGAGGTTGTTGTTGCTGAAATTACTGCTGCTGAAACTGCTGCTGGGGCCTAGTCGGCTGATATATCTGCTGTTGTTGCTGAGCCAGCTGTTGATAGGGCGCTCGGTAGCTAAGGTTGGGATGATTCCGGTTGTTGGGAGAGTAGGCCGGGTTGGATTTGGTTCATGGTGGAAAAGACGCATTCCCCGTAGGATTGTAAAATAATGCGCTCGCCTGATCCAACGGTGGTGAGATGTCACCACCGTCGAACTCTCCAAAAACTTCGGATTCCACCACAGCAATCTGTTGTGTACCGGTGCCACCAGCGTCTACCATTAATGCAGAGATCTGGGTCGACAGCAAGTCAAACTTGCTTGACAATTTGTCGACGTCTTCGACTCTATGGATGCCCCCAGATCTTGGTGTGGCTCTCTCGTCACACCATCGCTCGTTGTTAGATGCCATATTTTCTAGAATCTGTCCGACATCTTCTTCCCTTCTTGACATGAAGGACCCTCCAGCCGCGGCGTCCATGGAAGATTTTAAATCGTCCCTCAACCCATTATAAAATAGATTTATGATCTGCCACTTGGGGAGCTCATGGTGGGGACATTTTCTCTGCATCTCCTTGTATCTCGTCCAAGCTTCATGCAAGGCCTCGTGGCTGGCCTGGGAGAAGGAGGAGATCTCACTCCTCACCTTCATGGTCTTCCTCGAAGGAAAGAACTTCGTCAGGAAAGCATTTGAGAGCTTCTCCCATGTATTGAATGTATTCGGGTCCTTCCCCCTAAGCCACAGCTTGGCCTTATCTCGCAAGGAGAAGGGGAATAGCTTCAGTCGGATCGCCTCAGTTGTGACACCGTTTATCCGGAAGGTGTCACATTTCTCCAAGAAGGAGTCTAAATGCTCAATCGGGCTCTCCATGGGTGCACTTGAAAATTGATCCTGCTGGATCCACGTCACCAAAGATGGCTTAAGCTCGAAGCTTTGGGCCGTAATAGCTAGAGGACGGATGTCGGAGGTGGACTCGATAGATGGCATCGAGTACTCCAGCAGAGACTTGTGAGGTGGGGTGTTCTCCCCCATGGCTTCAGGATCCTCTCTTCTTCGCTTCTCAGCGGCCAAACGCCTTAGGGTGGCGTTTATCTCTGGATCAACGGGGATCAAGTCATCGAGACTTCTTGAACTCCTGCGCATGAAAAACAACAAACACCCGTGAAGCGAAAAGTGGGAAAGAAACATATAAGATAAGAAATAAAAATAAAAATAAAAATAAAAATAAGAAAATAAAAAGGAAAAAGAAGAATGCGAAAATTATCGCGAGGTAGGGATGAGAGCTAGACACAAGGGTTCATGAAATCCTAAAATAACAAGCACGTTGCCTCCCCGGCAACGACGCCATAAACTTGACCTGCCCCCCGGCGGCTGCACGCTAGATGTGTGCAATGATACGATTGGGGGCGTGAGATGTAAATATTTGTAACCGCAAGCGCACGGTGTTATAGTGTGGCTTGGGGGTCGAACTCAGGGAGGCGTGGATGTGCTTGTGTCAAAGAGGATCAAAATCACCCCATGGGTGAGCTAGCTCTGATCGAATGATGGGTTGTCACGGTAAAGGAATTGAAGGTATAGACAATATGAAGGAAAAACCCGGGACTTTGGTTTCCACCATATTGAGCGACTCTCGCCGATACGGCCTACGGGTAGGATAGCGATCGGAATTAGGGTCTAAAGGTGAGACGTTGCCTCTGAAAGTGGTACTGGCGTCCCATGGGCCCGATATTCCGGTCGGTGCCCAGGATGATACGCCGGACTTCCCGGGTTCGATCAGTGGGCACTCCCGTGTCCATTAACACTGATCGACTCCGGGAGCACTAAGCTCACAACGATAACTCCCAACGTCTCATCCTGTCGCTCCCGCGTGCTAGGACTTGGCGTCTACGCTAAGGGCGTGAGCTATGGCTAGGGAGTCAACCACCAAGTTTATTCCCCCTTGGCCCAACGGTCAAAGGCGGTCTTTTTCCCGCCGATGACAATAAAATACCCAGCGTAACCGTTAGATTCCTAATCCCTATAGATTTCCTAGCCCTATGGACGCATCGGGAAGAGCCCACGAAGGGGTTTCTGCCAAAATCCCAGATTTGGGAACTACTCACACATATTTAGTAAAATGCAATCTAAATAGAAATCGACCGTAAAAATCATGATCAGACAATAGAAATGCAATGGTAGTAAAGCAATTAAGATAATACTAAAGTTTGACAAAGATCTGAAAACTTACAAAAACTGGAAAATTACAGCCGTCACAAAATGAAGAAAACAGCAAAAAATAACCAATTCCCGAATCTGGGAAACCTAGGGTTCTATTTATAGAAAACGACATCACCCGATCGGTTGACAAGTCAACCGATCGGGTGAACCGCTTCACAGAATTACATCGCAATGCGGGGTTTCACCCGGTCAGGATGAACCGGTCGGTTGAAACATGGATGCGGTCGGTTGGATCTTGGTGCTGACCGGGTGAGGAGACCAGTTAGATCTTCGTGTCTTGTCTTTTGAAATTCAGCTACAGGTGAACCGATCGGGTGAAGGTCACCCGATCGGTTGGCAATCAGCTTCGAATTCCAGAGACTTTGAGCATTTGACCCGGTCATTGAACCGACCGGGTGATTTCTCGTGAGCTCCAAGCTGCGTCCGGGTGGTGCACGCATGCAACACCCGATCGGTTGAAGATGATCAACCGATCGGGTGAGGGGCTGAAAGATGCAATCTTCGTCGTTTGACCCCCTGGATCACGCGTGACTCCTCCTATTGCTTCGGGGACACATGATATCATCGTTTATGCCCCATATGCAAGTAAACTCCTGAAAAATACGGAAAACACGGAAAAGTGAAAGAAAACAAGAAAACACGAGAAAACGAATATAATACGGCGGTAAAATACGGAAAAACACGGCAGAAAACGTGCGTAAATATATGAAATATAAACGCACGTCAGTGTGCACCGTATACTACTAGCTGCTGATGTTCAATACTCTTTTTGTTATCTGGTTGTATCATTTTTGCTGTATCTATATATGTATATACATCCTGTTGCAGTTCGTATTTTTGTGCACATTGTACTTTGTCTCTGTCATTTACTTCGTCGCTTATCGACTATGTTGGTTATATAGCTCTGTTTGTATGAAAACATAAATTGGTTTCCATGCACTCAATTCGCTAAAAATGTTGATATTGGAGAGTATGTTCCTTTAATCAATCATTTGATTTGATGGTGTTTTGATGATTTCTCTTTTCACTTTTCGACTATGGTCTAGTTGACACACCTTGTTTTCTTCGATATTGTCCTTGGTGTCATTTGGACCGTTGTCATAGTCTTCGCCTCTCTTGTTTATATTTTCTTTTTAGCCATAGTTGTTGCTGTTGTTTCCTCCCGCTCTTTTTGGATAATGCCAAAGGGGGGGAGAATTAATAATGACTAATAATGACTTGGTGCTTAATGATAATTTAAACAATTACCGTGAATCTAATTTCATATGTTAGATTCAGGGGAGTGAAGATACAAAAATTTATGGATTCTGATCCTATATTTCAATAGTTGGATCTTGTTTTATACTTTTCTCTGCTGCTTGATGCTTATGTTTATTATTCAATATGGAACTAACGAGTCATCAATGCAGGGGGAGTAAGTAAATTTCGTTTATCTCATTATTATTGATTTATATTTATGTTGGTTTGTTATCACCAAAAAGGGGGAGAATGTTGAGTATTGATTCCCCTAATTTGGTTTCGATGATGAACAAACATAAATATCGGGTACTAATTCTCTTTGAGTGCAGTTATGAAGATCGTCGCCAAATTACTTTGTAGATCTCAAGCGACGTCCCAAGACTTCCTTAGAGCACGTGATCGTTGTGCCTAAAGCTTCGTTGAAGCTCAAGGAGTATTATTGAAGTCAAGGGATTCAGAATCTTCATGTTAAAGCTTTGAAGACGGTTTGTCATGTTATTTATATTGTCTTCTAGCTTCATCTTATAGAATGTTAAGCCTTGAGTAGTACTTGCCTAGTAATCCTCATGTCTACCATATCTTATCTCTAGGATGGCCTTAGAAGCCATTAGGATGTGTTCCTTAGCTTATCGCTTCGTTTCATGGTTTTTTGTGCATCTTAGTTGGTTCAAGTAGAAGAACCAACTGATTAGATGACAATCTAATCGGTTGAAAATTCTTCTTGAACCGACTAATTGTCCTTATGAATCTTGGCCTATTTACTGTTGACCAATTAGTCGGTCCAAGAAGGTTCACCGACCGACTAGTTGTTAAACTAGTCGGTTAGTGTTTCTTCTTAGACCGACTAGTTTACCCTCCTTATTTCACTAAATTCTCTGTCGACCATCTAGTTAGTCCAAGAAGGTTCACCGACCGACTAGTTCTCAAACTAATCGGTCAGTGATCCTTCTTAGACTGATTAAGCTGCTTTAATTTTCCAGCCGTTGGAGATTTTATTTCCACAATTTCTCTTGATCTGTTTTGATTCTTTCCCTATCTGTTTGACTCGTTTCAAACATGGAAATTTCTCTAATATGAGAGAGATTTCAGATCTAATTTTTCAATCATTCCATTATCATTTTTGAAAGGCTCTCTCACACACACACATGAAAATCTCTCTCTCTCTCCTTTGTGACCTAATCTCTCAAGGAGACTTTCAGATCTTGAGCGATCATACGATTGAATCACGATCAAGATCTTCAACCTAGCCATCTCCAACTGCTCATCGTGTTGTTGCTAGGGTTTTCGAGATCATCCTTTCTCACAATCTTTCCTTGTCCTAAATCCGTAAGTATTTCGCAAGGCATAGGATTTTGTGGTAAGCGTTTTTTATTTCATTAAATTTATTAATTGAGTTTATATCTCGGTTTGTGAGAGAAGCTCGTGATCCCGGTTTGTGGGAGTCACGATACGAATTGTTGTATTGTTTGATCTTGTAGTAGTTTCTACAAGAAGTTGTTTAGTGGAACCTTGAGTTAGTGGATTCTAACTCAAGTAGCCGGAAGGGATCCGGGTGTCTGGTACGTAGGATCACCGGGAACAAGTCAGGGAGACTTGGTTGGATCCGAACCCATTACATCGTTTGTTTGCATTGTGATTCTCTTGTTGTTCTTATTTATTCAGCATAGTTGTTTTGTGATTGCACAATAATTAGGAATTATACTCTTGATAATTTTAAAGTACTATTCACCCCCCTCTAGTACTTGTGCAGTAGCTTCCAAGGCATTACACTTGGGACACACAACATTCACGTTTTGCCTGACAAAACCCAACCACTCTTCTTCATTTTTTTTAAAGTTGTGTCCTCTTCTTCATTTTTTAAATGATCTCTTATTTGATTTTTTTGGGTTATTTAAACGGGCTAAACTCAACCGTTTCTTTTTGCCTCTTCGTATTTTTTGCTTCTCTTCTTCTACGCGTCTGTTCGGTTTTCGTTTTGAAACCTTTCAGTTTTTGTAACCCATTTAGTTTTAGCAACTTCCTCAACTTGAAACTGATCATGGCATTCATTCGATTTTTGCGTTCCTCTCTTCTTTCTATTTATATCATCCGAATTCTTTATTTTTTCACTACAACCTATTCATCTTCTTCTTCCTTTCTTCATCTCGTTTCCTTCTATCATCATGGCCGACCCGGAGATCCTTTCTCGTTTCCGATCATCTGCCACAAAATCTTGCTACCACTCTTTCGAGGCAACCCGATTCCATCCCGAACGGTTCCTTGATTTCGCCACTCTCTACATGTTCAACATCCGCGAGATCCTTGAAAGTGTCGGCCTTCACCACGTTTGGTCCCTTGACGACAATGTCCACTACTATCCTTCGCTGCACTTGATTTGTTTTGGTGTGTTTTCCTAGGTTTCTCGGTTCTTTTGGTGTTGCACTTGATCTAATGCTCTCTGTATGGTTGTTTAGCTACTGTTGGATGTATGTTTTGTTGGTTAATGTGGTCAAAATTCTGTTTTGTATCAGTCTATGTTTAATTACTTGTTTTGTTGAATATTATTTCTCCTGTTTGTTTTTATGCGAATTTCTCTTAAGTTCCTTATTAGTCGACTATGAAATTTCGTAGCCTGCTAATTTTGTTTTTCCACTTCTTGTGGATTACAAAGGGGGAGAGCATCCGCCATATCTTAAGGGGGGGTAATAATCACATTAATTACATTATAAAATTTTAATTGTTTGTCATCATCAAAAAGGGGAAGAATGTTGGAACTTGGTATATTCCATCCTCTATTCCATAAGGTTTTGATGTGACAATCAATATATTTTCTATTACTAACTCATTCTATGCAGATGTGCAGACATAAAGCTTATTCTATTCAAATAATACATATGTTCACTTGACAAGGACTCTCTGCGAAAGAAGCTTCACTACTCAAATTACGTTTGGATAACGTTTCTTCGGAATGATGTAATTTTAAGAAAGCTTCAGGACCTTGGTTATAACATATCATATATCAATAAGCTCCAAATTATAGTATCTTCCAACCCATTTGATCCTAATTCAAAATTTCCATTTTTTACATTTGGTCGACTATGGTTTTTCGTAGTCGACTAAAAATATTTTCTTCGAATTTGACCTGAAAATTTCTGACAAGGATCTATCCGTTGACTGATCCACGTCACCATCCTCAAATAGACCGTTTATGATCGTTTTAAAATTAGTCGACCGACGAATTTTCGTAGCAGACTAAACCGTTTTCTGTCCGTTTGAGTCCGAAATTTTCTGGACAGTTTCTATCTGTTTGGAACTGCCTCCATAACCATTTTTGAACACTATAAAAGGAGGGTTACGCCCTCTCTTTTCATTCACTACTTTTCCTCTTCTTTTGTTTTCATTTGTGGAAATTAAGGCTTTAATTCTCTTGGGAAAAATTGTTTGTTTTCTCATTTGTAAGAAGAAATTCTGACCTCTTTCTTCATTTGAGAACTAAAGAACTTCAAGAGTGTTTCACAAATTCCATATCTAGAAACATTGAAGTTCTCATTTCCAACACCTTCCTTTGAATTTATTTCAATATTCATACCAAGGCTATATGTGTTTTCTATTTCATTATTTCTTCAACAAAGTTTGAATGTCTAGTTGTAGAGATTGTACAAAATTTGGGACACGGGGAGTGTCGCCATTTTTGTAAGTTCGTGCTTACAGGGCAAGTGATTCTAGTGGATTGAAAATCTCTACAGTGAGTAGAGGACTGGAGTAGGATCAAAAGGATCCGAACCAGGATACATCTTTGTGTTTGCGATTGGTTTATTTTCAATACTTGTCATTTAATTTCTGTTCCATCTTTGCAAATTTTAGTAATGTTTTATTTGCAACACGTTTTTATAATACACTATTCAACCCTCCTTCTAGTGTGTTTGTGTATACAGGCGATCCTACAAAAGATACCCATAGGGCAAAACACTCTAAAATCAGTTAATAAAATCATAAATACATATATGTATTGACTGAAGGATGATACGAATCATGTGAAAATTCTGGAAGAAGTCAATTATCGGACCCACGTAGTTTTTGGATGGAAATCTACCGTGCACTAAAATAAAAAATGTTATTAGAGTAGTAAGCTGTCGTGCTATAGGTGGTGAAGGTGAAACCAAAATCTGATAACTTCTTTCCAACCCGAAATATGTGCACGAACGATTTTTGGGTAATAAAATCTGTTAAAAAGAATACAGATCTTTGTTGAATGTAAAGAAAAAGTTGAGAATATTAAGAAAAACGAAAAAACCGATCGGTGAGAATTGTGCATCAAATATTACTCACTGCACACAATGTGTAAAATGTTTCTCCATTGGCTGTTGTGCATAGTGAGGAAAAGTTAATGCGCTGAAAAAATTACTCACCATACATAACATGCAAAATGTTTACATGTTGTGCAGAGTAATTTTTTCTGCACTCACAACACCGCGCACTACAGGTAGATTCACGGGCACTCCCCTGTTGATTGGTGGGCATCAAAGATTGGTGGGCATGTTTAAATCCATATATAGTGGATGAGGACTGTGATTGTAAATTGGGAAATACTTTATGCGCCAACCGTTTTACTCAGCGCACAACCGCTTAAACTTTTACTCCGTGAAAATACCTATTAAAATATTATTATTTGAGTTTTGCTTAACGCACAACCAGGAATACCGAAAATACCCTTAAGAGAAAACACCCAAAAATCAGTTAATAAAATCACAAATACATATATGTATTGACGGAAGGATGATCTAAATCGTTTGAAAATTCTGGAAGAAGTCATTTATTGAACCCACGTAGTTCTTGGATGGAAATCTGTCGTGCCCTAAAATGAAAAAGTTATCGGAGTAGAAATTTGTAATTCCGTAGGTGGCGAAGGTGAAGCTGAAACCTATAATTTCTTTCCAACCCGAAATCATGTGTTAGGACCTAGCGTGGTTACACAATACACTGGAGGGGGGCGAATAGTGTAAAGGCAAGAAAAGTGCTTGATTAAAAGTTACTAAAATTAATGCGCAATAAGCACTAGAAATTAAAGAGTATGCTCAACAACAACAATCGCAAACACAAAGTATTTTACACTGGTTCCCCAACTTGGGTACATCCAGCCACACCTAAATTCACTATGATCCTACTCAAGGTAGTGAATACAATCTCACACAGAGGATTTGGATTCTCACAAAGAGAAATCCTTGCTCTCACTTAGAGAGACTCTAACTCTCACAAAGAGAGAACCTAACTTCCACAAAGAGGGTAAAACTAACTTTCACAAAGAAATTTAGGGTTTCAAGAAACGAAGCAAAACAACACTTACATATGCCTTGATATGATCTTACCAATGTGAAGAAGAAGGCATGCACGTGAAACCTAAGTGCTTGAGATGAGTCTTTGATTGCACATGATGATCTTTCTCTCTTCTAGGAATGAATCTTAACACTTCTCACTTGAGTGTATGAATGAAGAGAAGAAGGATGTTCTCCACAAAAAGGAATGAGATTGAAAATCACTTGGAGAAATTCCATAGAGCTTAGATGCTATAGCATAAGATTGAAGCTCTAATGAAGGGAATGAAGGAGGAGGGGCATAGAGAAGAGATGAATTGGTTTTCAATGATTTCCTAATCCTTTCAAGAGTTCTAAATAAACTAAGCCATCTCCTATAAAAAGGAGGCCAAGAAAAGCCCATAAACCCAACCAAAAACCCAAGGAAAGATTCTGCAACGGCTAGATTTTGGCAGTTTACGGCAAAGACAGACGACTGATGAAGGATGGACAGTCGACTGATCAACGGCTATAAAATTCCCAACGGCTATAATCTGAGCCAAGACAGGCGACTGTAGAAGACTACACATGCACATGTAAAGGCTTCGTCAGGAGACTGTCATATGGGATGGACAAGAGCTGAGAAAATGCAACTTACACTCTTGTGCATTCAGATGACTGATGACAAAATTCCATGCGTCTGAAACTGGACAGGTGACTGAAAACTCTACAGCAGGCGACTGACCTACAAGATGGAGAGATGCACAGAAAATGCAATTTATGCACATGTGCTCTCATACGACCGAAGAGCAAAGTCCGGACGCATGAAGAATTACAGGTGACCGTACACTCTACATTAGTCGACTGACACACAAGCTGGAGCGAAACCTAGAAAAGACAAGTTATGCATATTGGTACACAGACGACTGAAGAGCAATATCCAGCGCCTGATGATAGACATGCACCTGTTAATGAACTTCGATCGCCTGCTCCAAAAGCTCAAGAAAGAGTCAATAAATATTTGACTTGAGCTGTGCACAACAGTCAGATGTAGAAGGCTGGTCAGGTGCCTGGAATCACACAGTCGCATGTCATGCCTTCAGCAGTCGCCTGTTGGAGAGCCAGAGACTCCAATTAAGTCATTTGGTAAGATGAACCTATTAGGTTGGATTCTATGATAATCCTAAGGCTCACTAAGATGGTAAATGCATATGCATGAATGAGTAGACCATCTATCAAGACATTACAATAAACTATGACTCAAAAAGAGAAAAGCAATTAAATGAAATAATACATGGATTACAATTGCTTCCCTTAGAGTCTAGTCTTCAAGCTATTGATGCCTTGATGCTTCCCATCATCTTCCAAGCTTTAGCACTTCTTGATGAGTTTTCCTTCATCAAGATCCAAGCTTTGGCAATCCATCACTCTTGGATGTCTTTAAGATATCCATTGCATCATCCTCTAAGCATTATGCTTTAATATATAATCATTAAGATAAACTAAGACTAAAACATAAGATTATGTAGCACACTAATATAATGTATCGATCATAATCAAAACAATGTTAGTCTTGGACCCAAGAACTAACATTCTCCCCCCTTTTGATGATGACAATCATTATGTCAAAATATAATAAACATTGAAATAAACAATGTGTGCTAACAAACTCCTCCAATCAATATGCAAAAGTGCACAAAATATAAACATGCAAATCACAAATCATATTGATGGATGTTATGCAAATACATACCAAACAATTAATAATGCATAAAAAGCATAAGGTATATTTTACATAATCGATTTTTCTCCCCCTGTTGGCATATCAAAAAGAGGAGTAACAGCCAGATATGAAAACCAAGGGCAAGAGAAATAACCATCTCATATATACAAATATAATATGAATGACATTCAATGTGACATATGAATGGGAAAATAATGCTAGCAAGCAAATATTCCATACTCCCTCATTATCATACAAAACATGCAAACATGGGAGTAATAGACACACTCACATAAATATGGGTACAAAATATAAACATACAAGGAAGGTACCTAAGCAATAAATAACAATGTGATTGAGCTAGCAGGTGGAAACAAAAAAAAGTGGAGTTTGGTTTCCATATATAGGCATATAAAAATATAACATTACAAATATATGAATCTATATACGAGTTCCTATCAAGCCTAGAAACATTCTTAAGAATCCACAGAGAAAATGATTTAGGATTCTTAAGAAGAGGTTTAGTTAGGGCATGAGTAGGATGTGAGGATGCACGCTTATGAAGTGGAACATAAACATTGGCGTGCCCTGTGTGTGAAACATAAGATCTATCATTAGAAGCATTCACAAAAGAAATATTTCTACCATTCATATGAGCAAGTGAAGCATGCAAAGGATTGGCATCAATTCTAGCATGCAAGTAATGATAAGATTTCCTATGGGTAGAAACATCATGCATAGCATTCGAAGAAGTAGCATTCATAACACCATATTTTTGAATAGGCTTCTTAATATAGGCAAGACTGGAATTCAAAAATAATTGATTTCTCTTTGGCTTAGAAATAGTAGTTGATTTTAGGCCAAAAGAGGTGGATGTGAATTTCTCATTAGAATGCTCCCCATAAAATCTATTTGGGTGCTTTTAGGAGAAGAGCTTGATTTTTTCACCTTCAATGAAGAGGATACCAAAACCTTGTCCTTACTCAATTTAAAATTTTCAATTTGAGTAGACAATAGCTCACATTTCTTCAAAAGAGAAGAAATATTGTCATTCCTTTTGGATAGACATGAGCTAAGCTCACAACATTTAAGCCAATGTCTCATCTCTCAAAATATTGTAATCACAAACTGAGTGCAATTGTCCATTTGGAGTTTGAGAGAAGCATTCTCATCTCTCAAAGCACTCAATTGAGAAAGAAGACTATCTTTCTCGGTATGCAAAAAATTAAGTTCAATATGATGCAAGGCATGCCGACTCTCTCACATAGATTTGTGAAAATCACGATCATACTCAATACAAGCTTTAAGAGAGTCATTCTCTTTACTCACCATGCACACATGAGAATCAGGAGCAATCTTTTCTTGATTCAATGCAATGGTTTGTGTATCATCACGAGGTTTGGATGATAAAGAAGTGTGTGTTGGAGCATCTCTCTCAAGCTTGCTATTTTTCGCTTTTAGAGAGTTATATTCAACTAACAACGCTTTATAATCATCATTTAAATTATTGCGTTGAAAAATGAGAGAGTTACGAGATACCTCATTGCCATCGATGCTCTCATCATCGGAAGATTCCTCTCCACCATACTATTCATCAAGATATTTCCATATCTCATCTGCCGTCTCGAAATCCCTTACTTTCTTTGAAATATTCAGAGAGATGGCATTGAGCAAAGTGTTCCAAACTTGAGTATCCGAGGTAATAATCTTTGACTCCTCTTGCGCATCAAGCAAACGAAACACGTTCTTCCTCCATTTTGAGAAGTGTTTGCCTTTGAAGACGAGAGGAAGGGAGAGGGGCTGTTGAGATTTAGACGGCATGCTTGCAAAAGCCACCAAACCAAGGCTCTGATACCAATTGTTAGGACCTAGCAGGGCTACACTGTACACTAGAGGGGGGTGAATAGTGTAAAGGCAAGCAAAGTGCTTAATTAAAAGTTACTGAAATTAATGCACAATAAGTAGCGAAAATTAAAGAGTATGCTCAATGACAACAATCGCAAACATGAAGGATTTTACCCTGGTTTTCCAACTTGGGTACATCCAGCCACACCAAAATTCACTATGATCCTACATAAGGTACTGAATACAATCTCACACAAAGATATCTCATACAAAGGATTTGGATTCTCACAAAGAGAAATCCTTGCTCTCACAAAGAGAGTACCTAACTCCCACAAAGAGAGTACCTAACTCCCACAAAGAGAGTAAAACTAACTTTCACAAAGAAAGTTAGGGTTTCAAGAAACGAAACAAAACAACACTTACCTTTGCCTTGATATGATCTTACAATTGTGAAGAAGAAGATATGCAAGTGAAACCCAAGTGCTTGAGATGAGGCTTTGATTGCACTTGATGATCTTTCTCTCTTCTAGGAATGAATCCTAACACTTCTCACTTGAGTGTATGAATGAAGAGAAGAAAGATATTCCCCAAGAAAAGGAATGAGATTGAAAATCCCTTGGAGAAATTTCCTAGAGCTTAGATGCTATAGCATAAGATTGAAACTTTAATGAAGGGAATGAAGGAGGAGTGGCTTAGAGAAGAGATGAAATGATCTTCAATGATTTTCTAATCCTTTCAAGAGTTCTAAATGAACTAAGCCATCTCTTATATAAAGAAAGCCAAGAAAAGCCCATAAAACCAACCAAAAACCCAAAGGAAAGAATTCTGCAACGGCTAGATTTTGGCAGTTTACGGCAAAGACATGCGACTGATGAAGGATGGACAGTCGACTGATCAACGACTATAAAATTCCTAACGTCTATAATTTGAGCCAGGACAGGCGACTGTAGAAGTCTACACATGCGCCTGTACAATGTGCATGCGCATGTAAAGGCTTCGTCAGACGACTGTCACATTGGATGGATAGGAGTTGAGAAAATGCAATTTACGCACTTATGCTTTTAGACGACCGATGACCAAATTCTTGGCGCCTGAAACTGGACAGGCGACTGATGTGTCCATATTTTCCATGTTTTTATCGCATCATTTCATGTCATATTCGCCTCCAAACTCCATATTTTCATATATTATCGTGCTTCTAACGTCATATTCGAGTTTTGTATAGCTTTATGGATTTTCAGGAGTTTTGGGGCGAATTGGAGCTATTTTGGGACACGGACACATCCGGCATGTCCAAGACGTCATTAGCAAGGCTCCATGGGAGTTTGCCGAGGTATGGATGAAGATCGGAGGAGAGGAGGAGAAGAGAGCGAGAGAAAAGAGCCATGGCTTCAGCCCAGTTCAGTTTCCCAGGTGACTCGACCGAGTATCATCAGCTACTTGGCCAAGCTGACATGCAGAAATCACACGGAAACGGCCTCAACCTACTCGACCGAGCAGACAGCCAACTCAACCCGAGTTGCATCAAACAGAGTGATGATTTTGAGCTTTTCTCCAAGGCAATGTAGCTCGACTGAACAGCAAAGCAACTCGACCGAGCAGTTCACCTACTCGATCCGAGTCGTCATCCAACAAAGGGCATTTTGGAGGAAGTTTTGATCTACTATAGCTCGACCAAGTAGAGGGGATACTCGACCGAGTAGCCCGTATCAGCCAGAAATAGAGCAGCAGCAAGCAGAGCCTGAAGTCGACTCGACTGAGTAGGCGCCGCTATTCGGTCGAGTAGCACGACGCGACAGGCTTAGTTGGTGGGCCCAAGTGTCTAGATTTTCTGATATTTTTGTGGGGTCTCTATCGCTTGTATATAAGCACGTTTTACCCTATTTTGGAGAGACATCTAGAGTTTTAGCCTAGCTTTAGAATTTAATTAGAGTTTTTAGATCGAGAGAGTTTTGTGCCGTCGAAGACAAAGCTTGGATTTTTATCGTTCTTTTGCGCAAGGAAACTCTATTCTCTTAATTCTCTTTGGTTTGCTATTGCTCCATGATGCATTGGTAACAATTCTCTAAAATTTCTATTGATTTTGATGTCATCTATTGCTATGAAGAATTCTTTGCATCTAATGAATCTTTCTTTTGTTATTGCTATAAAGCGTGAGTAGTTCCATCTAGGGTTAATGGATTAGCCAATGGATCTTAGGATTTAGATGTAAAATTAGGATTTTTAGGTTGCGTTGGTATAAAAGGGACGTATTTTGGTCGATCTTGCAAAGTTTGTAGGAGATCTCGTACTGAGATCATGCCCACGGTTAGTGGAATCGATTGGCTTAAGGAGTATACTATAAACTTAATTAAAAAGTTAGTGGATTCAATTAGGGCTCGTGACCATGACCGGCTCGTGTCTTTATGGGATCCACCGATGAACTATATTACCAATTGACGGCTACTAACATTGCGTCAATGAGAGCCACCAAAATACATCGAAAATCTAACCCACGAGAGTGGCGTGAGTTGAGATCATTCTGACCATGAGAGTGGCATGAATATTGTCGATTCTTAATGCACGGATCGTGTGTGCCTTTCGCGAGAGCAGGATTAATGAAATACGTTAGATTTATGGCGCTTAGAGCCATGAATTCCACATCCTAGACGCGACAATCCCTAATAATATCAATGCAACATAAGAGTTTTAACCTAGCATCGACATCCGCCGATCCTATTGGTGAGTCCCAAAGCCCTAGTCCTTATTAATTGATCACAATCCCAAACAAACAATCTATTGAAACCGACTACTACCTAAATTCTGAGATTTGGAAGTAGCCCAAGACAATAACATCACTTCCTTCCCTGTGGGATCGATAATCTTTTATACTATTACTTGACACCGTACGCTTGTGTAAAGTGCCATGAATTCGCATTTGGGATACATCTAGCTCTTGGCATTTGTGCCATTGCTAAGTGGCTTCTAGGTGTAAGTTTTGGGAGAATCAAGTTTTTGGCGCCGTTGCCGGGGAAGGTAACAATGTTACTTGGGTTATTTTTGTATTGACAAATTTGTTAGCAATTATTACCATTTCTTTCCTTTCCGCCTTTTCATTATTTTATTACTTTGCTATTGATGGTATTTTTTTGAGTTCTTGTTGTGCATAAACACTCGCCTTGGGGGTCTCGATAAAGAATTATTATTTGACCTTGAGATTGAAAAGACCGCAAGAAGGCTCAGATCAGAGAAGAGGAGTCAGACTATTATAGATCCAATGGCAGAGGATAATACTAGTCTTCCACACAGAGGGTCCATTCTGGACCAGATAAAGCCAAATTTTACTGGTGCTTCTTCTATCTTGAGGCCGCAGCTGGCGACAGGAAGCTTTGAGCTTAAATCTGGGTTGATAAATTTGATGCAGCAGGACCCCTTTCATGGGCACCCACATGAAAACCCAAACCACCATATAGACACATTCTTGGTGAAGTGTGACACATTCCATGCCAAAGACGTGAGTGAAGATGCTATCAAGCTCAGACTATTCCCATTCACTCAGAGGGACAATGCCTCTTATTGGTTGTAAGCGCATCCTTCTAATACTTTCATGACTTGGGAGCAGTTGGCTATAGCCTTTGTGAACAAGTTCTATCCATCGTCCAAAACGGTGAGGATTCGAGGAGCGATCTCAAATTTTAAGCAACTTCCCCTGGAGCCCTTGTGTGAGGCTTGGGAAAGATTTAAAGACCTGCAGCATCAAAGCCCACACAATGTAGTCCTGGAGTGGGATCTTGTTCAGAGCTTCTATAATGGGCTCCAACCAAGTACAAAGATGATTATCGACGCCTTCGCTCAAGGCGCTCTCTTGGACAAGCCATCCGATGAAGATCTATCTTTCCTGTAGCAAATGGCCGCAAATATTCAGCAGTGGGGCGACGAACGCTCGTCTACTAGAGGCCCCGAGGTAAAAATTGCTACCCATCTTGATAGTCATATTGAGACTCTTTGCAAACAGGTAGCGAGGATTGAACAGAGGTTGGACGCTATTCCAACCACTTCTAGAGCTCCAGCTTATCCCACACTTGAAGACTATGTGGGGCAAGGCTATGCTCTTAATGAAGGACCCAATGATGGAGCAGACATGCAAGCTGAGCAGATACACTTTGTAGCTGGAGAGAGAATAAATCAATGGCGACATCCGACGACGAGAAATCACTCCGGATTATCTTATGGTAACCCTAACGAAGGATTGCAACCTCTGCAACTACAAAGGACACCACCACCTCCTAATCAACAACAAGGACTGCCTCCGCAACAATATGGTTTAGGCCATCTGGGCCTTACAAACCGCCGGGGTACAATTACCGCCAACAACAACAATATGCACTGACCGACCCAAAACCCAGTCTCGAGGCAACATTGGACACTTTCATGAGTGGGCAAGCCAAGATAAATGCAGAGAGTTTCGCTCGTTTCAAGTCTATCAACGACTCCATTGATGAGCTCAAAGGTCAAATGTCCCAACTTATGAAGATGCAAGGAAGATTGCCTTCTAAGCCGAAGCCCAATCCTAGGGCCCAAGTAAATGTATTGGTCGCAGTTACCACAAGAAGAGGAAAGATTACCGACACTGTCATGGTGCCGGTTTCTAGCAATGTGAGCCAAAAGTCATCCATTCATGCTCAAGATGAAGATGCTACTACCACAGAAAAGGACAAGGAAAAGGCTACAGAGGAGGCCCATGCTATTGAAGAGAGGGATGCTTCGGCTTCTACTTTACCTACAACCACTACGGCACCAGCGGATGCTACTACTACTTCCAATAAATCTATTCCAAAGGATGCCGTCAGAGACAAGGCAAGTCGACCTCCTCCCCCATATCCTCAAAGGTTGGCACTAGCAAGATGCAGAAGAAATATGCCAAGTTCTTCGAGCTCCTCAAAGGTTGACACTAGCAAAGATGCAGAAGAAATATGCCAAGTTCTTCGAGCTCCTTAAAGGTACAAATTGAACATCCCCTTATGGACGATATCACAGAAATCCCCATATACGCTAAGTTATTGAAGGATCTTATAACGGGAAAGCACAAGCAAGAGGAGATGAATCTCTTGGAAAACTCCACCTCCGTCATCAAGAGATATTTACCAAAGAAGATGCCAGATCCCAGAAGTTTCATGGTGCCTTGCTCCGTTGGCGACACCCCTATTAGTAGAGCATTGATCGACTTGGGAGCGAGCATTAGTTTGATGCCGCTCTCTATGTTCACAAGGCTAAATACAGGGACAGAACTTGAGCCTACTGATATGAGCATTAAATTGGCAGATCATTCTATTACCTATCTGGTAGGCATCGCCCGCGACATCATCTTGCAAATACCACCTGTGTTATGCGTGCTGGTAGGCTTTGTAATCATGGACATGCCGGAGGAAGGTGCTTACAACTTATATTGGGACGTCCATTCATGGCGACGGCTGGCGTATTGATTGATGTCTGCGATGAGACGTTATCCTTGAATGTGGGTAACATCGAGGTCCAATTTCGCTTGTAAAAGCCTATGAAGTAACACCCACCGTTGGAAGATGTTAATTACCTTGATCTCTTCGAGGACAAAGCTACATATGAATATACCAGGAGATCTCCAAAGACCCGGTGAAGATGAGCTTAGATGATGACGGTGACGTTGTATACAAAAAGGCAGTGGCTGCCTATTTACGAGTTCTTGACGAAGATCCCCCCCGGACATACACTTGCACCACCAAGAACCGGAGGCTACTATCTTCTTGGCCGCTGAGGGCTGACATGGAGAGGCGCACCAAATTCTGTCGCATGGGATCATTGGAAAGCATGACAGGCATATTTCATATGCGCCCAACATCATTCGTTGAATAACTTGAGGGAGTCGAGCTTACGACTTAAAACAAGCGCTTCTCGGGAGGCAACCCGATTTTCTTTCCTTTAGCTTTATTTTTTTTGTTTTTCTTTTCTTATTCAAAAACCAAATAAATACGTTTTAATTCTATAAAAATACAAAAACATAAAAATCTGATGAGTTCGTCCTTCTACAGGTTGAACAATGAGGAGAGCACGCCTAACGATGAAATAAAGGAGAAGGAACCAAGGGAAGAGCACGATAGAACAATACAAGCTTGGGGGAAGAGTTCCAGGTGACTTGACCGAGTAGGTACCCTACTCGGTCGAGCTGCAGAGAGCTGGAGGAAATAGGCAAAAACGCGCTCTGGAAATCAATTACGACTCAACCGAGTAGTAACCTACTCGATCGAGCTACAGACAGAACCCAAATAAGTCGAAAAGAGCACTCTGTTTCTAAGTCGACTCGACCGAGTAGCTTCACTACTCGGTCGAGCTACAGGAGGAGTCTAAAAGTGCTAAAAAGGGTGCTCTGGAAAGCTTAATGGACTCGACCGAGTAGCTACCCTACTCGACTGAGCTGTAGAGAGAACAAAAGAGAGCTAAAAACAACACTGTTTCAATTCAGCTCGACTGTGCTGAGTAAGCAGCTCAGTCGAGTACTAGGGCACAACTTCTGGGCTTAAATTCAAAATTATTTCTAACCTTTTATGCTTGACCGAGCAGCTATTACTGCTCAGCCCGAGCAGCGACTTACTCAGCTGGGACCCACAAGTTAACCGAGCTCGACTCGGCTTATATAACTCAAAAACTAATCGAGGTAACCCTAATCCTAATCGAATTCCCCCAAATTATCCCGAGCTCCCCTAATCCTAGCCCTAACCTGACTCGGTCCGACTCCCGCCGCCGTCGCCACCGCACTCTGCTCGAGCGCCGCCGCCCACCGCTCGGTCCACCTTTTCCCTCCATCTCTCTCTTCCTCTCTCCTCCTATCTCTCTCTCCATCCCCCTCTATCTTTCCCTCTCTATCTCTCTTCTTCCCCCACTGCCCTAGCATCGGCATCTAGCCAGAGCAGCACCACCGGCGCCACTCAGCGCTGGTGATGCATCCCCCTCCCCACTCATCTCTCTCTCTCTTTGCCCCAAACTTCGCAGCCCCCATGGCTCCGGTGTCTCGTCGGAGCTGTGCCACACGTGCCGCCCAAGCACAACCCGTGCTCGGGCCGAGCAACCCACACCACCCCCCTTCCCATCTTCTTCATCCCCTCCATCTCCCCACCATTTCCCTATCTCTCTTCATCATCCCCAAATCCGAACCCCCCATATTCTAAAATTTTCCCATTTTTGAAACCCAAACCCGTTTAAATTTCTAAATTACCTCCTAATACTATCTTATTATCTTATTGCAGGTACGTTTGGAGCTCTTCGAGGAGGAGCTTGGTTTGGAGCAGCTTGGGGGATCGTTTTGGGTCGAGACTACGCATGTGCATACTACTTTGCTTTTGCAGCGACTTCGATGTCGGTATATTCCTCCCATTCACCATTTTTTATTACCGTAGGTAGTCGTTGTCACACTTTAGCACGATGCCTCCTTGCCTTAGGCCGAGGAAGCCTCCACCGCATAAGACAAAGGCCACCACTAGTCCATCCTCTTCTAGGCAGGCACGACGCCCACATCGTGCACGTTCACCTACACCCAAAGAGTACTTGGACGATTCGTATTCCTCGTCCGACTCGTCCCGATCCACTTCCCCTGTGCCTCTAGCCATTGAGGCCCCACTCACCCCACACACTACCATTCCATCCATCCCCACTATCGCTCCTCCATCCCGTCTAGTTCCTCCACCACCCACCCTGCGGACGTATGATATCGTCTTCAGGGACGACGTTCACTGCGAGCATTTTGTCTCCATGTCCCATCGTACCATCATCCCTACCCGCTTCTCTCACGTCCCCACCCTTGAGCACCTTAGACTCCTACCGGGTGTCCACAGGCTATACCAGACCATAGGGTTTGACCGCCTTCTCGCCACCCACGCTCGCACGTACACACGCCTCACCCTCGAGGCGTTGAGCTCCATTGTCGTCACCCCAGCGGGTGATGGCATCAGCTTCAGGCTTTTTAACCGCGACGTAATGGTCACGCAAGCCATGATCTGCACCCACTTTTGATTTCCCGCCATCCCCGACCGTACCCTCGCCTTCTTCCCAGACTATGAGCTTATCACGTTCGATGTCGAGCAGTTCTGGCATAGAGGATATCGCCCTAGTAGGGTGAAATCCTCTTGTATAGTCCACCCATGTCTCCGCTATGCCCAGCACCACCTTGCCACCACACTCTTCTCCAGGACAGAGGTCAGGACACTCTACCTACCCGAGCTTTCCCATCTTATGTGGATGACTTGACTTCTATGCTACCACCCCGACGGTACCCTCCACCCCTTCCTACTCTTTGACGTAGCACACTGGCTGTGTCACCATCTCCTCCAGACTGCCCATACCGCCACTGTTATCTGCTGCGGTGGATTTTTCACTATTTTTGCGCAGATGCTCGGCCTTGCAATCATGCATGTATGGTGATACCCACCGGGCCTACACACCTGACGTTGGACATACTTACCCGCATGTCCATCATTAGGCCGCATGGTGAGCGTCACTGGATCTACCTTCTAGGCACCCACAGTGAGCAGTACCTTTACGTACCCCGCCCCGATCTCACCTGTGTAGAGCCAGTCATGCTTGACTGGCTCATTCCCCGCATTTTTCCGATCCCTCCCATTCACGTCCTTGAGCCACCTGGAGCACCAATCGTCGTCGACGTCGACGGCTGTGTGCTCAGTTCTGATGAGGAGGGGCCCGACATTGCTGCCATCGTGGTAGCCCAGCAAGCCCAACCTGCACATCCACCCCTACTATGGAGCACTTCTATCCACACTTCTGTGAGTGTTCCCACCACCACCACCATTTCCACACCCACCTCCACCGTAGAGACCTCGGGGATTGTCCACACTTTTACGCCCGAGGTCACTACCTATGCCTCTACCATGCCTGGACCTGAGGGCATTGTTGTCTCTGTTGCTCCTGATTTTACTTCTTCCATCTCTTCAGAGCCAGCCGGTTCTGTCCCTCTCGAGCCCACCACTTCACATATTTCGGAGCTTATTTCTGCCAGCACACTTCCCGCACCTGTGGACCTCCTCACTTCCCTTCCTACCACTATAGGGTCCACAGCCACACTACCTGGCACCACCTCTACACCAGCATCAGTGGTATTCTCTGAGAGCATCGTGGTATCTATCACCACTTCTGTTGCCACGACATCTCTCATTTCTGATGCTGCTGCTGCTTCTGTCTCTGCATCGGATCCCGGATCCATTCCACTCCCATCTCCGCTAGACCACCCTCTCTGGCTTTCAGTTCAAACCACGTGTATCACTTTCCTGTGGGCACCTTACGAGGGTGGTTTCTAGCAGTTCACACCCACCCCTAGCTCCCGCACTATGAATGCACGTCTTACTGTGATGGAGACCGAGGTCATCACCCTGAGGCGTGCCTTTGACACCCTCACAACCTTGCTCTCCTCTTTTCAGCAGTCAGTGGAGCGGGACCTTACCGCCATTCTCGATATCCTTAGGCATCAGAGTGCACCTCCTGTTATACTAGCACATGCCCCTCCTCCTAGGCCAGACCCTGTTTCTCCTGTCGCAGCCTCACCGCTCACTATGCCCCGCTCTTAGGCTTCTGTAGGGCCTGTCACTTCTACCGTTGAGTCGGTTGCACCGTAGTTGGAGACATCTGTTGTTGACACACACGTTCTAACACCTGTCGACACTCCAGCTGTTACACCTTGTTCTGAGCCTGTTGTCTCTTCCATTGCCTTACCGGCCGACACACCTGTCGAGCCTACACCTTTGTGCCTGATGTTCCACTCTCTGGTCCCCAGTAGTCAGACCCATCATCACCCACTCAGAGTGATGCTGCTGCTTGATCTTCAGATTATTTTTGCTTATGTCACCCCTTATTTATTTTTGTGTCCATCTTTCTCTTCGGGGTCATGTGCTTGCATAGCTTGCGGGTTGACCTTTTTGCACCATCTGTGTATATTCCATCATTTTGCATTTGCATATATTCCACCTGCATTATGTCATCAATTGCATCTGCTTGTTCATATTTTTGCATCTTAGGCATTAAGTCATGTATCTGCATATGCATTTCTTCTTTTATTTGCATAGCTTCGCTTTTATTTTATTATTTTTCTTTTATTTACCACCCTCCCACTCTAGCCTCATTTTTCCTTCTTGCCAACATGTTCTCAGCAGTGAGGACACTGTTTTGTTTATCTTGGAGGATGAGCGCTATCGCTTTTATTTTCATTTTTATCATTTTCTTTCATTTTACACCTTTTTATTTTTATTTTCCACCACTATTTTCACCGCTTCATTTTTAGCATCATATTTTCCATGTTTGGTATGCATGCATGCATGCTTTTATTTTATTTCCTCCGCCTTTCTCTTCCATCCCGGCTAGATATATTCCAAATGATGATATCTCTCTTATCTTTAGTAGCTATCACGATGCTTATTACTTTTGCCATGCTATTTAAAGTATTTCAATGTCTTACTATTCATATGCTTGCATATATATTCTGTTGACGATCTCTCTATATGAATGCATGAAATGAATTGAAACTGAATGTATGCAAGAGTATTTAGTATGCCTATGTTGGATATGCACCAAGAATCACACATCATTAGAATATCTGAAGCATCTGCCTTGTTATCTTTTTCACTTCTTATTGCATGCCTACTATTATTGTGTACCTTACGGCATGACTTCATTATTTGTTGAAATGAATGAAAATATCCATGTTTGCTTATGAGTTTAGTTGGAGTATTATCTTATTGAACCATTGTGCACATCTTATGAGTGAACCGAGTGATTATATCATTTCTTTCTCCACATATCTTATTATTCTCTACATGGCACTTGGGTTCACCCCCTTTTCAGCTACTTATACCACATCCACTTCCCAAAAATCCCAAAAGAAAAAGTTAGCTTCAAAAAGCCCCAAAAAGCCAAGAAGGAGACAAAAAATATATGTACATCCTATTGCTCCAACAAAAAGAGTTCAAAAAAGGGAGAGTTCAAAAGAAAAAAAGAAACAAAAAGTTCAAAAACCAAAAAAAGGAGAAAAGAAAATGATTTCTCCACTTTCATTATTTTGAGCTACACAAAAATACTTGGGAAAAAGCCACAAAAATTCCTTTATTATTCCTTAGATGCGATGCCTCAAGCTAAGCTTGGGGGGGGGGGGGGGGGGGTGAATTCATTTGATTATACGAGTGAGTACGCCATTAGAGTGGAGTTGTACACATTTGGGGATATTTAATAATGCTTAGACTTTGTGAAATATGTTAGCTATGGAGATTTTTCATGATTCGAGATGAATATATGAGTGCCATGATCCTTATTCTATTCTCTATTGCATGCTTGGTATGACTCTTATATGCTTTGTTTATTTCTATTGGTTGAAAGTGCATCGCAAACATGTTTATACTAAACTCAATGAATTACATGATGTGGAGCGAATTGGATGTGTCCATATTTTCCATGTTTTTATGGCATCATTTCTATCATATTCGCCTCCGAACTCCATATTTTCATATATTATCGCGCTTCTAACGTCATATTCGAGTTTTGTATAGCCTTATGGATTTAAGGAGTTTTGGAGCGAATTTGGAGCTATTTTAGGACATGGACACATCCGGCACGTCTGAGACGTCATTATCAAGGCTCCATAGGAGTTCGTCGAGGTATGGAAGAAGATCGGAGGAGAGGAGAGAAGAGAGCGAGAGAAAAGAGCCATGGCTTCAGCCTAGTTCAGTTTCCTAGGTGACTCGACCGAGTAGCATCTGCTACTCGGCCGAGCTGACACGCAGAAATCACACAAAAACGGCCTCAACCTACTCGACCGAGCAGATAGCCAACCGACCCGAGTTGCATCAAATAGAGTGATGATTTTGAGCTTTTCTCCAATGCACTGTAGCTTGACCGAGCAGCAAAGCAACTCGACGAGCAGTTCACCTACTCGACCTAAGTCGTCATCCAACAGAGCATCATTTTGGAGGAAGTTCTGATCTACTGTAGCTCGACTAGTAGAGGGGCTACTGGACCGAGTAGCCCGTATCAGCCATAAGGAGAGCAATAGCAAGCGGAGCCTGAAGTCGACTCAACCGAGCAGGCACCGCTACTCGGTCGAGTAGCACGACGCGACAAACTTAGTTGGTCGGCCTAAGTGTCCAGATTTTCTGATATTTTTGTGGGGTCTCTACCCCTTTTATATAAGTACGTTTTTACCCTATTTTGTGGAGACATCTAGAGTTTTAGCCTATCTTTAGAATTTAATTAGAGTTTTTAGATCAAGAGTTTTGTCCCGTCGAAGACAAAGCTTGGATTTTTATCGTTCTTTTGCGTAAGGAAACTCTATTCGCTTAATTCTCTTTGGTTTGCTATTGCTCCACGACGCATTGGTAACAATTCTCTAAACTTTCTATTGATTTTGATGTCTTCTATTGCTATTATGAATTCCTTTGCATCTATTGAATCTTTCTTTGTTATTGCTATGAAGCGTGAGTAGTTTCATCTAGGGCTAATGGATTAGCCCATGGATCTTAGTATTTAGATGTAAAGTTAAGATTTTTAGGTTGCGTTGGTATAAAAGGGACGTATTTTGGTCGATCTTGCAAAGTTTGTAGGAGATATCATACTGAGATCGTGCCCATGGTCGGTGGAATCGATTGGTTTAAGGAGTATCCTATAAACTTAATTAGGGAGTTAGTGGTTTCAATTAGGGCTCGTGAACATGCTCGGCTTTTGTCTTGATAGGATCCACCGATGAACTATATTACTAATTGATGGATACCGCCATTGCGTCAATGAGAGCCACCAAAATACATCGAAACTCTAACCCACGAGAGTGGCGTGAGTTGAGATCATTCTGACCACGAGAGTGGCATGAATATTGTCGATTCTTAATGCACGGATTGTGTGCACCTGCCATGAGAACGGGGTTAATGAGATACGTTAGATTCATGGCACTTAGAGCCATGAATTCCACATCCTAGATGCGAAAATCCCTAATAATACCAATGTAACATAAGAGTCTTAACCTAGCATCGACATCCGACGATCCTAGTGATGAGTCCCAAAGCCCTAGTCCTTATTAATTGATCACAATCCTAAACAAACAATCTGTTGAAACCGACTGCTACCTAAATTCTAATATTTGGAAGTATTGCAAGACAATAACATCACTACCTTCCTGTTATGATCGATAATCTTTTATACTATTACTTGACACCTTACGCTTGCGTAAAGTACCGGGAATTCGCATTTGGGATACACTAGCCCTTGGCATTCGTAACATTGCTAGGTGGCTTCTAGGTGTATGTTTTGGGAGCATCAACGACTAAAAACTCTACATCAGTCGATTGACCCACAAGATGTAGAGATGCCCAGAAAATGCAAGTTATGCACTTGTGCACTCAGATGACTTAAAAGCGAAGTCCAGGCTCCTGAAGAATTACAGGCGACTGTACACTCTAGATCAGTCGACTGACACATAAGTTGGAGCGAAAATCAGAAACGACAAGTTACGCACGAAACCCAGAAACGACAAGTTACACACATTGGTGCAAAGACGACTGAAGAACAATATCCAGACGCCTGATGATAGACATGCATCGGTCAAATGAACTTCTGTCGACTGCTCCAAAAGCTCAAGGAAGAGTCAATAAATATTTGACTTGAGCTGTGTACAATAGTCGGCTGTAGAAGGCTAGCCAATCGTCTGGAATCATCCAGTTGCTTGTCATGCCTTCAACAGTCGCCTGTTGGAAAGCCAGAGACTCCAATTAAGTCATTTGGCAAGATGAACCTATTGGGTTGGATTCTATGATAATCCTAAGGCTCACTAAGATGGTAAATGCATATACATGAATGAGTAGACCATCTATCAAGGCATTACAATAAACTATGACTCAAAAAATGAAACACAATTAAATGAAATAATACATAGATTACAATTGCTTCCCTTAGAGTCTAGTCTTCAAGCTCTTGATGCCTTGATGCTCCCCATCATCTTCCAAGCTTTGGCACTTCTTGATGATCTTCCCTAAATCAAGACCCAAGCTTTGGCAATCCATCACTCTTGGAGGTCTTTAAGATATCCATTACATCATCCTCAAAGCATTATGCTTTTTCTCATCAACATATAATCATTAAGATAAACTAAGACTAAAACATAAGATTGATTAGAACACTAACATAATGTATGGATCATCATCAAAACAACGTTAGTCTTGGACCCAAGAACTAACATCATGCACGATTGGCCAGTAAGCCAACTATGATTTTGATGATGATCACTACATTATGTGTTACTACTGTTTCAAAATATTTTCGTTTCAGATAATTTACATTGATTATATCTTGAGAGAGACAAAATATTTGGTGATTGGATGATGGACTCAAGGCATGGAGCATTTGAGCAGTGAAGCCATGAAGAATCAAGAAGATTATTGTAATTTTCTATTTGATTCTTTATGTATTTTGTTTTTAATTTTGTAGAATACATGTATGCCGTGATTTGATGGTCACACACACATTCATGTCATTTACCATCTTAGTGAACTATAAGAGAAGTCTAAAACCCATCCCAATATGTTCTATGGCCAAAACACTCTTGATTGTGTTTTTGGACCTGGGTCAGACGTCTGGAACAGAGTCACAAGATGCCTAGCATGTCTGGCATTTGCTTTGTCAAACACAGCCATCTGTCAGCCATCTGAAGTTCATGTACACGACGTCTGAATGAACTTCAGCCGTCTGATTTCAGTGCGATTATTTTTCGAGAGCTGTCTCTCTCCTCATCCACCTGTGTCCAGCCATCTGAAGAAATATTGTCAGAGATTGAATAGTGCAGCTGCCGGCTGACTAGTGTTCTTCAGACGTCTGATTGCTCGGAGTTGATTCTTCAGTTTGTTCTATAACCAACTCATTTTTAGCCGTCTGAAGTTGATTGACTAGACGTTTGAATAGTTGATCAGCCGTCTGAGAACCTTTTTAGACATCTGATGACGAGGAAAATTTACCCGTTTATAACCGTTAGACAATGTTTTTGCTGGGTTGTTTTCTCGATTTCCGTGCTGTTTTAGAGGGTATTTGAGCACGAATGTGATGGAGATTTGAGCAATCATTTGAGCATAATAGAGATCATTTTGAGCCAAAAATATCAAGAAAGCCATCTTTCAACTCTCTACCCCTTTCCCTCTTTAAGCTCCTTGGATGTTACATTGAACTCCAAAGCTTAATGGATATCCACAAGTGAACACAGCTGAATCTAGCACTTGGACAACCACTCTTAATTTCCTCTGCACTTCACATTAGTTAGTAAATTTAATCAAGGCGATAGGAAGAGTGTATTTTCTTATTTCGTTTCATTTATGAAACCTAGCTTCTGAGTTGTGGAAATGTTCTCTCTGGAAAGAGAGGTTAGCCCTTGGTATATGGTGTGATATCTTGGAAAAGATCGGCTCTTGGAAGAGAGTGTATGGTACTTGAAAAAGTATAAGTTGCATTGGGTTTGCCTTGGAAAAGGCTTCGATAGTGGTAATCCATAAGACTCTGAAAAGAGTGTAGGACTGGAATATGCAAATGCTGAATCAAGGTATATCGTGTGTTTGCAATTGGGTTGTTATTTTTGTGGATGTGATAATTGTCTTGCTTTAGTTAATTCCGCATAGCAATAATTTGTAAATTAACCTTAAATTGCCATTACACCATTCACACACCCTTTAGTGTGTTGGTATGGTCCTACAAATCTGTCAATAAGAATGCAGATCTTTATTGAATGTAAAGAAAAAGTTGAGAATATTAAGAAAAACGTAAACCGATCAGTGAGAATTGTGCATCAAATATTACTCACCGTGCACAACATGTAAAATTTTTCTTCATTGCATGCTGTGCACAGTGAGAAAAATTTGATGCAATGAAAAAATTATTCACTGCGCACAACAAGCAAAATTTTTGCATGTTGTGTACAGTGAGTAATTTTTTTTGCACTGACAACACCGTGTACAACATGCAAAATTTTTGCATGTTGTGCTCGGTGAGTATTTTTGTCAAAGCATCAATTTTTGCTCAGTTGATGCACGGTCTCACTTGCATTCCAGTAGTTTCACGGGTGCCCTTGCATTTCTGTAGGTTCATGGGCGCCCTTCCAATTCCTCTACAATGGGCTGCCCACGACCCCTCCTCTGCTCACAACTCATTATCCTCTTCTGCTCCTCTTCTTTTCCTAACACAAAAGCCGTAAGATTGTTCTTCTATAAAAATGTCCCTTGATTATTTTTTTGGCAAAATTTTTTAACATTATCAGCTGTAAGTGTCTGAATCTTCTCCATGAGTAAATCAATATTAGAGTCCCAAGTAGCTACAATGTATCTCCAACATGGTATCTACATGGGACTCTAATATTGATGTGTTCATGGAAAGGTCAAGAATAGACTGATATTGTAACAAAATTATGAAAATAAATTGATCATTGGCTTGCATATGCACTAATTATCCAATTGGATTTGCAAAAAATTGTTACGTTTTATGAATTTGGATGTAGTATATATTGACTTTGCACGCTGTTTAGACATTTTTTTGTTTAATTGATTAGTTCAAATTTAAGGAAAATTATGTTAATGTGATGAAATTTGTTGTTGCAGATCATGACAGAGGAAAATAGTAATGAAATATGGAGGAAACATTACAGTTGCTTCTATGAACTGAAAACTCCAATGAGAACTGCAATGACAAGGGAAGATTTTGGGGGAAGATTTTTACAACCAGAGCAAAGGATGCAATTTTTTTGTTTAGGTTGATAAGAGGGAAATGTGTCCTCGTGGAAAGGAATATGCCAGAGATTTGCTACAGGAATTTCAAAGTTAAAGATAAGGCTGCAAGAACGAGAAAGGAATTATGGAGATATCCAGGGGAAAACAAGTTTCTCTTTTTTAAGTGTCAATGAAATTAACAGAAGAGAAGCTGCCAATGACAATTTAGGATGAACAATGAATCAACATCTAGTCTGTCAAGTCATATGATAGTGCTTGATATGTCTCCAATGATGCAGTTTTGTTTTGGTTGCATATCCTCTTTGTTGTTTACTATACTTTTGTATGCATTGATATTGTAGTAAAATGAACCACATTCTGTTACATTGAAGTATCTGAAATATTGACATAATGATACATTAACATATCTGATACATAACAAATTTGACATATCTGAAACTTGACAAATATGACATACTTTACCTTTGTATACATTGATGTTGTAGTAAATTGAACCCCATTCATATACATTGAAATATCTGAAACATTGACATACTGATACATTGACTTACTGACACATTGAGATATATACTACATTGACATAGCTGACACAGTGAAATATTTGATACATGACAAATTTGGAAAATATGATACATTGCCAATTCTGTCACAGTGACATATCTGATATATGACAAATTTGACATGCTGTACTTTTGTATGCATTGATGTTGTAGTAAATTAAACCCCATTCTGATACATTGACATATCTGAAATATTAACATACTGATACATTGACATATCTGAGACATTGACATTTTGACAAATTGACATATCTGATACATGACAAATTTGGTATTCTGATACAATGCCAATTATGACACATTGACATATCTGATACATGACAAATTTGACAAATTTGATATATAGCAATTTCGCGTAAAAACATGTGATATACTTTGTTCTGGTAAATGCTTGCTGTTGTTGCCTGCATTGATGAATTTGTTGATGATAAACGTTGATGCACATTACAAAATTACATTACAAACGTTGATGCACATTACAAAATTACAGTGCCAATTCTGACACAATGACATATCTGATACAGGACAAATTTGACACATATGATACGTCACCAATTCCGAGTAAGAAACATGTCATAAACTTGGTTCTAGTATAATGCTGGCTTTTGTTGGCTGAATTACTGCAATTTGGTTCTGGTAAAAATTGATGCACATGCAAAAATTACTCACCACGCACAACGGGTAAAATTTTTGCCTGTTGTGGCAATGAGTAATTTTAGTTAGTGCATCAAAAATTACTCACATCAGATAACATGCAAAAAAATTTGCATGTTGTGCACTGTGAGTAATTTTTGTCCTTATTTCTTTTTTACACCGCAAATTTTCAGGTTACAAAACAGATACAGAATGATACAGACAATCAATTCAGGAATTTTTGCGTAATACAAACTAATACATACTAATACATATTCAGCAAACAATTCAGATACAGACTGATACAAAATAGCAAGCAATTCAGTAATTTTAGGCTCATGCAGACTGATATATTCAACAAGCAAAATTTCCAACATAGATTTCCAACACAACAAGCATCATCAGTAATCAATTCAGCAACACAACAAGCAGAATTTCTAACACATCATGTAATTTAGCAAGCAATTCAGCAAGCAATTCTATAGTCTGATAACATATTTTAGGATGCTGATACAAAATGATACAATATTTCAAAAACCCATTTATTGTTACCAAATTCAGGATTACATAAATATGAACAAATATACTTAACATGGTATATATCCTTAACAAATATGATCAAATATACATTGGACAGAATATTTCATTCAACTCTATAGTATCCATAGTGTATTTGACTATATCATCGATTGTCTTCATCCTCTCTACATAAGCTTCCACCCATGCATTTTCCACTTTAGAATAGTATCAACTGCAATTTAATGCAACTGGTGGGATATGGAATCCATGTACAAGGTGAACCTGTACAGAGTGATTATTATTCATAAAAGCAATCAAGAGGTGCCAAAAGGTCTATAATGGTTCTGGAGTTGTTCTTAAATGCAAAATAGTAAGACACTGTAACTTGGATAGAAAATGTACAACACAGTTATAGAAACTTGCTATGAGATGGATTACTTCTAGCACGGTCAGCTAACATTTTCTCGGGGGTTGTCCTACATATATGTAATTGACTCTTTATTAAATGGAGCATCTTCTTCACCCATAACTTTCTGTACACATCATAGTGTTTATTCAACTCTCCTAGCAAATCTGTTTTGACATGCCGCCAATTGTCCTCCTCCATGCCAAGTGTTGAGTATTGGATCCCCCAATTTGGTTTTGATGATGATAAAACATAATTAATTATGACTAACCTCTATTTTGTAGTTAATTAAAATATCGTCAAATGTAGATCAAAGTTTTATCAAAAGTAACGATGATGTGAAGTGTTACCGTGAGGAAATTCAGAGATGGATTCAAGGATTCAATAGAAGACTTCAAGGAATTCAATAGGAAGTGAAGGGGATTAATGTGTAATATTTTCTATTCTTTACTTCTTTATTGAATTAGAATGTTAAACCTTGAATAGTCTTACTAGAAGCACTTATTTTTCACACACAACAATTTAGATCATTCATGTGTTGATCCCATAGGGTTAGGTATGAATTCAGCTCAAATTTGAGCTTTCAGTCTTCAACCAGATGCCTGGTAGTTTTCCACCAGACGTCTAGCATGCATAATTTAGAATGCCCCAGAAACCCTACTTGGATAGGCGCCTGAAGGTATCTTCTCAGATGTTTGAACTAATAGATAGCTGTATGTGAGATGACCTACAGACGTCTGGTAATTTTGGTCTGGAATTCCAGTAACTTCATTTCCTTTGACCTGACTGTTAGGTCGTCTGTAGCTTTCTTGACAGACGCTTGTACAATTACACAGACATCTGATACCCCTTTTGCAGACGTCTGGTATTTTTCGCCAAAAATGCCAGTAACATCTTTTCCCTTGTTCTGACTGTTAAGTCGTCTGATGCTTTAGAGCCAGACGCCTGAATAGTAGCACATACGTCTCGGAACCACTTAGTAGACATCTGGTCGACTAGCTGTTATATTGCATTTATGATCTTGTCAGCACAGTTCCCCAGAAATTTGTTAAGATTTCTCCAGACGTTTGGTGACTCAGATTGCTGCCCGTTACAGGCCGTTTCCATCATTTAATTCTAAAGATTTCCTAAGGGATTTTGGTGGGATTTTGGGTGCTATAAATAGGGACTTGATGCATTCATTTAGAACTCTTAGAAACATTAACACTTCTCATACAAGTGCATTCAAATCTCCCTCAAGCATTCAAAGGATTCATCTTCTAAACTTGTCTCTAGCATTCACGGTCACACATCAAGCATTCATTAAGTATTCTCATCTCTCATTTTAGAACACTACACACACCCCCTAACCTTCACTTCTAAGTAAAATCATTCAATGGATATGTTTGTGTATTTCATATTGAATATTTTATTTCAATTTCATACTCTTTTTCTTGTGAGTATTACTCTCTATTTGTGAGAGTGGACCATTCCCGAGTTGTGGGAAGTGGTGGTATATTTGTATTAGTTTTACTCTTACTGGGGTTTGGTAAGAGGGTTATTAGTTGAACTAATCACAAGCGGGATTTGTTAGTGGGTTGATGGAGTAGGATTCCAAGGTGTCGGATTCCAAGGAGTCGTGATTTGACTTAGGGGAACCCGAATCAGGGTATATTCGTTGTTTGTGATTGTTGGGTTTTGATGGACCCTCAGGGTATAAAAATCTACGTCCGTCCTACGTCGGATGGATGACTAAAGCAGAAATAAGTAGCAGAATAAAATCATTAAACAATTTAATGACATCCCTAAGGATTAACATAAACCCTAACCAGGAAAATCTACTGTCTTCGGTGTGGGTCTGACCAACCACTAAGACAGATCTAAACTACTGCAACATATATGAAAGCATAACAATCTAAAACAAAACAGACATACCCGTTACTTCGTTTTGGCAAAATACAAAGCATAGTTTTAAGCAACTTTTCTTTGATCCCCCGAAGCAAGCCGACACCGTGCCTCCGAGCCAACCACTTGTCGACGAAAGTTTCACTTGAAAAGGACCCGCGTCAAAGACTTTGGATCCGATCCAAACCTTCTCGCCGTCTTGCTAGGACACGAACGAAGGAACAGAAGAATTTTAGAAGGAGAGAATAATTATTAGTCTAAGTTCGAACGTGCTCAAGACTTTTTGGAGCTATCCGAAATTGAAGACTTGGTGCTTTTTCAAAAGAAAGGCTCAGCCCCTATTTATATAGAGAGACGGCCTCCTTTCTTGTCTCACGAGTGATGTGTGATTAAATTAAATTGAGAGCAAAAATTAATTGCAAGTTTGCCCTCCACAAAGGTCAAACTTCAACGAATTATTCCTCCCCAACTGTTGAGCTTCGTAAATTATATATATCAAATCGAAGAGCATTGAACGGTGAACACATTGAATAAAACGGTGATCAATTTCGAGTTCATTTGATCCCTCAAACGAACGTTCAAAATTTGCCAAAAAAAATCACGTTTTTCTGAAAAACGCAGCCGCCATATTAAAATCAGGGTTTTCTCAAACCTGGGTCCCACTAGCGGGGCCCACCCACAGGTCTGGCACACCCACCCACCTGGGGATGGGTGTTCGCTAGGCGGGTCGGGGGGCCTGACAATTCGGGCGAGCCCCGACCTGCCCGCTCGGGCGGGACGAGCGCCCGCCTAGCGGGTTGGGAGCCATCCTGCGCGGGCAGGCCCCCACATAGGCTAGGCTGGACCAGCCCGCCTAGGTTGGGCTGGACCAGAATGGGGTAAAAGCCAGTTCTGGCCTTCTCGGCCTTAATTTGAGCTTTTTAGCTCATTTTGAGCTGTTTTCGGATCCGATTTGAACACAGGTTTCGACAGAGACTTTTCCGAAACCCATGTAACCTTTTTCTATGCCTTTATTATATAAAATATGCTAGCAAATATTTTACGACATATTTTAAATCCTTTTGCATCATATGTAATAATTCCTCATAGCATTATCATAATGCTTATATCACAAACCTTTTGCGACACAATTAATCCCATTTAATTATCTTCGACTTTATTGTCACAAACCTTTTGTGACATTAATTATTCCCATGCACCGAGTCGACTCTTCCTATAAACTTCCTATTACTAAGATGCAAATCTTACTCGGTGTGAGACCCTACAACATTACACTACTACAGGTTGGGGCTCAAACCCCCCAGACGATAGTGACCACAAGAAGCATGTGTTGTCCCTGTTTCGGTATCATAATTACGTGGTTGACCCATTGACTTAAGTGTCATCGTAATCACTCTGACTATGTCCGTGATGAATACCACAGTCTAAGTCCATTCGTCATAACTATGTCACTGTATAGTCTAGGGTATGGTAAACACTCAACCCTAACAGCTTGCACTGGTCAGTATCCTTCGGTCTTTGGTATATCCATGTTGTACTTCCTACAACATACCCCGGCCATGGGTTTTCACCAAGAACCATACTCAACCTGTGACACTAACTTCCTATGGATGGAAGAGACAAATCCTTTCTTGATCTACTTAGCTCATACGCTTCAAATGTCACCTAACCTAAGACCTTTCAGCGGGTCTTGCCTAAAAGCTAGATCATAGAGCTAAGTGATACCGTTTACACACAGGTTCGTACAATGATCTCAAGTCTTAAGCATCAACTTGCCTATCATCGCTAGTAGTTATCAATGACAGTTTAGTTAATGTTAACCTTTTGATAACTCTTTATTGGGTCGTCAGTAGACTCATTCTCTAATCAGCACCCATGTCTCTTCTTTGACTTCGCTTGGTCGAATGATTATGAGATCATCATCACCCTTTTGGTTAAGACAAAGACACAATGGTCTGTTTGATGTGCTGATATCCTTTTCTCAACACATCTATGACCATGAACGCTTTAAGACTTAAGTTCTTATCGGTCAAACACTTATTTAGATACATGTATGACCTTGCTTTAAGTCTAAGGAAATTATACAAGTATTTAAAATATTTTATTCATACTAGGATAATTAGTATCATTTAAATTCGAACAAGATGTTTCTACAGATAAATTGCCTCGAGGGTACATATCTTCCAACATCTCCCACTTGCACTCTGGCTATTTATATCGGCATCTCATACCGCTATAACATATCAGTATCTAACGACATTCATATGTCAGAGCCTACAGAATGGATCTGGTAAAACGTATCTATTATGCAATATTGCGGAGTCTATATAATATACACCCTTGATCACATAGAGGTGATTCTTCGATGATGTCTTTGAATCTAATCCAACAAGTTTTGCCTATTCTTATAGCTAACCGATTAGCATAAACTTCTTAATCTCAGGTTTATCATTTTATACTTGTCAGTCAAACCATAGCATATTCCAATGGTTCTGTGTCATTTTAGTCTAGCACGTCAATGGCACCAAATTTTCTATATCTTTGACATAAACAAACACTTTTGAATGCATGTCACATATAGATGTTCTTTAACCTTGGAACTTTACTTAGCCCAAAATGGAACTAAGCAACATGCTTGCTCCCACTGACTTTGAGAGCTTTTTGGTCTTACTTCTTCAATCAGTTTTTCTAAATCTCGTTTAGAATGTTGATTATAAAAGTATTGACCAGACCTTTTGTGCTGAATGAGTTAAAAACAAATGGGCTTGTGTTAGGTTATTTGATGAGTATGTTATATCAAAATCCATTTATAGTAGACTTAACGATAACTTACTCAGTGATAACTACGCGCACAATTTCATAAAACACTATTCACATCCTCTAATGTTTTCCCAATTGTTTCAGGTCCTACACCAAGGAGAGCAGCTATTGCCATGTATCCACAATTTCCATGTGCCTTGACATCAGTGACTTGGCTTATAAATTGTGGTATATCATCTAAAAAGTGCTTAATAAATGGTATATTTTTTTAAGTTGCACGAGACCTATACACCCTTTCTTTCTGTCTCCTAGGGCGACTTACGTACCATTCTTCTTTTTTGTATATATCCTCAATTGGAATGGGAGCGGAGCAAATAGCTTCAGCTAATAAGACATGCACAAAATGAGATGGGTCCCGAGTGGTGGATGTATCAGATTTAACCTTCTTCCTCTTTTTTTTCATATCCCTCACATTGATCTTAACATCCAGCTTATTAATCAAATTTGTCTCCGGGGTTGATAACTATGTCAAATTATTAAAAGCTGCATCTTCCTAGTCACATTAAGATATTCGTAATGCTTGTAGATATGCTCTAACTCAGCCCTTATCAACACTTCATCTTTTGAGATCACTTCCTTCTTGTGCTTTATGTCTAACTTCTTCTAAAGTGGATATAGGGAATATAAGGGAATGAGGCGATTATCCCTTTTGAATTCTCCAATCTAATGGGCACATAGTAATCCATAAATGCATCTAGCTAGATAATCACATAAGTTTTGGTCTATCCATACTGCCTCGGACTGTGATGCTTACAGAAAAATTATCTTCATCGCATTAGTGGACGTAAACCCAATCACCTCCCTATATAACTGTCCTGTCATGTTATGATGTACCGTGAACTTTGATTTCTTGAACGAGGCCTTGATCTCAGTATGCCACAACTCTAGCAAAGCATGAATGGTTATCCATGATAAGGCAAAATTACATGACGATGAACCCAAGTGCTGTTTAAGCTTAGCATGTAAACTCTCTGCTTTGTTAGTTGTGACATTTCCAAAATGAAGATTGCTATTAGGCCATATCAAAATGAACTTCCATCTATACTTTTCCAATCAAGCTGTCTTCACATAGCTTAAGGCCTTTAGGTAAACGTTGAAATTTTTCTCCATTGTTGCCTAGTTGTTGCCCATAATCCTCCTTTGTATGTGCAAGCACCAATAAATTTCAGCTTGATATGAAAGCTTCCCATTTTTCTTTTACTTTAAAAAATTTCTTGCAATTGGACAAAAAAGTTTAGAAATGTGACATCTACATAATTAGTTTTATGCAGAGAGAAATACCTTGTTAATGACATTCATAAGTGCTATCTTTATGTCTGTCAAAATAACTCGCGACATCGTGTATCCAACTAGCAAAACTCTCACCATCTCCAATGCCCATATGTAGTAATCCTCATGTTTAGCCTATATGTAACAAAATGCGGCTGTGAAAGTCATCTATGTGGAGGTAATACCTACAATCTCCAACATTAATGGTAGCTTGTATATGTTTGTCTTTTATGTACAGTCCATAATCAAAACTTCTGGAAATGCACGTAATAAATCAACAGTTCGGAAGTTTTTAATATATAATTCATGTTATATATGCTGATGATATGTTGATTTCCATGCTCTGAAATGGTTAGATTGAGATATCATTATGAAATGCTTATTATGTCCATGTTGCAATTCGCCATGCTTATTATGTTATACTCTTATTTCTGTTATTGAAAAGAGAACTCCAAGTTATTTTTTGAAAGTGAATCATATGTAGAACTCGATCATGGAGAATATGTGAATGAAATTGAAAGGAAAACATGATGAAAAGCTCATGTGATTAAGATGTTCGTGAAAGGAGATATGAAATGTGAAAGGAGATATGAGACCGCCAAAAATGAAAAGTATCATAAAAAGATGAAATTAAGAGTGAGATGAGAGTAATTAGTCTGGAAATGCTCAGTCCATTCAAAGATGGGTGAGCTTCTAGATATGGGGTTTGGGGGAAGCATGTGTAAAGTATAAACCTAAGGCCTGGATGATAGTTATGTCTCACTCTCATCACTCCCGTCAGGGGGAGTTGGCAGCGTTGGAGAGGCCCTTGGTGTACTCGTGATGCACTATGATGTAGTTAATGATACACTAGTCTCACTCCCAGCAGGGGGAGTTACGAGAGGCCCTGTTAAAATTGATCAGTGCTCCTATTCCACTGGTGAGGTACCACCTTTCACCCACCTTGGGTGAAGTCCAGCTCCTTAAGTTTTATATCTTACTCGGGCTTTCAAACACTAAGTAATATGTATAACTCCACGATTAATACCCATTAAATTATGAATATCCATAAAACTTTGGTCTGCTTTACTTTTTGCATATTAACAATGCAGTTCCTACTCTTTAGTATTTGTCTGTGATGTTTACTCTATGCCATTAACATGTGAATGTTCCTTTTACTGCTTTCCTGTCTCTTAGCTTTACTTTTCAGCACATGCATGACATGATATGTTTATTTAGAATGGACATGAGTACTCTTGTAGACCGACCCTTTAGTTAAGTAGTCAGGTTCTGAAACTGGGTCCTACCTGGTTTAGTTAGGTTTCCTACTAGGTCACACATTGATGTGTCCCATTTATTTTTTCCAGGTTTAGGAGCCGGGCTGACAGAGCAGAACTTAACCCAGAAGATTACTCAGAGATGGAGCCACAGAGGGCAGTTTTGTACATTTGTACTTCTAGGGATAGTTAGAGAGTGAGTTGTACTTTTGTACAATGTGTGAGTACTTTTCCCTTTTGTGGGTTTGGGAGTTTCTTTTGCTTTCCACTTTTGTACTAAGTGCGGAGATGACATATGTAAATGATGTACTGTTGTATAAATAAAATGAAATGTTTGACTTTGTACTTTATTATTATTTCAATGTGTTGATTCTAAGATGGAGCATTACTTGTACTTCCAAGTATGTGTGCAGTGACCTACATATTCTTCCTCTACTTCTCTTTCTTTCTCTTTCTTTGTGACACCCGCTGCTCTAGGAATACTTGGGATGGATTCGGACTTCTTGGGTATTCTGGGGAGCGGAGCTTTACATTTGGTGGCACACGCTGGTCTCCATAATGCAGCGTGCATAAGGATAGTGCAGGTAATGCTCCATAGAGGTAGTTGAGTCCTAATGTGGGTAGGTATCAAGCTTTATGATAGATCACTGACATTAGAAAGCCCGAGATATAGAGTTCCTAGGAAATAGAGCAAGATAGTTGTTTGTATACATATGTAGTTATATGCCTATGTCATGTACATCTCTATGATATAATTGTGTATATATGTAAAGATATATCTGTATGGGTTGAGGAGTATGCAGTATGTGCATCATGTGTAGGTTCAAGCGTGGATCTGTGTATACCATTTGCGTACGAGTAGGCATACTATATGTATACTAGTGTATTGTATATAGATATGTAATGATATATGTTGTGTATATATTTGGGTGTGAACGACTATATGATTGTAGATATAGTTGTGAGTGATCATATTTAACTACTTACATGATATATTTATATATGCCCATCCACTGGATGTGTAACGCGACACATCTGTTGGTATAAATATTGGTGTATGACTACTTACTGTATGTGTATCAATATTTGGAGAGAGAGAGAGAGAGAGAGAGAGAGAGAGAGAGAGAGAGAGAGATATATATATATATATATATATATATATGGATTAATGTAGAGCATGTGACACCTGATCCAATGGATCAGATGCAAGACACAAAAAGGTGGGACCCAACGAGTACAAGCCCATGTGGGGTCTTGTACTTTCCACCCTTTTTGTGTCTTAGCACCTGATCCATTGGATCAGGTGCCACCTTTTCTACATTAAATCCATATACATACATACATACATTTACACACACACACACACACACACACACACGAGATTCATGTAGATCGGGTGGCACCTGATCTACTAGATCAGGTGCCAAGGCACAAGAAGGTGGACAAGTACAAGCCCATGTGGGGCTTGTACTTTTCACCTTTTTGTTTCTTCGCACCTTATCTACTAGCTTAGGTGCCACCTTTTCTACATTAAATCCTATATATACTTATAAATAAATAAATAAATACATACATACATATGAATATATATACATACATGTGTGTGTGTGTGCTAGTGAGGTTGTGTATATGTATATGTATGTGTTAGTGAGGTTGTGAGTATATTGAATATGATGTATGTGGTAGTATATGTACATATAGTTGGTATTAAGTAATGATTACTGGAGATATTAGTACTTATAAATGGATGTATACTTGATCTTATACCTGTATTTATATATGGACTAGTCATTACCCGTGCCCATAGGGCACAGTTTATTTAATGGCTGAGTTTTTCTCCCCCACAAATTTCAAGTTCCCCCAAATTTCAAGTTTTCCCACAAAATTTCAAGTTTCCACCCAAATTTAAGTTTTCCCCCAAAATTTAAGTCCCCCCAAAATTGTTATTACCACCTAGGACAAACTTGACACGTAGGACAAAGCTTTGTCCTAGTAGGATAAGATTCAAAATCTTCATAGAACTGGAAAAAAAATGGCCGGAAGGGGTGAGAATAAAAAGTGTGGGTGTGTGTGTGGGGAGGGTCCATAGGCAAAAATACAAAAACCGGGGTTGTATGTGCAAAATTCCCCATCTACTCTTTTATCCCTCAAAATCTCATCTCTTATATTTTCTCTTATTTAATTTCCCTGTTTTATATAATAGATATCCAAATTCTCTTATCCAATTTCTCATGTCCAAATTCTCTTATCAATTTCTCTTGATAACATCCGTATTTTATATAATAGATATCTCTTATCCAATTTCTCTTGTCCAATATCTCTTATCCAATTTCTCTTGATAACATCTCTCGTTTGTAATATAGATATCTCTTATCCAATTTCTCTTGATAACATCACTCTTATCCAATTTCTATTGTCCAATATCTCTTAGTCAATTTCTCTTGATAACATCCCTCTTTTATAATATAGATATCTCTTATCCAATTTATCTTGTCCAATATCTCTAATCCAATTTCTCTTGATAACATCCCTCTTTTATAATATAGATGTATCTAGGTATATCTATATATGTGTATATGTATGCGTATGTCAACCATATGGCTTATGAAGTGGTTGCTATGTGATCGAATATAGTGTGAACATATATGCATATATATTGGTATATATCCATATAAGAAGTGTTGTATGATTTCGTGAATGTATGTATCTGGGTTTACCCATATATGTATTCAAGTAATAACATGTATCCTTAAGCATATATTGTGAAACCCTATGCAAGTGCACATGTAGTGAATGAATAGATATTGGTGTGCAATTATAAGTAAGTATATTTGGTTTTATATATGTGCTATATTTTATCTATGTAAGGTACATGTTATAAACTTTTCTTCATAAGGGTACGTATAGCTTAAATATAAGCATATGTAACGATATTTGTATGTATATATATATATATATATATATAAAGTAAATTAGTGTATGGATATGTGTATGTCTTTATTTGTGTGAACTCGTGTGAATATATGTAGTTCTTGTATGAGTACTTGTATGAGTATATGTTATATAATTATATTTAGTGTGTATATTTGTTGGCTTGATAGTTGCATGTATCCTTAATGGTTGTAGTGACCTATAAATAAATGTGTAGTGGTGTATGTCTTGGAAATATAACCGTGTATCTGATTGAGTTCTACCTAGATATGTATGTATGTATGTGTGTATGTGTGTGTGTGTGTATGTATGTATGTATGTATGTATGTATGTATGTATGTGTGTATATATATGTGTGTATATATATATATATATATATATATATATATATATATATATATATATATATGGGGTTAAGATCTATGTGTGTAATTGTATATGTGAAGTAAAATACACACATATAATTGTGTATTGTTCTATGTACCAGTCTTAATGTTTTTGATTGTAAATATAAGTGTATCTTCTATACTATCATATGCGGATGATATAATTGGCTAAGTGAATATATGAATGAAGGCATGCGTGTGTATTAGTGTATATGCTTAGTTTTATGTATTGAGTGAAATTATAGTATGAATAACTGTATTGTATTGGATTGATATTGTAGTGATGTATATCTGGTATGAATTGGATGAATATTTATTGCATGTACCTATCTCAGTATAGTGATGTGTGTAATTATATAGTTGGGATTAAGATGTATAAAGGCAGAAGCCTCTAGAAATGGATGTATATGCGTGTTGGTATTATATACACACTTTTTAACATGGATGTATGTATGATTAGTAGGGAGATATAGATGGATAGTGTTAGTGTATGTATGCCATACGATTATATATTTAGATATAGATGTGTGGTACTGTATGGATACGCGTCGTGTCTTTATTTTAGTATATGTAAACTTGTGAGTGACATTGCTTATTCGATATGTGAATGTATTATGTGAATGACTGTATTATGTATGCATAAGTAGGTGAGGCACTTGAATGAAATATATGTATGAACACTAAGGTGTATGTGTATCTCCTTGGGTATAGTATATGTGCAATATATGGCTATTTGTGGTTAGAGGATATGTAGTATTAATATATTTCGTGGGTGGGACGATGCTCAGATCTATACAACATTTAATTAGACCCTTAGCCTTAGAAAGTCCGAGGACGGACTTTATTTTAAGGTAGGTAGAATGTAATACCATGTACACATGTATACATGTATTATATACGTATTCCTGATTGTATTAATACGAATTTTATTGTTGTGTAATTTTAAGAATTATTTTCCTTAAATTTTAATGGTGTAATTATTTTAATAATTTTAGAAAACATTATTTGATATTAAAATACAATGTATGGGATGAAATACATAGTATACAATATATTGTATTTTGGGATATATTTCTATTTTCCTTAATACCTAAACCCAAATTAATATGGGATGACACTTAAGCTACTAGGTGTCAAAGGGTTAATCCCATATTATTCTCATTAAGACACTGGGGTTCCACATGGCTTGTAGTGGAGGGGAGATGATGATGATGATGAGGCTTGTTAATTAAGAAAAAGAAAAAGAAAATAGAAAAGAAAAAGAGAAAGAGGAGAAGCCAGCCTCTCCCCCTCATGTAAGAACCTTATGAACCTAAATGAAACCCCAGGCCAAACCCTCTCTTCTTCTTTCCCTTACACAAGGCTCCAACAAACAAAATGAAACCCTAAGCCCCTTCTCTTTTCTTCCCTTCTTCCACCAGATCTCCACCTCCATCAGACCACCACCACTTTTCTTCTCGCTGAGATTGTAGGCCCAATTCACCCCCAAAACCCATCATCCTAAGACTTGAAGTAGAGATGGAAAGAAGGAGATAGCTATCAGATGGTCTTCAAGGAGAAGAAGGGCCAAAGTATTGAGGAGGACTTGAATATGTAGGAATCCTATCTAAATTAGTTAGGATTTGATTTTAAATCGCGTAGGAGAATTAGTTCAATTGTTCATAGAATCGACATCTCAATGACTGTGACGACCTGTATCCATCAGTACACGTGTTTTCGTATTCTATGTATTTTTATACATTGAAGATATCTTGAAACGGTTTGTTAGGAGTTTTATATCCAAAATGGGTTCTAATCAATTATATGAAAAAATATTTTGGTATCATCATACTAGTTATAACATGTAGTCGTAATTTTAAATGTCGTCAAAAAGTTTAAAAAGTTTACATAATAATTTCTACTTAATTATTACTGACATAGCCGTATCAATTAATTTTCTATATAAACGTTATCAAAACGAATTCAAACTTCTACAGTATGATTCTATAGTCGATTAGTGCTCCCCATATTATTTCGTAATTTTCTTGAGTTAAATCGACCTAGAACCTACAAACCAGCATCCCAAACGTATTGTCCCAAAGCTCATATCTCCGTAACTCAGAATTGAAATGGATCTTGTATTCGCGATCCTCGTGACGATACGAACCCGTGGCTTTGTTTTCGTAATTTTTCGGAGTCGTATGAAAAAAACGGCGTAATATTACATCATTTTTACTAATTACAATCACTAATCACTTTCACGTTCACTAATTACATTTAACTAGTTACCATTTACCCCAAACACCACTTAATTAATACCCTAACCCACCCCATTAACCCACCTCCCTAAAGTTGGCAGATCCAACCATCTTAATAAATCTTACAGTTATTATTATTATTATTATTATTATTATTATTCATCATAATAACTATAACTTTATATTTTTCTTAACCTATATAAACTAACCCAGTTCCCTCTCCCTCAACCAGGCTCACAGCCCGACCCCCCATCACTCTCTCCACCTCTCTCGATCACACTCACGTCGAACCCACGCCTGCCGCGCCCCTCCTCCCTCGTTCACTCTCGCCCCCTCCATTGCTCTCTCCCTCTTTAGTGGACCAACGTCCCGCCCCACCGCCGTTTCGCCTCCTCCACCACTGCAACACCCCCCATATTGCTCCCCTCTCCCATCTTCGATAGCACTCTGACCACAGCAACCCCGCACGCAACCCCGCACGCAACCCCGAGCCTCCTCCTTCCGCCTTGCTCCGACACTCATCCGCCCTCAAGAAACCCACGCCCACCACCTCCTCGAGTCCGCCTTTGCTGCCACCCCCGGAGTGTCGCCGCCGTAGCTCGTAGCAGCACTCTCCATGCCTCCCACACCCCTCCCTCAGCCCCAGCTCGTCGCCACTGCCACCTCGCCGTCAACAGAGTGCCCTTCCTCCTCGAGCCCGCGTCTACCTCGCCACGACGCCGTTGCCTCTGTCGTCGTCCCCAGCATCACCGTCGAAGACCATCGAACACAGCGCCTCCATCTCTTCCCTCCACCGCCCCCGACACTGAGAGTAGCCCCAGCAGCAGCAACGCCGCCTCCACCCGCAGCAGCGCCGCCTCAGCCTCAACCCTCTACTCGCCGTGCCTCCGATCGCGCCTCCGCTCCCCTTCGCTGAACGTGTAGACCCCCCTCGAGTGACGAAGGTGAGAAGAGGAGAGAACATGGTTTTTTTATAAATAATATACGTATATAAATACGTTTATCTATACGAATATACGTATATATTTTAAGGGCTGATTTGTATTAAATTGATAATTAATTGTACATGCCCCAGAAAAATACATGACAAGGCCCATAAAATCAGAAACAACGAAACGAACTCATTGGCACTGATTTTATCGCTAAAAGACAAGTATATCTCCCATAATGATTTTTCAAAGGCAAAACTTAATAAAGCTAAATTCGCTTTAAAATTCATATAATGAGATTTTCACTTACACTGACATACGAGAAAAATATATGTTGTAGTACTAGTTAACACGGTCGTTTTGACCCATTGTTAGAAGAATTCTGAAGTATGGTTTGCCCTAGAGAAATATTTGAAAATATAGTTTAAAATCGTTTTCTTGTTTCTAATTAGTTTTTGGGTCGTATAAATTAAGATCAATCCCCATTAATTATTTTAAAATCTTGAAAGATGTTTACTAGCCTTAGAAAAATATTTTGAACTTATTCATCCCCAATTTCTTAGTCAAACCCATTTTCTACGCTCGTTTCTTTAAATTATTGTGCATTTCTATACTTCGTATAATTGCGTAACTAAATCACAAAACTATGAAATTGGTTGAGATTATTGAATGGACTGCTAATACATCTTTACACATCTAATACGATGCAACTAAACTGAATATAATGAATCGAAGATGGAACATTACTATAAATGAATGGCAAATGGAACTTCAATATAAATAGATAGTACACGTACTTTTGACCGACACTTGACTTGACCTATGGGATTGGTGTAGTCTAAGATCACAAGTGTTACGGAGTGGCTGGATGCACCCATACCGAATAGCTCCAACATATTACAGAGGTTAGCTTGACCGTCACCATATAGGGTCGGTGAGCAGCGTCACAGATTGGCTACCATCACAGGGCACATGTTGGTCATCTCTCGTACTCTTGGACATGGACTTATCACTAGAATAGACTGGTTATTAAATATTGTTCTAACCTCTTTTTGTACAGGTTGCTACAACGTTGCCGTTTTGTTATCAAATGCTAAATTGTTATAGGTTGCAAATAATATTGCAAATGGCTATCAAATGATTAAATTGTTGCAGGTTGCAAATTGCAGCGAATGTTTAACTGATATAACCCTTTTAAAATTAAACTTATTGCTTGTTTTTAAAGTTCAGCGTGATTCAATTTTAAATACTTAACATTGTTGTTTTGGAGATTATCTTGCCGAGTAAACCTCGCTGACGGACATTTAACTTTGTTGTTTTACAAAATGTCCGTCAAGTATCGATAGTGAGTTCTCTGAAGACACTACCACAGGAGTTGGGCCAGTACTCAAAGAATACGTGGAGTACCTACCCGCTGAAGACTAGATGATCACCTTCGATACTGCACATTTATAATTGAAATAATGTAATTTGTGTACCTTGTTTGTATTGGCCATGCTAGGCCCGAAATGTATCTTAATTATTGTATGCTGGATATGTAATAATGTTGTTTGGACTGCTTCTTAAATTTTCATACAAGGACCTGTAGTTTTTATACAGACACTTAGTGTGTTTAAGCCAAGGAGGAAGAAAAGAAAAGAAAAGACAAAAAAATTACTCCTTGTTTTAAGCACATTGCGGACTCGCTCGCATCCTCGGTCCTGGTAGAATGGGAAGTGGGGCGTGACAGGTTTTATTGGCGGCCCATGCAGGTCATGCTTTTGCAAATACCTTAAGATCGGTTTAAATGACATTGATATTTTAATGTATAACTAGATTAGATTTTTTTCAACTAACTTACATTGTGGTTTGTCTTGAAGTATGGCATGTCGATCAAATATTCATGGCATCACCAGCAACAACATCTTGGGTATCGTAAGGGAAATACTGGAAATTCAACGCCAAATTCTCCATGAGGCTGTTGACAAACTCTGTAAAGCATCCTATGGAACCACCGGGAGATGCCCTCTGACCGATGAAGACTACATTCAAGAGACCTGCATCTTCAGTCGCAACCGATCCCCGATGGTGTGCTTCCATTGCAACCGAAAGGGGCATATCAAGAAGAACTGTTGCCTGCTACTGAATCAATGTTTGGTATGTGGAGCATCAGAGCAATCTATCAGGAACTGCCATGCCACATTAAAGTTACGACAACAGGAGTTTTTGGATCAACACAGTGTAAGCCACCCCTAGCTCCACAGCAGAAGGCATTCCAACAAGCCCAGGCCAGGTGTCAAGCATCCATCATGACAACCAGAGAAGCTAAGGTTGCAGGGCCAGTAATCACCGGTATATCTGAACCTTTTCCCTTTACGTCAATTTGACACCCAACCCCTTTATTATCATTGCTAGCATGTATTATCATACTATACGTATTGTCTTGTAGCATACCCCTTTCTTGATTTAGAAGTTTCCCATCGCTTCTTATCTCAAAAGTTGCAATGATCTATTTCTATTGGTCCTCATTATCTTCTTCGAACTCTTGAACCCTCAACTAAAAACTAGTGTTCCATTTTGATGAATCTCATTCTAGAACCTTCCTTTGATAACAATTAGAGTGACCTTCCATAAGATAGAACCATCCATTCATTGCATCACCATCATCATTTTTTGTAATGGCCTTCCAATTGTCCTACTTATTCTGAGAATACTTCCTAGTCGCATTTAGTTCATCTAAGCTATGGCTATACTCTATTATAAAGAGGGTAGCATTCGAATTTTTTCGATTTTCCAAAGTTTGAGTTTGATAACAGAAGCAGATCGAAGGACGCTCAGAAGTATTTGAGGATGGTGCTAGAGAATTTGAGACGAGCCAAACCACGACGTGCAAGTATAGGTTGTTATGTCTTCTTCACCTTTCTTGAGCTCGTATTTCTCTTCTAACCACTACTTTCATCCTGTACCCGATTTTCCATGGGTTTGAATCCTTTTCCCACCTATCATCTCCCTCATTATTACTGTTTGTCTACATCCTCTCCTCAATCCCTGGTCTCGCCTACCATACACTACCCTATCGATGACTTCGGTGCCCCCTTTAAACCCCTCATCTCTCCCCCTCACCAAACCTATCCCGTGTCTTTCTCTCCGCCACGACGACACCCACCCCTTCACCGTGCCTCTCCCTTCATGAGCCCAACCCCTCTTACCTCAAGCTCCTCTGACCTCACTCAGAGATCCTCCACACTTCCAGTTGTCATTGAGCAATCGACGTCGTTGCACGACATGGATCGACAACCGTCGATGGCCCTCCGACATTCTGTTTTAGGATTTTTTTGGGTTTATCGACGATCCTCTTCTCTGCCACCCTCACTGCTGCCGTGTGGTTGAGATCTTGGCAAGTCGCGATTCTTGGGCTTCTTTTGAGCTCATTGCCCTGGATCTTGCCCCTATTGATGTCCCGCTTAGGCATCTCTGCAGGTCTGCTCCTTCTGGTTTGTGGGACTGTATGTTTTTGGTTGTTGACTTATTTGGGATTGATGATGAGAGTTGTGGATATCGACAATTGGTGTTAGCAAGGAGTATCATTGTCGATTGGTAATGGCATGCTGTTAGCCTTAGGTGTTGAAGTTGGATGTCGATCTTGGGCTTGGATTTGGATAATGGTTTCTGTGTTGGAGTGTTATTGGGCGTTATGGGAATTGATACAAGGAGTGGAAGTGATGAGTATAGTGATAAGTATGGTCTTTAGTAGTTGGCAGTATACTTGTTTATTTGTGTTGTTTTGGACGTTGACTTGTCTTTGGTACTTATAGGAGTTGATGTCATTTGCGCTAGGCTGGTTAGGTCTTACAGCCCGAATGCATATGGATTAGTCTTTATGTTTTTGTATGCTATATTATTGATGACTTCCTTAGCTATGCCCCATTTGTCACAATTAGCCTGAGTTGAAATTTTAAAATTTACGATCTTCCTTTTTGATGTGGTTAAATAACTTACTACTAGCTTATCACCTCAGGTTCCAAGTTTGAACCGATGTTATCAAATAACTATCATTTTCATGTAACGCCATATTAACTTTTGGCTACTTGAAAAGTCAAGATAATTATTATGATGATATTGGTCTCAGGAGTAATTACGGAAGCTATGGTGATGTTAATAGTATATATTTATTAGTAACATCTCTTGTTTTCTTGATGCTAAGATATCATATTATATTTCATGCTATTGACAACTTATTTTCCTATATCGTAATCATTCGTCAAGCCTTCCCTTCGATCGTTTAAATTGCTTCGGCAATTATCGGTCTTCTAAATTCCGAGGACGAAATTATTTTAAGGAGGGTAGGATGTGACAACCTGTATCCATTAGTATATGTGTTTTCGTATTCTACGTATTTTTATACTTTGAAGATATCTTGAAATGGTTTGTCAGGAGTTTTATATCAAAAATGGTTTCTAATCAATTATATGAAAAAATATTTTGGTATCATCATACTAGTTATAATATGTAGTCGTAAGTTTAAGTGTCGTCAAAAAGTTTAAAAAGTTTATATAATATTTTCTACTTAATTATTACTGATATAGCCGTATCAATTAATTTTCTATATAAACATTATTAAAACGATCTCAAACTTTTACAGTATGATTCTATCGTCGATTAGTGCTCCCCATATTATTTTCGTAATTTTCTCGAGTCAAATCGACCTAGAACCTGCAAACCCGCATCCCAAACGTTTTTGGCCCAAAACACATATCTCAGTAGCTCAGAATTGGAAATGGATCTCATATTCATGATCCTCGCGACGATACAAACCCATGCATATGTTTTCGTAATTTTTCGGAGTCGTTTTCGAAAACGGCGTAATATTACATCGTTTTTACTAATTACAATCACTAATCACATTCACCTTCACTAATTACATTTAACTAGTTACCATTTACCCCAAACCCCACTTAATTAATACCCTAACACACTCTATTAACCCACCTCCCTAAAGTTGGCAGATCCAACCATCTTAATAAATCTTACAATTATTATTATTATTATTATTATTATTATTATTATTATTCATAATAACTATATCTTTATATTTTTCTTAACCTATATAAACTAACCCAGTTCCCTCTCCCTCAAACCATGCTCACAGCTCGACCCCCCTCACTCTCTCCTCTTCTCTCGATCACACTCATGTCGAACCCACGCCTCCCGCGCCCCTCCTCACTCGTTCACTCTCTCCCCCTCATTGCTATCTCCCTCTCCAGCGGACCAACGCCTTGACGCCGTCATAGTTCTGCCTCCTCTGCCACCGCAACACCCCCTGCACTGCTCCCCTCTCCCATCTCGATAGCACTCTGACCACAACAACCCTGCACGCAACCCCGAGCCCCCTCCTCCTTCTGCCTTGCTCCGACACTCTTCCGCTCTCAAGAAACCCACGCCCACCACCACCTCGAGTCCGCCTCCACCGCCGCCCCGGAGCATCTCCGTCGTAACCCACGGTAGCACTCTCCATGCCTCATGTGCCCCTCCCTCAACCCCAGCCCGTCGCCACCGCCACCTCGCCGTCAACAGAGCGCCCCCTCCTCCTCGAGCCCGCGTCCGCCTTGCCACAACGCCGCCACCTCCGTCATTGTCCCCAGCATCACAGATGAAGCCCGCCAAACACATCACCCTCCTCTCTTCCCTCCATCACCCTGACAATGAGAGCAGCCCCAGCAATAGCAGCGCCGCCTCCGCCCCGACCCTCCGCTCGCCGCACCTCCACCCGCGCCTCCTCTCCCATTCGCCGAACGTGTAGACCCCTCCGAGTGACGGAGGTGAGAAGAGGAGAGAACAAGTTTTTTTATAAATAATATACGTATATGTATACGTATATACTTATAATATTTTAGGGGCTGATTTGTATTAAATTGATAATTAATTGTACAGGCCCCAGAAAAATACATGACAAGGCCAGAAAATCAGAAACGATGAAACGAACTCATTGGCACTGGTTTCATCGCCAAAAGTCAAGTATATCTCCTACAATGTTTTTTCAAAGGCAAAACTTAATAAAGCTAAATTCGCTATAAAATTCATATCATGAGATTTTCACGTACACTAACGTACGAGAAAAATATATGTTGTAGTACTAGTTAATACGATCATTTTGACCTTTTGTTGGAAGAATTCTGACGTATGGTTTGCCCTAGAGAAATCTTTGAAAAATATAATGAAAAATCGTTTCCTCGTTTCTAATTAGTTTTTGGGTCGTATAAATTAAGATCAATCCCCATTAATTATTTTAAGATCTTGAAAGATGTTTACTAGCCTTAGAAATATATTTTGAACTTATTCATCCTCAATTGCTTAGTCAAAACCGTTTTCTATGCTCGTTTCTTTAAATTATTGTGCATTTCTATACTTCGTATAATTGCATAACTAAATCACAAAACTGTGAAATTGGTTGAGATTATTGAATGGACTAATGAGACATCTTACACATCTAATACGATGCAACTGAACTGAATATAATGAATGGAAGTTGGAACTTTAATATAAATGAATGGAAGATGGAACTTCAATGTAAATAAATAGGACACGTACTTTTGATCGGCACTTGGCCTGACATATGGGATTGGGATAGTTTATGATCACAAGTGTTACGGAGTGGCTGGATGCACCCATACCGAATACCTCCAACACATTATGGAGGTTAGAGCTTGACCGTCACTATATAGGGTCGGTGAGCAGCGTCATGGATTGGCTCCCGTCACAGGGCGCATGTTGGTCATCTCTCGTACTCTTGGACATAGACTTATCACTGGAATAGACTGGTTATTAAATATTGTTCTAACCTCTTTTTGTACAGGTTGCTACAACATTACAGTTTTGTTATCAAATGCTAAATTGTTACAGTTTGCAAATAATATTGCAAATGGTTATCAAATGATTAAATTGCTGCAGGTTGCAAATTGCCGCGAATGTTAATTGCTATAACTATTTTAAAATTAAACTTATTGCTTGTTTTTAAAGTTCAGCATGGTTCAATTTTAAATATCTAACATTGTTGTTTTGGAGATTATCTTGCCGAGTAAACCTCGCCGAATGACATTTAACTTTGTTATTTTATGAAATATCCGTTAGGTATCGATAGTGAGTTCTCTGAAGACACTACCGCAAGAGTTGAGCCAATACTCAAAGAATACATGGAGTACCTACCCGCTGAAGACTAGACGATCACCTTCACGACTGCACATTTATAATTGAAATAATGTAATTTGTGTACTTTGTTTGTATTGGCCATGCTAGGCCCGAAATGTATCTTAATTATTCTACGCTGGATATGTAATAATGTTGTTTGGACTGCTTCTTAAATTTGCATGCAAGGACCTGCAGTTTGTACACAAACGCTTAGTGTGTTTAAGCCAAGGTGGAATAAAAGAAAAGAAAAGAGAAAAAAAGTACTCCTTGGTTTAAGCACATCACGGACCCGCTCGCATCCTCGCTCCCGGTTGAATGGGAAGCGGGGCGTGACAATGACCCCACACGACCATGTCGTGGTCGTGTCTTAAGACCACACGGTCGTGTCACGATCGTGTCTTGATCATTTTGACCAACAGTGGCCCATACGATAGTTCTTTGATCGAGTTGCTGCTAGGCATAGTTCCCTGACCCCACGCGGCCGTGTTGACTTAGACACGGTCGTGTCACTACTTAATCCTAAAAAATGCATCGTCATAAATGCAAACGAGCGTAATTGAATGCTTTTCGATCCACACAGTCGTGTGGACTATCCAAAACGACCGTATAGACATGTTTTTCCTGACATGAGGCTGTGGGACTTCACAAGGCCGCGTGGAAATCCCACATGATCGTGTGGCCAATTTGATTGAGCCTGATGCCCCATATGACCGTCTTGAAATCTCGCACAACCATGTGGTTCTGCTGTTCTTTTGAACTGATGTTGGTATGCTCCACCCGGTCATGTGGATGTCTCAAACGATCGTGTGGATCACTTTGCAATATTTAAATTTTGAGTTTAGCAGTTTTATGAACCATGTGAACCCAGGTAAAATTTTACACTTCATATTCATGTTATATGCTGATGATATGTTGATTTCATGCTCTGAAATGGTTAGCTTGAGATATCATTATGGAAAATGATGGTCATGTTGCAATTTGCCATGCTTATTATGTCATACTCTTGTTTCATATATTAAAAAAGAACTCCAAGTTATTTTTGAAAGTGAATCATATGTGGAACTCGATCATGGAGAATATGTGAATGAAATGGAAAGGAAAACATGATGAAAATCTCATGTGATTCGTGAAATGAGATATGAAATGTGAAAGCGGTAATGAGACCGCCAAAAATGAAATGTATCATGAAATGATGAAATTAAGAGTAGGATGAGAGTAATAAGTTTGGAAATGCTCACTCCATTTAAAGATGGGCGAGATTCCAGAGATGGGGTCTGGGGGGAAGAACATGTAAAGTATACACCTAAGGACTGAACGATAGTCATGTCTCACACTCATCACTCCCGTCAGGGGGAATTGGCAGAGTTGGAGAGGCCTTTGGTGTACTTGTGATGCACCATAAGGTAGTTGATGATACACCAGTCTCACTCTCGACAGGGGGAGTTACGAGAGGCCCCGTTAAAATTGATCAGTACTCGTGTTCCACTGGCAGGGTACCACCTTTCATCCACCTTGGGTGAAGTCCAACTCCTTAAGTTCTATATCTTACTCGAGCTTCCAAATACTAAGTAATATGTATAACTCCATGATTAATACCCATTAAATTATGAATATTCATGAAACTATGGTCTGCTTTACTTTATGCATATTAACATTGCAGTTCCTACTCTTCAGTATTTGTCTGTGTTTACTCTATGCCATTAACCTGTGAATGTTACTTTTGTTGCTTTCCTGTTTATTAGCTTTACTTTTCAGCATATGCATCACATGAGATGTTTATTTTGTGTGGACATGAGTACTTCTGTAGACCAACCCTTTAGTTAGGTAGTCCGATTCTAAAACTGGGTCCTACCTAGTTTAGTTAGTTTTTCTACTGGGTCATGCGTTGATGTACCCCATTTACTTTTTCCAAATTTAGGAGTAGGGCTGACAGAGCAGAACTTAACCCAGAAGATTACTCAGAGATGGAGCCCACAGAGGGCAGTCTTGTACAGTTATAATTCCATGGGTAGTTAGAGAGTGAGTTGTACTTTGTACAGTGTGTGAGTACTTTTCCATTTTGTCGGTTCTTTTGGGAGTTTCTTTTGCATACCAATTTTGTACTCAGTGCGAAGATGACATATGTAAATGACGTACAGTTGTATAAATAAAATGAAATGTTTGACTTTGTACTCTATTATTATTTCTATGTGTTGATTCTATGATGGAGCATTACTTGTACTTCCTAGCATGTGCACAGTGACCTGCATATTCTTCTTGTACTTCTCTTTCTTTCTCTTTCTTTGTGACACCAGTTGCTCTAGGAATACTTTGGAAGGATTCGTACTTCTTGGGTATCCTGGGGAGCGTGGCGCTATGTGACTCGTTGTAATTTTACTTCGACAATTTTAGGGCAAAAAATCCATAAAACTTTTGCTCTTGCAGTACAACTTCTTTAATGTATGTGTTGATTCTATGATGGAGCATTACTTGTACTTCCCAGCATGTGCACAGTGACCTGCATATTCTTCTTGTACTTCTCTTTCTTTCTCTTTCTTTGTGACACCAGTTGCTCTAGGAATACTTGGGAAGGATTCGTACTTCCTGGGTATCCTAAGGAGCGGGGCGCTACATGCCTCGTTGTAATTTTACTTCGACAATTTTAGGGCAAAAAATCCCTAAAACTTTTGCTCTTGCAGTACAACTTCTTTAATATATAAATAAATCTTCGGCTATTTCTTTTGATCCACTAATATTTGGAAATCTTCGCAAAAAATTCAAACCCTAGTTGTATGCTTTTTGCACGTTGCAACTAGATCTGTTCTCTTTCTTATGTTTGCATTTGCATTTGTTTGCATTCAGACAATGGTTTTGTTTAATATTGTGTGCAGTGAGTAATTATGATATGTGCTTCCATTTTTACTCACCGAGCATAATAAGAAAATGGATGCATAGAGCAAAATTACTCACCATGCATAGCTGACAAAATTTTTTGCCTGTTGTGCGCGGTGAGTAAAAACGGATGCACTAAGCAAAAATTACTCACCGCGCATAGCTAGCAAAATTTTTCTGTCTGTAGTGCACGGTGAGTAAAAATGGATGCTTATGGAAAAAATTACTCAATGCGCATAGCTGACAAATTTTTTTTCCAGTTTTGCGCTGTCAATAAAAATGAATGCCAAGAGCAAAATTACTCATCACACACAACATGAATTTTTTTTGCATATTGTGCGTGTTTCCCTTTTGTCTTTTGTGTGTGGTGAGTAATTTTAGTTAGTTCATTATTTTTTATCATGTGCACAACAGGCTAAACATTCTTCTGGTTGTACGCATTGAGCATTTTGGTATGTAGACGGAGTAATTTTTAGCAGGGTTATTTTAAGTTTTTGATAATTTTTGATAATGGCAGTTGCGTTAATTTTCCAAAAACTAAAGCGGTGGTGTGCAGAGTAAAATGGTAGTGTTGGAAACATAAAGTTTTCTTCTCATAAAGTTTTTGATGATACTATCATTTGTCTATATATGTGTATATACTAACTCTATGGATGCATGTTTTAAAGCTCAACCTTTTCAAATGAGACAATCATCAAGTCAACTTATACATTGCAAGATGAAGCATCACAAAGCAAGACAAAGCTCAAGAGATGAATCTTATATCTTATGAAATGTTGATATGCTCATATTTTATACCTTTTTTCTGCATATTTGCATGCCATTTCGATTGCTCATATCGTGATTTTCATGATTATTGGACGATGTTTTGATACTTTTCACTATTTCTTGTTTTTCGTCTGATTTTAGGAGATATGTAGCAATCAGGTGCAATTTAGAGCCTAGAGAAATTGCACGCATACGGGAGCATCGCTCATGATGATATCGGAGAGTTAACGGCACTGGAGGATGAGTGGAAAAATAAGGACGTCGAAGGAATCGACGAGGAAGCAAAAAGGAGAAGAAATGAGCTCTGAAACAGAACACTCGGTGGAGCAATGCAGTTCACTCGGCTGAGTGACGCAGCCTACTCGACCGAGCTAGACTGACACGACGACATCTGCCAGCCTGAGTACCACGATGTACTCGGCCGAGTGGTGAATTCCACTCGGCCGAGTAAGAACTCCACTCGCTCGAGTGGAGGCCAAAATTTCGAAGAGAGCCAAGTTGACTTCTCTATTTTTTGGAAGATCTGCAGACTGACGTACTCGGCCGAGTCATAACTCTCACTTGGCCGAGTGATATTTCCACTCGGCCGAGTGGCGCTGACGCCCAGTCGGGAAAACTAGGGTTTCTGGCGGCGCAAGGGCAGTTTGGTCTGTATTTTTTGGTTCTTTTGGGCTTGTATTTAAGCCCAGTTTTGTCTCCATCCCCAAGAGAGACCAGATAGACTTCTTAGAACTATTTTTCCTTAGTTTCTAATCATAGTTAAGCTTTTATATTGGCAAGAGATTGAAGATTGGATCTTAATTTTCTATTGAAAGCTTCTTTGGTGACGTTGGTTTGTCTTGAGCTCTTGTAAGTTTTGATTTTTATGCTATATCTCCTATTGAATCTTAATTGCATGATGAATTCCATTGTTGATCTTGTTTTCCTATCGATTTCTAATATAATTTGTGAGTAGTTCCTTTGCTCTTGGGCAAAGGGACGAACCCTATGGATCTAATGTTTGAATTGTGTGATCTATTGAATTGCTATGCAATTAGGCTTGATTGAAAGGTTAGATCTTGATTGATTTACTACGGATAGATAAGGATTTCTCTTGGATCTCGTGAGCTCGACAGAGGATCTTGATCCAAGGAAAGCCCTAGATATTCGATTTAGGTTTACAATCGAAATTCCCTAGATTTGGTGCGCGACGGCGACCAAAGCTAGCATTTTTATTGTTCTCCTATACTCATATCTGTTGCACGATAGTGAATGGATACGAACTATAAAGATTTAGATCCGAATTCAAGTTACGCGACAGGGAGTTTAGATTGGACGAGATTGCCGATCTTAATGCTAGTAGTCTAGACTAGGCTTGCGCGACAGCAAGGCTCTAATTTAGAGTGCTATAGACCTACAATAGCATGTCAGCATGAGTTGGCTCTCCAATTAGTTGCGGCAAGTTCACCTCGACTCGAGTTTGATTGCATGGTATTTCGTAACTCCGTCGATTATTTGAAAATCCATAATGGGGATTCCCTAGCCCTAAATATCTTTATTATATTGAATTTGCATTGTTACTTAAACGATTGTTACACCATCCATTCTCAAATGACTTTTCCACCAAATAGTGTAGTAACCAAAATAGAGTACTGTCATTAGTCCTCCCTGTGATTCGATACCCGCATGCCACTTAACCGTGCACTTGCGGTAAAACTACATTGTTTCCTGGGTGTATATCCGGGAACGATCAAATGTGATGTAATTTTTCCTTTTATTCTTGCATTTCTTTAGAATGTCAAAGCCTTTGATGATTATCTATCTTAGTTCTTTAGGGTTCATCCTAAAAACAAAATCAGAGAAAAGTTAGCGGACCAGCACTTTTCTTTGGTCGACCAATAAATTTTTCCTTATTTTATTCAGAAAAATAAAGTAATTTTTGGTCAAAATATAATTTCTAATCATAAGGATTAGTTTTATAAAATTTCTCAAAATTTTGATCCTAGTCGACCAATAGATTTCTCTGGTCTACTAGACAGTTTTTAAATAGTTATATTAATAGTTATTTTAACTGGTTTAATTAATTAATTTTTTAAATTAATTAAGGGAAGTTGTAACTCCTTTCAATGGATAGATTCAAATAGTTTCTGGCCGTTTGTGTCAGTTTTTGACAGGTTTAATAACTATTTTCATCAAAAGACACTTTCACAGTCATATTCAAGTCTGGTAGCAGAATTAGTCAACCAGCACTTTTTATTAGTCGACTAATTTTTGGAAAAACTACTCAGAATTTTTTGAAATTTTACACAGTTGTTAAACATTCGAAAACTAACTATTTGGTATATAAATAGACCCCTAGACCCATGTCTAAAATCCACGAAAATTCAGTTACACTCTCTTTTCTTAAGTTTAATTTCTCTCTCTTGAAAGTGTGTGTTTTTCAGATTTCCATAGGGGAACCTCTGCAGAAAATTTTCCCCTTTAGAAAGTCCAATTTCCAAGAGTGTTCTACCATAATTCATATCAAGAACCTTGGAGATTCCATCACCAACCTTGTGCTATAATTTCTACATTATCAAATCTATATGTGATATTGTTTCATACTCTTTCTTTACTTTATTTGGTGAATCTCTTGTTGAAGAGATTGTACAAGTTTGCAACACAGGAGTGTTGGCATCTTTTCATGTTGATTACTTACGGGAAGCAAGTATTTTAGTGGATTGAAATCTCTACGGGTTAGAGAACTGGACGTATGATCATGAGGATCCGAACTAAGATAAATCTCTGTGTTTGCGTTTGTTATTCTATGGATTGTGTTATTTATTTCCGCACCTTAATTGCAATTTTTTAGTTACTTTTAAATTTGCAATTTCGTCATAATATATACTATTCAACCCCCTCTAGTGTATTTGTTGTGCCAAGAGATCCAACATTTGGTATCAGATCATGTTTAAGATGGCCTACACCTATTCGACAAACAATTCATCGTCTTCATCACAATTTCCAGAAGGGCACTCTACCACAAGGCCTCCACTATTCAACGGTTCCAACTACTCCTATTGGAAGACAAGGATAACGATCTATCTTCAAAGCATCGACTATGAAATTTGGAACATGTTGAGAACTCATTATGAGAAGCCTACAACTCGTTGTGCCCAACAGACCGCTACTGACAAATCCGCTGCAACTCACAACTCAAAAGAAATGAATGCACTATTCTGTTCCATGGACAAGAATGAGTTCAATCGTGTCTCCCAGACCAAATCAGCATATGATATTTGGCATACACTCGAGGTAACAGACGAAAGAACTAGTAAAGTTAAGGAAACTAAAATTTCTGTTTGTGTTCACAGGTTTGAACTATTTAGAATGAAGGACAACGAGACAATTGGAGAGATGGTTACTAGATTTATTGACATCACAAATTCTCTAATTGCTCTTGGTTAGGCATATACTCAAACAGAACAAGTCAGGAAGATTCTTCATGCCTTAACACTAGAATGGAAGAAGAAGACCACATTCATAGAAGAAGACAATGACTTATCAACTCTCACCATTGAAAGTCTCGTTGATAATTTGATGGCCTAGAAGTTCAATTACAAGATCGAAAGGAACAATCAGACTCAAAGAAGAAAGTGCTTGCCTTTAACGCATCATCAGACACCGATGATTCAGAAATGGATGATGATGATGTGGCATTAATCACTAGAAACTTCAAAAAGTTTCTACGAAGAGGTAAGTTCAATAATTTGAAATCTAAGAATACTGAAGCAAAGAGGTAAGTTCAACGAGACAACTCCTTATGCCCAATGGACTGCTACTGGAAAATCCGCTGTAACTCGCAACTCAAAAGTAATGAATGCACTATTCTGTACCATGGAAAAGAATGCGTTCAATCGTGTCTCCTAGACCAAATTAGCATATGACATCTGGCATACACTCGAGGTAACAAATGAAGGAACTAGTAAAGTTAAGGAAACTAAAATTTCTGTTCTTGTTAACAGGTTTGAATTATTTAGAATGAAGGACAATGAGACAATTGGAGAGATGGTTACTAGATTCACTGACATCACAAACTCTCTAATTGCTCTTGGTAAGACATATACTCAAACAGAGCAAGTCAGAAAGATTCTTCGTGCCTTAACACCAGAATGGGAGAAGAAGACCACATCCATAGAAGAAGCCAATGACTTATCAACTCTCACCGTTGAAAGTCTCGTTGGTAACTTGATGGCCTATGAAGTTCAATTACAAGATCGAAAGGAACAATCAGACTCAAAGAAGAAAGTGCTTGCCTTCAATGCATCAGACACCGACACTACAAAAGACAAGGGTATTAGCGGCAGTTGTATTAGTAACGGTTTATTAAACCGCCAGAAATGTTCCTTTTGTAGCAGTTATGAACCGCTAAAGGTGAGAGATTCCAGTGAAATATTTTGTTGCATTTCGAAACCGCTATAACCATTTTAAAAAGAAGAAAAAAGAGAAGCCACGGGAACATAGCGTGCGCCTGGCCGAATTTTTTTTTCAATTGTATCGGGTAAGAACCGATTAAAAAAACCGATTCGTTTGTCGCGGTTCGTAACCACAACAAAAAAACTGCTTGTAGCGGTTTGAAACCTCTACAAATCCTTCCTTCGTATAAAACATGTTATTAATTTGGGCATTTTCTTCCATTCTTCTTTCCTCCATCAGCTGACCTCATTCCAGCCGATGTTTCCATCACGCTCCCTATCTATTTCATGACTAAATTTAGCCGGTCAATATTATTTATTTTAATGATTTCCTTGGTTTTTTTGTTGCCAGGCTGGCTATTTTGTGGCAGAAGAGAATCCAGTCTAGATGTACATATTATAACAGGGAAATAACTTGAATCGCTCTGAATGCTTTGCCACATGAATCGCTCTGAATGTATCACTTTCCACATTTCTTGCAAATATTCAATAGATACTACCATTCCATGTGCTATCAATCTCTAAATGCATGTCTTCTATATTAAACGTTTAATTGGTCGAGAAGATTAGCTAATCATACAACCCATGAATTTCTCCATGCATTATATTTAGAATGCAGTCTTTAGTTTCTTAACTATATTCTTCCATTGAACCTATCGATCGTTTGTGAATTTGGCTATTAATATGTAGAATTATTGGTTCATTGCATCAAATGTATATGTGAGGGTTTAATCAGGTCACTGGCTTGTTCAGTTTGATTTTGCTGATATATTTGTCATTACGCATTCAGTTGATTACATTGGTTTATTTATGTATTTACATTATAAAGTGATTGTTACGGAGGAATTTTTATTTCTTGACGTTATCTTGGTTAATTACGATCTCCTCCCTTAATTTTTACTTGTTAAATTTGACAGTATAATTAGTGAGCAGAATAGGTTGACCTGAAAAACAAAAATATAATTATTCAGAAGAAAAATACATATTATAACAGGGAATAACTTGAAGATGCTACGTCTATGACATTTTAAATCAAATCCATAAGCAAATCCAATCTATATCCACTCGAGTCTTGAATGCAAATGTTCCCAATAGCGCACCGTCATCCATGTATTGCTTCCTCTTGTTGTTTCTATTTAGATTTATTTATTATCCATTTATTTATGATTATTATTTGTGTTTGTTTTTCCCTTTGTTCTCTCTGTTTAGGTATCTTTCAGCTAACTGTTAAGTGCATATGGGGTTCAAAGTATCTGTTATGATGTAAGCTTAGCTTCTTAATGTCAAATGTTTTCTTCTGCTAAACTATCCATTGTAGCCTAGGACTTGTATGCATTTATGTTTTCTTAAGAATATCGCTTAAGCTTTCTTGCTTTCACAAATATTTCCACTATTATTCAGATGCCATTTGGCCCAATGCCATTTTCTTCTTCATATTTGTTTGCATTGAATCAGTAATGTCTAATGGGAAAGTTTCATCCGTGAACCTAAGTAATGTGCAAGTTTCACCCACAAAAAAGTTAATGGGTAATCAAATGATTTAGTTATCGGGTTTTTTGTTCGGTTTGATGATGATAGCATCGAATCAGCGAGCAAAGTGAAACATAAACGTAAATATCATATCGGTGAGCAAAGCTTTTATAATTTTGTCAAGGGGCATGTTTCGGTTTCTCCTGTTTATTCCATTGATCATCCATTGTATTTGTAATTGCAAATAAGCAAGAATAAGAGGCATTAAGACAAAGTTGCCACACTTGAGGTGTGGGATCAGCTGGAAGAATTTATGCGACCACGCTCACATACATAGGCTCTCTCTCTGTGTGTGTGTGTGTGTGTGTGTGTGTGTGTGTGTGTGTGTGTGTGTGTGTGTGTGTGTGCGCGCGTGCGTGTGCGTGTGCTCTCTCTCTCTCTCTCTCTCTCTCTCTCTCTGTGTGTGTGTGTGTGTGTGTGTGTGTGTGTGTGTGTGTGTGTGTGTGTGTGTGTGTGTGTGTGTGTGTGTGTGTGTGTGTGTGTGTGTGTGTGTAGGCATCTCTCAGCTAAATGTTAAGTGCATATGGGGTTGAAGGTATCGGTTATGATGTAAGCTTAGCTTCTTAATGTCAAATGTTTTCTTCTGATAAAGTATCCATTGTAGCCTAGGACTTGTATGTAGTTATGTTTTCTTATGAATATAGCTTAAGCTTTCTTTCTTTCAATATTTCCACTATTATTCAGATGCCATTTGGCACAATGCCATTTTCTTCTTCATATTTGTTTGCATTGATGAGTTGCAATACGCAAAAGATGAAGACTTTACTGGATTTCATGTTTCCAGTTTTCTCCTATGATATGTGTAGTTTTTAATTCTCACAGGTATATGTGTAATAATTTTCGAGTTAATCTTAATTGATTTCAATCGCTTTATGTGTGGGACTAATTAGCAAGAATCTTATAATTCAGGAATGATATCTGACTTGATTGATGGATTTTTTCTTCTACAAAAAAAATCCAACAACAATCTGACATCGTCTTCCAACATGATGTAAAGTAGTCGGACACAAACCTTTCTTGTTAATTATGGACATTTGATTTTCCATTTGCAGTGCAAGAAAATTTTTTATACATTGCAGCTCTGTAGCCACAACTCCTATGAGAAAACAAAAAAGTTTCTTGAATAAGGAGTACTTGTTGATTTATGCTTTCATTTCTGTCAGTGTTCATCTCCATTTTATTTGTGAGGATGTGAGGAGGAACTCAAAGAGGGGTGTCCTTTGTCTACTATCAAATGGATCCATGTATATTATTGGGCTAAGGTGCAGAAAAGTACAGCTTAGTTCCCATTTATTTTGTGGGGTTTATTTTTCCCTCTTTATTTTGTTTTATAAAAGACAATATATAAGCTATGATGATTTGCCAAGTAGAGTGTGATGATGATGATGATTCTTATCAGATTCCATCTCCTTTCTGTTCTATGGTTCTTTTTGTGATGGCAAGGAAACTATTGATAGTTTCCATTCCACTGTCAACTGTGCAACCATTTGGTTAGATCTGTAGACATGTAAAGATGGGTGATTTATTCTGGACCATACGAATGTGTGATGAGAGGGAAACTCTGATCTTTCCAACTCCTTTCATAATTTATTATGAGCTTTTTTTTATTGATGTATAAAAAAATATGCTTGTAATTCACTTTTAAACTGAAAAGTATTTCCTACTCAAGTGAATTCTTCAATCCATTCTACTGACTGATATATGTTATCTCACTTCTATTGCCCTATTGGTCTCTTAGTCTGAAATGCACAGTTGCATGCTTAAATGTATTCACAAAATGTTGATATTAGCTTAATTGTATTTAGTTCATAATAGCCATCTTGTTGGATATGTGAATATGATTCTGTATTTCATAATAGCCCCCAGTCACTGGGCATACTTCCTTTTTGGGTTCTTTTATACTTTTTGGGTACTGTTTTTAAGGCTTGTATATGAACCGCGTGCTATTTTAAACTTGTTATGCCCTAGAGGACGACCCATGGAGTTCATGCCCATATGCACGGAGGGGCCCAGGCAGACACTTCACCAATGCTCATGAGGGGACACTTGCCGAGCTAATCGTCCCAATCCCGAGAAGCTCGCCTCGCCCTGCCTCAAGCTCGCCTTCCAGGACCACCAGGAGGCCCGCCGCAGCGACTTGATAGCTCGCCATGTTAAGGACCAGCTCGCCTACCCAAAACAAGAAGCATCCTTTGGAGAAGCCGAGTTTGCTTATCGACCTACAGTTCGCCCCTGAGGGCGACCAAACACAAATATCTCTGACAGGGTGACGTGATCTCACCTACTCTCTATTAATGCCAGGGGTTAAGGAGAAGAACCGATGGCCGCCACTCGCATCTCATTAATTCTCCTGACATCTACTGACACCATTGATGCGATAAATATCCCTGCCACAGCCCCAACACTCGAGTGCCAGTAAGGATGATTCGACGGCTGACAAGACAGCGAGCAACCGCCTCTCAGCCATATAAATACCCCCCTCATGCCTCCATAAGGGGGTTGGAAAATTGTTGGTTGGTAAATTACCTAACTCATTTCAATACATAAGGTCAGATATCTTCCATATATCTGTGCCTTCCTCATAAGACTGTCGCACTTTCCCGACCTGCCTTAAGGTCGCCAAGTGTGCCCAGCGCCCGCCTTTTAAGTCACCAGCTGACTTAGGCATTGGAGAGGCTAAGGGCTGACAGCCAGCACTGCCTTTCTGATATGTTGTTCATCCCCGCAGGGAGCTCGCCTCGGCTACCGGGAGCAGGCAACCTTCATACGATCTCCAGGCGACCTAGGGCTCTTCACCCTCGAAGCATGCTCTGAGCCGTCCTAGCCTCGCCTTCACCCAAAAACATGTAAATCATTGTACCCATGATTCCCACTACAAACAAATTTTATTGTGTGCAGATCTGACCCGCAACAGTTGGCTCCATCTGTGGGAACAAGGGTTACACCCATGTCAGGATCCACACGTCCTCAGCGCATTCCTCTCTACGGCAAGTCACCTGCCGTCACGACCCCTCTGCCTCTGAGGAGGCCGGGTCGACTTGAGACTATGATCGACGACGCCCTGAGGCCACCTCTGGCTGAAGGTCCTCATTCTCCCAGAAGAACTTTCCCGGTGAATCAACCCCTTGAGGGGTCGGCCGCGGCCATTCAAGACGCGGCCCTCGACATCTACAAGAGCTTCCAGGGCTTTACTAAGATGATGGAGGAGTGGACCGCTGCGTGACAGATGGGACCATCTCGGGCAGAAGGCCCCTTCGAGCCCCACATCGTGAGGAGAGACCTCCTCCCCCTACTTGATGAGGAAGCATCGGTAGCACATCATAGGCGGTTTGACGAAGCAGAGGTGGCCGCTCTACAAAGGGAGATCAATAAGGAGGAAGAAGCCCCCCATCACAGGCGGTTACAGGAGGAAGCATCTCGTCGACGGCTTTGCCTCCTTGATGCAGAGAGAGAGAGAGGCTCCAAGAGAGGAGCCGAGGAGTCCCTTTGGCGTCGGCCTCGATGGTGCAAAGGGACGCCCTGCCGGATCATCCTGTTGAAAGCTACCGTCGCGGGAGATTGCCCCGCCCGAGGCGAGGGGGCGCGAGTTTCGTGACAGAAGCCCCCCCGGCGAGATCACCATTCTACTAGACATGGAGACAGAAGGCAGAGAAGCCGCGACCGTAGTCCTACCCCTTGGGAGAGAGGGATGAATGCCTCTGAGCACTGGGGTGGCTCATCCGGCGATTCCAACCGGTGAGACGGAGAGCCAACACCTCACCCCGGCCCCGGAGAGGCCAATCCGTTGACTCGCATGTTGATCTGAACCCCGATACCCTATAGGTTTAAGCTACCTCACGTTGAACTCTATGACGGTTCGGGCGATCTCCTGGAGCATGTGTAGCTATACCAGGACGTGATGGAGATCAACGGGGCAGGTGACGCCATCCTTTGTCGATTTTTCCGAACCACCTTGAAGGAGGCGGCTAGGGAGTTGTATAACAGCTTGCCTAGTGGTTCTGTTGATTCGTTTGATGACCTCTCGGGGAAGTTTTACAACCTATTCCTGGCGGGGCAGAGGAAGAAAAAGGTGTCAGATTACTTGTTCACGGTGATCTAGAGGGAGGGGAAGACCATCCGTAGCTTCCTACAGTGCTTCAACAAAGAGCGATTCGACGTGATGAGCGGCGAAGATCTCCTCATGGCAGCCTTCAAAAATGGATTGGTGAACAGAAGTCTTCACAAGTCGCTGCTTCGAGAACTGCCTGGTAACCTCCCCGACCTCTACGCTCGAACAAAGAAGTTTATGCTGAGTGAGGAGGCCTTGGGGACGGTGCAGAGAGCCCCAGCCAGGGCGGCCCCCAGTGTTGAAGCCAGGCCCGGTGAGTGGCTGAGGCAGGATGAGTGCCCCCGGGCCCGCGAGGACTGGGGCAGTGGTCATGACCCAGACTGCCCCTGAGGGCGTGAGCAGGGGGCCCACGAGCGCAAGATCGCCCTGGACCTTTGAGGGGGTTCTTCACTCCCAGAAACCTCGCCCCGAAGGGCATGCCAGAGAGAGCACAAGAGGTGGCACACTACACCCAGCTCAACACCCCCTAGCCGAAGTGATGGTGGTGGCCCTGACTGGTGGACTCCTCAAAGACCCACCCCCGGAGGTGAGGGCGAGAGGTGGCGAGCGGAGTATGCAGAAATATTGTCGGTACCACCGTGACAGAGGCCACGACACTGATGACTGCTTCGCCCTGAAGAGAGACATTGAGCGACTGATTCAAGAAGGACATCTCCAGAGATTTGTTGACCCCGTGAGACCAGGCCGAGGGAGAAGGGCCGTTGCAGGGCCCGAGCCACCGACACACAATGCCAAGCAAGTGGCCCGCCACGGTCCTGAGCCGGTCGTGCGTATGGATGTTATATACGGTGGCCCAGCCCAGGGCGGCACATCAATGTCAGCGAGGAAGGCTTATGCTCGGCAAGTCCTGATAACGGATGCTGGTGCATGGGCGAAGCAGAGGAGAGTGGCTCGTCCCCCTATCTCTTTCTCCAACGATGACCTGGAGGAGGTCGAGCTGCCCCACGAGGACGCCATCATCATTGAAGCTCTCGTTAGCCCGGTGATTGTGAGCAGGCTCCTGATTGATACAGGCAGTTCGTGCGACATCTTGTTCTTGTCCATGAATCTGAAGATGGGAATTAACCATGCAGAGCTAAATCCATGCTTAGGACCGATTGTCGGCTTTACCGGACATTCGGTGCCCATTGTGGGGGTGGTCACGCTGCCGGTCACCGGGAGATGCCTAACGTCGTCACACCGATGACGTAGTTTGTTGTCGTCGACGTTACCTCGGTGTATAATGGCATCATAGAGTGACATTACATGACAGTCGTCGAAGCTCTCCCCTCACTCTTGCATCAGATGGTGAAGTTCCAGACTCCACACGGAGTTGGACAGGTGTGGGGGTCACAGAAGCTCTCCCGAAGCTGCTACATTGCCTCCACCAAGCACAAGGGGTTCGAACAAGCCTTGTCGATCGACCTCCTCGACGATCAGAAGGACTTCGCTCATCAACGACCTGCTCCTGTGGAGGATGTAAAGGAGGTACCGGTGGCAGAGGAAGCGGACAAGACGGTGTCGATTGGTACTAAGCTCCCCGAGGGGCTGAGGGCAGACTTGGTTCAACTCCTCAGGGCAAATGTGGACATCTTTGCATGGTCGCCCTCGGACATACCCGGAGTCAACCCAAATGTGATCACCCATGAGCTACTTGTCGACCCCGATGTGTGCCCCATCTAGTAGAAGAAGAGAGGCACATGAGGCGAGAAGAAGTAGGCATCGGAAGAAGAGGTGAAGCGACTCTTGGAGGCCAGATTCATCAGAGAAGTGAGTTACCCTGAGTGGCTTGCCAATGTGGTCATGGTGAAGAAGCCCAGTGGCAAGTGGCGGATGTGCATGGACTTTACCGACCTCAACAAGGCCTGCTAAAAGATAGTTTTCCGTTGCCCAGTATCGACCATCTGATAGACAACACCTCCGGTTATGAGTTACTGGATTTCATGGATGCCTTCTCCGGCTACAATCAGATCCAGATGGTGCCCCATAATGAGGAGAAAACGTCGTTCATTACTGACCGGGGACGTTCTGCTACACCAAGATGTCGTTCAGAAGAATGCTGGGGCGACCTATCAGTGGATGGTAGACAAGATCTTTCACCACCAGGTCGATAGGAACCTGGAGGTCTATATCGATGATATGCTGGTGAAGTCCAAGAAGGCCGAAGACCACCTCGTTGATCTTGGGGTGACCTTCCAGCGGGTGCAGCGCTACAATCTACGGCTCAATCTGGCGAAGTGTATCTTTGGCATCCAGTCTGGGAAGTTCCTCGGCTTCATGATCACGAAGTGAGGAATCGAGGCTAACCCCGATAAGATATCCGCCCTTGTCAACATGAGAGAGCCAAAGGCGATTGAGACCCACAGAAGCTGAACGGCTGGATCGCCGCATTGGGGAGATTCTTGTCAAAGTCCGTCGAAAGGTCACTCCCTTTCTTCAAAATCTTGAGGGAGGCCCTCGATGTCAGGAAGGGTGAGAGGAAGGGAGTGAGATGGGATGATAGCTGCGCCTGAGCCTTCGGCGAGCTTAAAGCCTATCTGCAGAGCCCTCCGCAGCTCGCCAAGCCGGAGGAAGGAGAGAAGCTCAGCCTTTATCTCACCGCCACTGAAGAAGCTGTTAGCTCGGTCCTAATCAAAGAAGAAGGGGGGATCCAGCGGCCAATCTACTATGCGAGTCGGGTGCTTCGGGAGGCAGAGACCCGCTACAGCTCGATCGAGAAGGTCACTTATGGCCTAATATTGACGGCGAGGAAGCTCCGCCCCTACTCTAGGCGCATTCTATCTCTGTCTACACCAACTTACCGCTAGAGAAGAATCTGAGGAGGCTGGAGAGGTCAGACAGAATGCTGAATTGGAGTGTCGAGCTTATCGAGCTCGACATCATTTACAAGCCCAGGGCGGCGATCAAAGGCCAGGCGTTGACAGACTTCGTGGCAGAGTGCACCATTGAAGAGGTAGGCAGTGCAGCGTCCGACGCCCAATCAGACACACTACCATCATAGCTCTTCGATGAGAATCTTCCCTCAACATCCATCCAGCACAGAGATGAGCTATGGATCATCCATGTTGACGGATCGGCCACGGCGGCGGGCAACGGAGCCGGTATAGTGATCGAGACCCCGGAGGGAAGCCTGCTGGAGTACGCCCTCCACTTCAACTTACCAGCAACCAATAATGTCGTGGAGTATGATACCACCATCAATGGACTGAAGCTGAGCAAGGCACTGGGGGCGACGAATGTGTTGTTGATCAGTGACTCGAGGCTCGTTGTCCAGCAGATCGAGGGTAGCTTCGAAGCCAGGGAAGATCTGATGAAGCTGTACTTGAAGTGCGCCTGGGCCGAGCTACTCAAGTTTGAGAGAGTTACAATCTGTCACCTCCCAAGGTCGACAAAATCTGGGCCGACGCCCTATCAAAACTAGCAACATCTTCTCCGGCCGAGATTGGGAAAGCCATCTACATCGAGAATCTGCTCACGCCAAGTCTCAGGGAGGAAGAGCTTCTATGCATCGACTGAGAGCTGTCATGGATGAGCCTGATCATCACCTACCTGGAGAGTGGAACCCTTCCAGAGGACAGGTTAGAGGTGCGAAAGATCGAGCGAAGGGCCTGGACATTCGTGATCTTCGACGGTGTGCTCTACCGGAAGCACCGTGTGAGATACGACGTCTTGCCTTATCTAAAGTGCCTGGGGCCCAGGAGGGCAGAAGAGGTCATTCGTAAGATCCATGAGGGGCTCTACAAGAACCACTATGGAGGACGCACTCTGGCACACAAGGCGATCCGACAAGGCTATTATTACCGGCCATGGTGAAGGATGCGACCGACTATGTCAAGCGGTGCGGGGAGTGCCAGAGGTTCTTCAAACATACAACAGATCCGTCGACTGATCTGATTCCGATCCTTAGCGTGGTCCCATTTGCTAAGTGGGGCCCGACATCCTCGGACCGTTCCACCCGATGGCCACCAGCGGAAGGAAATACCTGGTTGTCACTGTCGACTATTTCTCAAAGTGGATCGAGGAAGAGCCACTAATGTGCATCACCTAGGTAGACATGAAGAACTTCGTTTGGAAGTCAATTATATACCGCTTTGGGATACCTTGCTCCATTGTAACGGACAACGGGAAGCAATTCGACTCCGTGGACTTTAGAAGCTTCTGCTCGGATTGGGGCATCAACCTCCATTTCGCCTCCGTGGAGCATCCACAATCCAACGGCCTCACCGAAACATCGAACAAGTGCATCCTAGAGCCACTGAAGAAGAAGGTCGGTAGCACCCCTGGGACCTGGCTTGATGAGCTACCTGGTATCCTTTGGTCCTACCGCATGACATACAAAGCATCAACAGGCGAGATCCCCTTCACGCTGGCTTACGGGGCAGAGGCTGTCGTTCCGGTAGAGGTCGGCGAAGAGTCTCTATGCTTCTAGTACTTCAACGAGGAAACAAATGAAGAGGGTCTCGACATCAATCGAGTGCTCGTCGACGAGGTAATGGATCATGCGCTAACATGTTTAATTAAGCACAGCCAAAGGATGACGAGATACTATAACTCCCGTGTCAGGAAGCAGAGCTTCAGAGTTGGTGACCTTGTTCTCTGGGATGCTACTTTCAGGCCCGAGATCAGCCGATGAGGCAAACTCTCTGCGAAGTGGGAAGGCCCCTACATCATAACTGACATCATGGGGCCAGCAACATAAATTCTGGCGAACATGGAGGGCGAGGAGCTGACCCATCCCTGGAACGCCGAGCACTTGCTTATGTTTTTTCAATAAATGCACCTGTACATTCAGTTCATATTACACTTTTAATAAACCACTGTGTTCGTACACTCAGTGCATTACCTGAATTTGTATTTCAGTCCTCCCCTTCCTCAAACTCCAGGGCAGGTTGACGAGCTTTGCACTTGATAGGATCGTCGGGGGGTTAAGGAATGAGCCCCGGCTCGCACCCTTCCCTCCATCAACTCTGGGGCAAGCCCGACAGCTTTGCCCTCGATAGTGTTCGCTGGGAGTGACAAGGAAAGAGCGGCAGCTCACACCCTCCCCTCCCTCAAACTCTGGGGTAGACTGATGAGCTGCGCCCTTACAGGATCGCCTGTGGGTTAACGAGAGAGCCTCGGCTTGCACCCTCCCCACCCTCAACTCAGGGGAAGTGCGCCATCAACAGAGGCCGTGGGGTCGCCCCCTTCCAGACAGCTAGCCGAGCCAGACACTCCACAAACTCTGGGTCAGGCTGACGAGCTTCACCCTCGAAACAATCACCAGGGGGTTAAGGAGCGAGTGACTGCTCTAACCCTCCCCTCCATCAACTCCGGGGCAAGCCCGATGGCTTTGCCCTTGATAGTGTTCGTCGGTACTGATAAGGAACGAGCGACGGCTCGCACCCTCCCATCCCTCAACTCCGGGGCAGTGCACCATTAATGGAGGCCGTGTGGTCGCCCCCCTCTCGGGCAGCTAGCTGAGCCAGACACTCTACAAACTCCGAGGTAGGCTGACGAGCTACGCCCTCGAAAGGATCGTTGGGTAGTTTAGGAGCGAGTGACGACTCGCACCCTCCCATCCATTAACTCTGGGGCATGTCCGACAGCTTCGCCCTCGATATTTTTCTCCGGGACTGACAAGGAACGAATGACGGCTCGCACCCTCCCGTCCCTCAACTCCAGGGCAATGCGCCATCAACAAAGGCCGTGGGGTCACCCTCCTTTGAGGAATCTAGCCGAGCAGACACTCCACAAACTCTGGGGCATGCTGACGAGCTTCGCCATCGAAAGGATCGTCGGGGGGTTAAGGAGCGAGTGAGGGCTCGCACCCTCCCCTCCATCAACTCCGGGGCAAGCCCAATGGCTTTGCCCTCGATAGTGTTTGCTGGGATTGACAAGGAATGAGCGACGGCTCACACCCTCCCGTCTCTCAACTCCGGGGTAGTGCACCATCAACAGAGGCCGTGGGGTCGACCCCCCTCCTGGGTAGCTAGCCGAGCCAGACACTCCACAAACTCTGGGGCAAGCTGACAAGCTTCGCCTTTGAAAGGATCACCATGGGGCTAAGGAGCGAGTGACGGCTCACACCCTCTCCTCCATCAACTCAGGGTAAGCCCGACAGCTTCGCCCTCGATAGTGTTTGTCGAGACTGACAAGGAACAAGTGATGGCTCGCACCCTTCTGTCCCTCAACTCCAGGGCAGTGCACCATCAACAGAGGCCCCTAGGTCGCCCCCACCTAGGCAACTAGCTGAGCCAGACACTCCACAAATTTCGGGTCAGGGTGACAAGTTTCGCCCTCGAAAGGATCATCGGGGGGTTAATGAGCGAGTGACGGCTCGCACCCTCCCCTCCATCAACTCCGGGGCAAGCCCGATGGCTTCGCCCTCGATAGTGTTTGTCAGGTGAGACAAGGAATGAGTGACGGCTCGCACCCTCCCCACCCTCAACTCCAGGGCAGGCTGACGAGCTTCGCCCTCGAAAGGATCGCTAGGGGCTTAAGGAGCGAGTGACGGCTGTACCCTTCCCTCCATCAACTCCGGGGCAAGCCCGATGGCTTCTCCCTCGATAATGTTTGCCAGGTGGGACAAGGAACGAGCGACGGCTTGCACCCTTCCCTTTCTCAACTCCAGGGCAGGCTGAAAAGCTTCACCCTCGATAGGTTTGCCACAGTTCGCATCCTCCCCTTCCTCAGCTCTGGGGCAGTGCACCACCAACAGAGGCTGCGGGTCTGCCCCTCCCTGGCAGCTAGCTTTCAAATCCGGATCGGACATGCGACTACACAACATTCAACTTCTCCTCAACCCTGCGCTTGTCGGTAGCAGAATGTTGGGGGCATACCTACATAAAAGCACAGTCCACATAAACAGACAGAATGGAAAAACATCGACAGTAAGGAAAAATTTCAAATTTCATTTATAAACTAACTTTTTACTACTCAAGGTCCACCAAAAACAGAACAAGGCTTCAAGCTCGGCCCCCGGGTCGGCAGTACAACTTCACCCAAAACTACGACGCCTCAACTAGGCCACCACATACTTGACCACCGCCCTCCGGGGCCAGTGCGTCTGCCATGTCGCCTTCCTGGCCGCCGCCCTCCGGGGCCCGTGAGTCCACCCGGTTGCCTCCCAGATCGCCGTCGCCGGGAATCTCCTCCACCTCGGTCTCGAATGCGGTCAAAGCCTCCGCCTCATCATCAGACGTCGCCGACAGCCGGGCGAAGTCGATCTCCATACCAGGGTAGAGCTTCCCCAACCTTGCCATCGCCCTCTCAAAGCCGGCCTCCAGACCGTCTTTGAAGCCCTCTGCCCTCATGGCCGTCAGTGCAGGGACGACCTCGTCGTTCTGATATTGAAGAACGGCCTGGGCCTCGACTTTTCCCAGGTCGATCTTCTCCAGTTCAGCATTCCGTCGCTCCAGCTCGACGATATTCACTCCAGTCGTCTTTCTCTCGGAGTCCAGTAGCTCCTCAGTGATGACTCGACGGGTTTCTTATTAGCGGGCCCTCTCTTGCCATTTTTTAAAACAGCCTTCTCTAGCTTGGCGGTCTCTCCCCTCTGGGACTAATAGTCTCCATGGGCTTTTGCCAGCCTCTCCATGGCCTCCTTCAGCTTCGCCTCAGTGCCCCTGAGGGCGACCACCTTCCTCCCGAGCACCGCCTCGAGCCAATTCACCTCCGAGGCGTGTCTTTGGAGGGACACCAAAGCGGCGACAACCTACAAAGAAGATCAAATAATAAGCTTGTGGAACAGAAAAGAAGTTCGGCACCCAGGGCAAAGAGAGACATACCTGCATATTATCCCAGATTGCCATGATGCAGAGGAGTTCGGCATCGACATCCTGCAGGGCCTCTCGGTCCCTCGGTAGCATGCTATTCTCCGACAGGCAGGCTGCCACGCCGGCCTCATGAAAGACCGACTCCTGGGCCCCTACTGGGGAGCGCAGTGTGACTATTGCTTCCGGCAGAAGGGCGATAACTGCCTCATTCATTGACTTGAAGGTGGCAAAGGCGGTCTCACAGCTCGGATGGGTCGGCTTCCACAGATCGTGGGTCGGGCATCCGAAGGGCCAGGTCTCCACCATAGGACGACGGGTGGTGGTTGATGCCGTTGGAGGCCTCGGTGGAGTGGTCGAGCTTGTGGAGACAGTGGCAGCGATGCTGGCCAACGGGTCCTGATGCTCCATGATTAGGGGGCTGACCGCGGGCTCCTCCGGGTCAAGGTCGACTACGTTGCCAGTTGACACCTCGCTCAGGTGGGGCGGAGGAGCTGTAGTCACAGCCGCCTTCCTCGTCCTCTTGACCCGCTATCCTTTTTCGGCCTGAGCAATGGCGGATGCCTCCAGACTCCTCTTGTGACCCTTGCCCTTGCTCGGCGGGGGCTTTGATGATGTCTCCCTTGCCTTTCTCATTACTTCCTCCATAGACATGCTCATGGCCGCCCTTACAAAAAGAAGACAGATCAGGGTGAGCTTTTCAGATGTTATTCGTAACACACGGAGTACCTTTGAACCAGACGTGTTGGGTGATCATCTCGTCTGCGACCAGGTCTTTGAAGACCCTGTTCTCCCTTGGGATCGCCTCTAGGATCCTGGCGTTCTCTAGATCGCTTCCCTCCAGAGCAACTTCGGCATTCACTACGGGATTCAACGTCCCCCAGTTCGATCTCAGCGCCAGATCTGTCAGAGTCGAGACGAAGGTGAATTTCTCCTTCCAGTCCCTGACCTTGCCCGACAGCCCGATGATGAGTGTCCTTTCTGTCCTTGTGCTGACGTAGTGGTAGTCCTCCATTATCTTCGCCCTAAAGAAATACTGGAAGAGTGTCAGCATGTGGCTTATTTTATGGGCAGAGCAGAGCACGGGGAAGACGACCATCGTGCTGATGGAGTTCAGAGTCAATTGGAAGAGGGGGAGCTCGAGGAAGTGGAGAATGAGAAGAAGATAGGGGTGGAGCGGGAAGCAAAGACCCAGGGCAAAGGTCGAAAAATGCATGCCGACCTCGTAGTCCCGTGGGGAACAAACCCACGCATGGGGCTCGGGGAGCCAGACTGTGTAGGGGGCTGGATGTATTGGATGCTTATCTTTGGGATCTCGGAAGGCAGCTTCAGGGACATCTGGGCCAAGATTCCCGCGGGGACCACGGCCGGGACTCCACCGTCGCCAGTGGCCCTGACAGCTTTGGTGGCCTTGACAGACAACTTGGGTGCTTTTCCTTTCTTGGGATCCCTCGTCATCATCGATGATGACGCCACAGCTTGATCTACTGTCGTGTCTCCCTCTGGCCCCGACATCAATGACATCTCCAACACCACCGACGTCGACTCAGTGGCATCACCCCTGCCGACCTCCCCGAAGTGTTGTTCGATGTGGGCATCCAAAGAAGAAGAAGCCGCGGGAGAAGCGGATGAGGACATCGCTGGAATCAGAAGTGTACCTGAAGTAAAAGGTGGAATGAAAGAAGCTCCGATGAGCGACGGCGATCGACGACAGCTGCTCTAGATTATGTGAAGGGGGAAAGTCCAAGGTTTTGAAAATTCTGGCAAAAGCCTCTCCCGCTCCTTCTCCGGCTCTATTTGATAAGAAGAGACATGCGATCACCACCGTCTGGCATCGTGGCGAGATCTAGGCGGGTCTGGGCTGGCACCTCGAATACTCCTCCAGTCACCTCAGCCACATGTTATCTGTTCAGCGGATGGGCGCCTTGAACTCTCTGTGTTGCCAGATCGCCAACATGATTTCTAAGATTTGGCAGACAGGGTTCATTGAATGCGGCCAACCCGTCCTCGACCAGTGGGAGTGTGATTCGTCATCCAAGCTAAAGCTGGGCTGGCCACGTCGAGCTCGAATGACGAGGGCAATTGTTACTCCCTAGAGGCCGGCCCATGGAGTTCAGGCCCATATGCACAGAGGGGCCCAGGCAAACACTTCACCAACGGTCGTGAGGGGACACTTGCCGAGCTGATCCCCCAATCCCGAGAAGCTCACCTTGCCCTGGCTCAAGCTCACCTTCCAGGACCACCAGGAAGCCCACCGCAGCGACCTGACAGCTCGCCATGTCAAGGACCAGCTCGCCTATCCACAACAAGAAGCATCCTATGGAGAAGCCAAGTTTGCTCTCCGACCTATAGCTCGCCCCTGAGGGCGACCAAGCACAAATATCTCTAACAAGGTGACGTGAGCTCACCTACTCTCCATTAATGCCAGGGGTTAAGGAGAAGAACTGATGGCCGCCACTCGTCTCTCATTAATGCTCCTGATGCCTACTGACACCATTCATGCGGTAAATATCTCTGCCACAGCCCCAGCACTCGAGTGCCAGTAAGGATGATTCGACGGTTGACAAGACAGCGAGCCTCTCAGCCTTATAAATACCCCCCTCATGCCTCCATAGAGGGGGTTGGAAAATTGTTGGTTGGTAAATTCCCTAACTCATTTCAATACACAAGGTCGGATATCTTCCATATATCTGTGCCTTCCTCATAAGACTGTCGCACTTTGCCAACCTGCATTAAGGTCGCCAAGTGTGCCCAGCGCCCGTCTTTTAAGTCGCCAGCTGACTTAGGCATTAGAGAGGCTAAGGGCTGACAACCAGCACTGCCTTTCTGACATGTTGTTCATCCTCGCAGGGAGCTCGCCTCGGCTACCGGGAGCAGGCAACCTTCGTGCGATCTCTAAGCGACCTAGGGCTCTTCACCCTCGAAGCATGCTCCGATCCGTCCTAGCCTCGCCTTCACCCAAAAACCTATAAATCATTGTGCCCGTAATTTCCACTACAAACAAATTTTATTGTGTGCGGATCTGACCTGCAACAAAACTTATTTGATGGTTTAACTTCTCGTTTTTCAAGTGAGAATTGTGTACATTGCATGTATACAGCCTCAACATGTAAACTGTCAATATTTTCATTGTCATATGATTTTTTGTTCTTAATAGTATAAATTCATATACATGGAATGTTTAATTAATGCATATCTTTTGTTTGGTAGGAAGATCAAATCAATTACATTCTATGGCACCAACAATCACTATTGCTTTTCAATATGTATTTTATAAAAGAGGGGGGAAATAAGTATTGATCAATTTTTTATTGTCCAGGAGAGCATTCGAGTACAATCATAGCACGAAGAAGTTGAGAGGAAAGGAAGAGATAATGATATGGCTCGTCTTCTGGGAGAAGAACACCAAGGCTGGGTGATTGGTCTTGGATCAAGTGGCACTCAATCTCGAATCCTCGGAAAACACAAAAGATTTGTCCCGTCTCCTTCCTTTGATTTTGCGGTTCACCACTTTCCAGTTCAAATATGGCGATGCGTGAGGAGTTTAAGAGGTAGCAACACCAGCTTGATCTGTATATGTCTCTCTTAAACTTCTTCATGACACAGAACTGTACTCCAGAACAGCTTCAATAATTACAGGAAAAACCTCAATATTGAAATCTCTTCTCCCACCCGCCTTAGTTTACTTTTTGTTAAAGACTTGTGTTTTTGTATTAAATAGTACAATATCATATGGTGTATTTTATGTTAAAGACTTAACTTTTTTGTATCATGTAAATATTATCATGTTTTCATCTTTTAATTTTTTAATAAATTAAAGGATTTTGTGGCTGTTTCATGTATTCACAAAAATTTTCGGTTTTTATTTTTTTAAATTAAATTATTTAGTGGCATTTTAGACCCGCCACAAATAAAATTCCAGCTTTTATTTTAATAAAATTTTAGATGTTGTGGCGGTTCGAAACCACTGGAAATGATTTTATTGATGTTCGTTTTAAGCAGTTCACAACCTCTAGTACTGAAATGAATTTGTGGCGGTTCGTAACCACAATAATTTGTATATTCTGTTGGGTAGTTTTTAGCGGTTCAAACCCGCTAGTAACCTCAGTTTGTGGCGGTTCGTAACCGCGAGAACCGTAATTTCTGGCTACGGTTCGAAACCGCTAGTAACTGTGGTTCTCACAGCCAGTTTAATAGCGGTTTTCTTGACTGCTTGAAACTTTATTTGGTGCAGTTACGAACTGCTATAAACCAATTTTCAAACCGCCACAAATATATGCCTCTTTTGTAGTGCGATGATTCAGAAATGGACGATGATGATGTGGCATTAATCACTAGAAACATTAAAAAGTTTCTAGAAGAGGTAAGTTCAATAATTTGAAATCTAAGAATACTGATGCTTCTCTATGTTTTCAGTATAACAGGCTTGGACATATGAAAAAGAATTGTACACTCCTTAAGCTAAAAGAGAGAACATCTAACAATTTCAGGAAAGATATGAAGTTTGACAAAAGGAAGAAGGCATTGGCAGCCACTTGGGATTCTTCATCATCTGATGAAGAAGAAGAAACCAATGTACATTCTAATGAAGCAAATGCTCACATGTGTTGGATATTGGACTCCCCGGATTTGGTTTTGGATGATGAACAAACATAAATATAATGTGAACTAACACTTTGTGAGCGCAGTTATGGAGATCGTCGCCAAATTCACATGAATATCAATTACGATGTCTCAAGACTTCTCAAAGCACGTGATCATATGCCTAAAGCTTCGTTGAAGCTTATGGACCTATTTAGAAGTCATGAAGATTCGATTGAAGCTATTGAAGACGGTATCGTCAAGTTTAATTTATAGTCTTTAAGCTTCTTTCGTAGAATGTTAAGCCTTGAGTAGGTCTTACGTTTTAATTCTTCATAACGCTCATATCTTAGCTCTAGGATCTTAGTAGAAGTCCATACAATCCTTCCCGAAGCATCGCGCTTCGATTCGCGACTTCTTGTGCATGTTAGTTGGTTCAAGAAGAAGAACTGACCGACTATATTGTGATCTAGTCGGTCAGCCAAGCTTCTTGGACCGACTAGTTTCAGTCAGTTAATTCATAGCTCTTTACTGTTTACAATTAGTCGGTCTAAGTTGACTCACCGACCGACTAGTTTGTGAACTAGTCGGTCAGTGATGCTTCTGTGACCGACTAGTTGAGATTTCCCTGAACATGCCCATTTGAACCAAAGCTACTGTTTATCATTAGTCGGTCTGTGTTCTTTGATCGACCGACTAGTTGATGAACTAGTCGGTCAACTTTCCTTCTTAGACCGACTAGTTTAGTTTACTGTACATGCCAAATTTTTCACCATACTTACTGTTTCTCGTTAGTCGGTCTATGCTCATTTGGTGACCGACTAGTTGGTGAATTAGTCGGTCAACATTTGTTCTTGGACAGACTAAGTCTATTTTAGCCCAGACTTCAGTTTTATCTTTTAGTCGGTCCACGTTGAGTAACCGACCGACTAGTTTTGAAACTAGTCGGTCAGCTACTCTTCTTAGACCGACTAGTTCCTTATGTCTGTACTTTGATCTTTTCTCAGTTCACTCATTAGTCGGTTTAAGTTAATTGACCGACCGACTAGTTGATGAACTAGTCGGTCGGTGATTGTTCTTTGACCGACTAGTTGGGTTCAGAAAAGAGCCGTTGGAGCATTTAATGACTCGAATTTCTTTCTCTCTCTCCTCTATCCTATATATATTTGATGGGCTGCATTCATTGCTGCCAAGGCTGATATTATTGCAAGTTTAGAGATCAAGAGAATTCATTCCAAGCTCATTCAAATCTCATTCATTCCATTCAATAATCTCTCCTAACTCTTACTTCCAAAGAGAGATTCATTGAGTGTGAAGCCTTCCAAGCCAAGTGCTTGATTCAAGGTCACCAACATCCCCAAAGCTCTCCATCGCTGATCTACATCTTGGAGCTAGGGTTTTGGTGCCACTTCTTCCTCAAAATCATCCTTGCCCTAATTCGTAAGCAATACTCAAGGCATAGGTATTTTGTTCGGTAAGAAGTTTTCTTATTTAATTTCTATTGTAAGTTTCACTCTCGGTTGTGAGAGTGTGGTTGTGATCCCGGGTTGTGGGAGTCACATATTACATTTTGTATGATTTGACTTGTGGAGGATTTTCACAAGTATTTCATAGTGGAAATCTTGAGTTAGGGTTTCTAACTCAAGTATCCGGAGGGGATCCGGGTGGTTGGGACGTAGGATCACCGGGAACAAGTCGGGGAGACTTGGGTGGATCCGAACCCAGTAACATCATTTGTTAGCATTGTGAATTTTGTTGTTGTCATTCAATTTAAGCTTCCGCAAATTGATTTGGTAGTTGTTTGCACTATAATTAGGAATTATACTCCTTGTTATTTTTAAAGTACTATTCACCCCCCCTCTAGTACTTGTGCAGTAGCTTGTAGGGCATTACATTTGGTATCAGAGCCAGATACTTAGCTATGTCTGCCAACGACAACAAGACCGTGCGTCCACCTTCCGACTATGGCACCTTCAGGAACCGTGAAGGAGCATCTTCGGTGATGGAAGGACATTCCTCAACGAGGCCTCCATTTTTCAACGGTACCAACTACGGGTACTGGAAATGCCGGATGGAAACTTTCCTCCGGAGTGCATCTCTATGGAGGACCACGATGAAGGAATACATCGAGCCCGAAGAAGAAGACTTTGAGAAATGGACAACTGCGGAGGTCACCGCGGAGGTAAGCAATGCCAAGGCAATGAACGCCTTGCAATGCGCGTTGGAGCCCGAGGACTTCAATAAGATATGCACATGTAAGAGTGCATATCAAATTTGGAACTCCCTCCTCATTCTACATGAAGGGACGAGTAGGGTAAGAGACTCTAAACTCGTTGTTGTAAACAAAGATTACGAAATGTTTCATATGCAACAGGGTGAGAAGATGAAGGAGTATTACGCTCGCTTCGTCGACATCATAAACGAGTTAGAGGCTCTCGGCAAATCCTACACCCAAAAGGAGAAGTGTTCGAAGCTTATCGAAGGACTTCCTTCTTCTTGGGAAAAGCGGAACTCCGCCATCGAGGAAGGTAATGACATGAATAAGTACACCGTAGTTCAACTAATGGGTACTTTAATGTCATACGAGGTACGCAAGGATAGCAAGCTCAAATTGCAGGAAAAGATGAAGTCCTATCTAAAGCAAGACGAGCCAAAGAAGAAGGCTATTGCTTTCAAGGCCGCTCCATCCACATCCACATCAACCGATGATGAAGACTCGAAAAACGAGTTGGACTTAGAGTCCATGGCTCTCATGGCCAAGAAGTTCAACCGTTTCTTCCGAAAAGGTAACTATAAGAACAAAGCTAAATTTGGTTCTTCTAACGCCTCTTCCTCTCCTTTGTGTTTCAAGTGCAATAAGCCAGGACACATGAAAGCGGAGTGTCCTCTCAATAAGCAAAAGGAGAAGTGGAAGGCGCCTAAATTCGATAAGTCCAAGAAGTACAAGAAAGGAAACAAGAAGGGACTTATCAGAGCAACATTCACCGACTCCGAGGATTCTTCAAGCGGAGAGTCGGACGATGAGCAAGTGGAGCAAGCACACATGTGCTTCATGGCAAGAGAGGAGCATGATCAAGGATCCTCCTCTTCTGATGATAGTGATGACGAAGGCAACGATGAGGTAACTATGGATGATCTTAGGAATGCTAACTCTCAATTATGGTCTAAATACACTAAATTAGTAAATAGATATACTAAAGTAAAAGATGACCTAGCTAGCATTCAAACCTCGCCTAAGACTATCATCACCAACAACGACACCGTTGTTGAAGAGTTAAGAAATGAGATTGTTAATCTCAAATCTAAACTTGAACATGTTAACATTGATGATCCGGAAGAATATAAGATAGCTGATTTAACTTCTCAAAACTCGAATTTGAGTATTGAGAACGAGAATCTTAAATCTTGTGTTTATGTGCTCACATCGCAAGTATCCAACTTGGATACTTCTATGCGTTCTCTCAAAGAGAAATATGAGAACACATTAGGCAGAATTAATAGATTCAATAAGGGTAAGTACCATTTGGATAAAATCCTAAGTGACTTACTTCCAGCCAATCACCACATTGGTTTGGGGTATACGATGGGATGTTCATCCAAATCGGCCACTACTTTTGTTAGGCCAACTTCGGTGACTCTACGAGTGGTAGCAAACACTCTATTGGTAGTTCATCTACCAATGGTGCTTCCACCTCGTCCACACCCTCTTTCGGAAAGAAACCCACTTTGGGTGGACCTCCAAAGAAGGGGCATGCTTATATGTACACCAATACCATGCCACGTAGGAACACACGTCCTACTCCACCGGCTCACACATATGATGATTTTTATGCAACACATTCTCGGGCACGTGCACACCATGTGAGACACCCTCACGCACGTGTTCCCACACATGCATATGTTCACCCACAACATCATATGAATAATTCTCGTCGTGCACCATTCCATCATGTTCCTTAAGCCTATCCATAACATGCATCACGTAGAAACCAACGTCGCATGCATGCACCCAATAGGATGAGGGCTCCCAAGATTTTCACAATTTGGAGCCCAAAGGACACAAGCATGGACGAAAAACAAATGTATATGAATGCTTATTTTTCGGATGATGTGCATAGTAGAAATTATGTGGGGAAGTCTAAGTCCAATTGGACTTGGCTTCCAAAGGTCTAATCTTTTGGACCCAATGACCTTGGGTACCATGATATGAAATTCTCTATCTTTAGGTACTCAAGGAAAAGAAAAAGAAAAGGAGCAACAAATTTAAATTTAGCTCCAAGGAAAATTGGATACTCGATAGTGGGTGTTCAAAACACATGACGGGTGACGCTAGTTTGCTCTCCAGAGTGGTTCCCATCGCAAATGGAAACCGCGTCGTATTTGGAGGCAACGAGAGCGGAACCATCATAGGTGTTGGTAAAGTGGGTAACCCATCTAAACCTTTAATTAGTGATGTTTATCTAGTTAATGGCTTAAATCATAATCTTATTTCAATAAGCCAACTTTGTGACAAAGGTTACAAAGTTAGTTTTGCGAAAGGATTGTGTCATATTTTAAGAAAAGATAATGATAAATTATTATTTTCCGGCACTCGTCATAAAGATATTTATATTTTGGATCTTCCTAAGTCTTATGAACAATGTCTCGTTGCCAACACAAGTGAACAACACTTATGGCATCGACGCTTTGGACATGTGAACTTTGGAACACTTTATAAGCTTTCAAAAATTAAATTCCATTAAAGGTTTTCCGAAGCTCGTTTTTGAAAAGAAAAGTTTTTGTGATTGTTGTCAACGTGGCAAGCTTCCTAAATCTTCATTTAAACCTAAGAAAAGCATTTCTACTAAACGGCCACTAGAGCTATTACATCTAGACTTATTTGGGCCAACTAGAGTTGCTTCCTTAGGAAATGCAAGATATGGACTTGTCATCGTAGATGATTATTCGAGATTTACTTGGGTATTTTCATTATGTAATAAAAATGAAGCTTTTGAAAACTTCACAATTTTTGTTAAGAAAGTACAAAATCTCTTAGGAACCACCATTGTCACTATTCGTAGTGATCATGGAGGTGAATTTGAGAATGAGTCTTTTGAGACATTTTGTGATGAAGTTGGTATTACACACACCTTCTCTTTCCCTCGTGCACCTCCTCAAAATGGTGTAGTTGAGAGAAAGAATAGGACGCTAGTGGAGTGTGCTCGCACTATGCTTGATGATAGCCAACTTGGCCATCAATTTTGGGCGGAAGTGATACACACCGCTTGCTATGTGTTTAATAGAATACTTTTGAGGCCCGGCACTAAACAAACTTGTTATGAATTGTTGTTTGGTAGGTTGCCTCAAGTTAAACATTTTCGTGTTTTTGGTTCGAAATGTTTTATTAAGAACACGTATGGTAGTTTGGACAAATTCGATCCAAGATCCGATGAGGGGATTTTTGTTGGATATTCTTCACGTAGCAAAGCCTACCGGATATTCAACAAACGAACCTCAACGATCGAGGAGTCGCTTCATGTCTCATTTAATGAAGGATTTGTTCCAACTAGAATTTCAAATGATAATGAGTCTATGGATGTTTTATGTGATTCGTTTGATAATTCTAAGTCTAATAATTCTATTGATTCTATTGAGACTAACCCAACTAATGAAGTTGTTGAGAATGTTCCTAGTGATCAAGGTATTCCCAAACGGCTTCATACCGTTCGTGACCATCCTCATGAGCAAGTCATTGGCAATATCTATGATAGTGTCAAGACGAGATCACAAGTGAACTACTTCGCTCATTGTGCCTTTGCCTCCTCGATAGAGCCAAAGAACGTTAATGAAGCATGCGAAGATAGCGCTGGGATCTTAGCCATGGAGGAGGAGCTCATTCAATTCGAGAGGAATGAAGTTTGGGAGCTTGTTCCATTGCCATCGAAGAACCACACCGTCATAGGGACAAAGTGGATCTTCAAGAACAAAACCGACGAAAACCAAGTCGTCGTCCGGAACAAAGCTCGGTTAGTTGCTCAAGGCTATCGACAAGAGGAAGGTATTGATTTCGAAGAATCCTTCGCTCCGGTAGCTAGATTAGAATCAATTAGATTATTATTGTCTTTTGCATGCCATAAGGATTTTAAATTATTTCAAATGGATGTTAAAAGTGCATTTTTAAACGGAGATGTCGTTGAGGAAGTTTACGTTTCTCAACCTCCGGGCTTCATAAATGAAAAATTTCCAAATCATGTTTTTAAACTAAAGAAAGCGCTTTACGGCTTAAGACAAGCTCCTCGAGCTTGGTATGATCGCCTAAAGAATTTTCTTTTGGATTTGAATTTTAAAATGGGAGAAGCCGATTCTACACTTTTTGTTAAGCATTCGAATAATGATATAATTTTAGTTCAAATTTATGTTGATGATATCATTTTCGGTGCTTCTAACTTTGCTCTTTGCGAAGAGTTCTCTAATGTTATGAAGGAACAATTTGAGATGAGCCACATGGGTGAGCTCAAATATTTCTTAGGTCTCCAAATTCGCCAAATGGACGATGCAATCTTCATCCACCAAACGAAGTATACGGTGGAGTTGCTTAAGCGATTTGGAATGGAGAGTGCCTCCGGGAAAAAGACTCCAATGAGCACAACTACGCATCTTGACAAGGATACGGGCGGTAAGGATGTAGACATTCGTCTATATCGAGGTATGATAGGTAGTTTACTTTATCTTACCGCAAGTAGGCCCGATATTATGTTTGCCGTATGCGTATGTGCTCGTTATCAGTCTCAACCTAAGGAGTCTCACTTAGTAGCGGTAAAACGTATTTTCCGTTATCTAAGTTATACACTTGATTTTGGATTACTTTATCCAAAATCTAGCACGTATGAGTTAATCTCATATAGTGATGCCGATTATGCGGGATGCAAATCCGACAGGAAAAGTACTAGTGGCACTTGCCATTTTATAGGAAATTCCCTTGTCTCTTGGTTTTCCAAGAAGCAAAATTCCGTATCACTTTCAACCACCGAGGCGGAATATATTGCCGCCGGTGCCGCGTGTGCTCAAGTTCTTTGGATGAGACACACACTTAAAGACTTTGGTATTAATTGTGATACTTGCCCTATCATGGTTGACAACCAAAGTGCAATATGTCTTTCCAAGAACCCGGTACACCATTCCCGTTCGAAACACATAGATGTCCGACACCATTTTTTAGATGATCATGTTGCTAAAAAGGACATCATTTTAGTGTACGTTGAAACCCAAAAGCAAATCGCCGATATTTTCACGAAACCCCTAAAGGAGGACTCCTTTGTGCGGTTGCGTCGAGAATTGGGGATTATGGGTGAATCCGAGATATAGGATTCATGTTTCATTCAATAATCTTGCATGCTATTATATTTCGAAATATTTCGTTCATGCTAGACTTATTGGATTTTTCGAGAATTTATGTGATATTTTTGAACTTTTGCTCGAATTCATGTTTTGAATGTCGTATTTGCGATTTCGATGTTTAATGGGGTAGTTTAGATGATTATTGAGCTTATTGCGATATATCGTCCAAGCGTATTGAGGAGAGATCTTGATTTTCAACTTTTGGACTCTTTTAGTCGGTTTCAGTTCAACCACCAACCGACTAGATGCTCATCTAGTCGGTTAGTAGAAGAACTTAGACCGACTAACTCAACCTTTTTGAGTTTCCTCTTCATTTTAACTCTTTAGTCGGTTCATGTTCAGTGGCCGACCGACTAGTTTAAGATCTAGTCGGTCAGGAAATGAACGCAGACCGACTAATTCTTGTCAGTTAAACTTGGATTCAGCCACTGTTTGCAACTAGTCGGTTCAAGCTCATTGACCGACCGACTAGATCGTGATCTAGTCGGTCAATGCTTGAACTGTGACCGACTAGTTGTGCCAGGGACTGTTTGGTCTTTTGCGATCTCGACCGACTTAAACCATGTTTAGTCGGTTTGTTTTCATTCTAATTGATCCAAACCCCTTCTCCCTCAGCTCAAAACCCCGATCTCTCTCGTGCCCCTTCGACTTCCGATCGTTCTCCGGCCATTTTCTGGCCATCTCCGTCGATCTCCACCGTCAGCCCCTCCTTCTAGGTGATTTCCTCTCCTTCTAGGGTTAGTTTTCCATTCCTAGTGCTAGGGTTAGTTCGGTTTCTAGGGTTTCTAGGGTCTAATTCTTTTTCGGCTAGGGCTTCCTTTTGATCTTCATTGTGCCGTGTCTTGCTTCGACTATGGCAAGAACACGTATCCCGATCACTCCATCTAGCCCCTCGCCGATGACCGTAGATCAAAAACCTTCGGATCCCGAGCATCCAACCCCTCCGAAACGTCGAGCCAAGACCACCCAACCTTCATCGTCTTCGCCTCATCTCAAGAAGAAGAGGACGACGACCGCCAAGCCTGGAGGTCAACCCAAGCCCAAGCCTAAGCCCAAGACCAAAGATCTTGCCTCTCGTTCTTCATTCCATACTCCTACGGATTCCGATACGGAGTATAACCCCGAGACAGAGACTCATAGGGAACCCACTCCTCCTATCCATCCCGAGTCTAGCACCCACCCTCGTACGTCTACCCGTAAGCCTAAGGGAAAGGCTCCGATGCCGGTGGGCGGTGTCGATATTTCGTTGTGTCACGACGACCCGTTGTGTCTCGTGGCGTACAACCGTATCGAACATTGCCAGCTGCTTCTGGAGCATTTCGTCCAGTTTAGCGACTTCCTAGGGTTAGCTGATCTTCTCTCGTCGTCGGGTCTCCTCGATTACCTTCGATTTGACCCGAAGGCGAATCCTCACCCATACCCTAGATTAGTAAAGCTTTTCTATGCGAATAGGATCCGGGGTCAGTACGATGAGACCCACTCTGTTGAGACGACCGTTTTGGGGACCCCTATTGTCCTCACAGCGGAAATCTTAGGAGAGATTTTGGGTATCTCTTCGTCTGGCCTCCTCCCCTCTGATATCTCTGTTGACGATATTTCTTCCTTAGATCAGACCGTCCTCTCTGAGATTTTCCATCAGATTCCTCCTGCCATGATTGGCGTGCCATCAAAATCTTTCAAGCCGAATGCATGGGTCCTAAACTTGATTCTGAAGTCGTGCTTGCTTCCCAAGTACGGTTCCTCATCTTTACCGTCCCAGCCCTTTCTGAAGCTTATCTATGCTATCTTTATGGGGAGCTCGATTAATTGGGCTCGCATTATACTCGATAAGATTGATTTTTTCGAGTGTATTCGCAAGTCCTTTAAATCAGCTTATATCCCGTTTCCTTGCTTGTTGACCCTCGTGTTTCGTCACTTCCATGTCACGTTGCCTCGTGACGATGAGCGTCCCCTTGGTCCTCCCCTGAACGCGACTACCGTCAAGAAATCTCTTGCGGCGCTTCGTCACGTTCAGAGGACGACACCTTCAGCGTCTGCCCCTGCCTCTGCCAGTGCCTCTGCTGCTCCCTCTGCCACCCTGGATGATGTCGTACGGTTACTTTGTCGTCACGAGTCTCGCTTGGCTCGTACCGAGGAGGTAGTTTGCCGTATGGCTCGTCTGATGGGTGTTGAGCTTCCTCCTTCTGTGTCTGAGGATGAGGAGTTGGATGAGTTGGCTGAGGAGGATGTTGAGGAGCTTTGTCGTGCTTCGACTCGTGCCCCCGAGGGCCCTTCTGGTCGTGCTGCTGGTGCTTCCTCTTCCGGTGCTGCTGTTGCTGCTTCGTCTGCTGGTGCCCCCGAGAGCACACCTGTTTCCGCCACTCCTGTGGTGGATATTCCGACTGGTGCTCCCGAGGCCGCCACGGTTGCTGCTCCAGAGGTTGCCACTTCTGTCGGCGCTCCTGCTGATCTTTCAGACGTTCTTGCTGATCCAGTCACCACCTCTGCTCCTGCTGAGCCTGCAGTTGCTTCTGATCCTCCCGCTGCCTCTTGAATTTCTTCGAGGCCTCTCCCGATACTCATTGGATGATATATCTAGTTGTGAGAGATGTTGGGTAGGATAGTGTGGGTGGCTATGTATTTTGGGTCATTTTGATGTCATTTTGATATTTTTGATGATGTATTTGGATGTCTTTTGATGATGGTGTATCTTTGTTGACACTCCGATATTTTGTGATATGATGATGTATTTTTGTGCCCCGATCATTCGATCGATGTTTTGTATGTCGGTGATGTACTCTGTTTCACATTTTATATATATATACATCGCAATTGATATTTCATTATATTGTGCAAAATTTATAATTTTTTTATGTCTCTGATGTTCAAATTCGTCGCTCGACGATATTAACTTGGTTTAATAGAAATTTCTTCTATGGAATCATAGAATTGTTTTCCATGCACTAAATTAACCAAGAATGTTGATATTGGAGAGTATATTCCATAACTCAATCCGTTAATTTGATTTGAGTTTTGATGATTTCGTTTTACGATTTTCGATTTTGGTTTCATTGACACGCCTTGATTTTATTCATATTTCTTTGGTGTCACTTGAACCTTCGTCGTATTCTACGACTCCCATGCTTTTTAATTTGAGGCCATTGTTGTTGTCGTTGTTATCCTCCCGCTCTTTTTGCTTATGCCAAAGGGGGAGAGATATAATAATAACGATGTGCCAAATGAAAATTTAAAGCATTTCTCCAAGAATCTAACTTGATGTGTTAGATTCAGGGGAGTTAAGATATATAAATGGATTTTCAAATCCGATATTTCAATAACCTACGTTTGGTATTTCAATAATTCAATAATCGATTCTCATTTAATATACTTCACTCGTCTGCTTGATGCGTATTATTTTTGTTTAAATTGGAATTAACGTGTCATCAATGCAGGGGGAGTAAGTAAATTTCATTTGAATTATTATTTTTGATTATTATTTATGTTGATTTGTCATCACCAAAAAGAGGGAGAATGTTGGATATTGGACTCCCCGGATTTGGTTTTGGATGATGAACAAACATAAATATAATGTGAACTAACACTTTGTGAGCGCAGTTATGGAGATCGTCGCCAAATTCACATGAATATCAATTACGACGTCTCAAGACTTCTCAAAGCACGTGATCATATGCCTAAAGTTTCGTTGAAGCTTATGGACCTATTTAGAAGTCATGAAGATTCGATTGAAGCTATTGAAGACGGTATCGTCAAGTTTAATTTATAGTCTTTAAGCTTCTTTCGTAGAATGTTAAGCCTTGAGTAGGTCTTACGTTTTAATTCTTCATAACGCTCATATCTTAGCTCTAGGATCTTAGTAGAAGTCCATACAATCCTTCCCGAAGCATCGCGCTTCGATTCGCGACTTCTTGTGCATGTTAGTTGGTTCAAGAAGAAGAACTGACCGACTAGATTGTGATCTAGTCGGTCAGCCAAGCTTCTTGGACCGACTAGTTTCAGTCAGTTAATTCATAGCTCTTTACTGTTTACAGTTAGTCGGTCTAAGTTGACTCACCGACCGACTAGTTTGTGAACTAGTCGGTCAGTGATGCTTCTGTGACCGACTAGTTGAGCTTTCCCTGAACATGCACATTTGAACCAAAGCTACTGTTTATCATTAGTCGGTCTGTGTTCTTTGATCGACCGACTAGTTGATGAACTAGTCGGTTAACTTTCCTTCTTAGACCGACTAGTTTAGTTTACTGTAGATGCCAAATTTTTCACCATACTTACCGTTTCTCGTTAGTCGGTCTATGCTCATTTGGTGACCGACTAGTTGGTGAATTAGTCGGTCAACATTTGTTCTTGGACCGACTAAGTCTATTTTAGCCCAGACTTCAGTTTTATCTGTTAGTCGGTCCACGTTGAGTAACCGACCGACTAGTTTTGAAACTAGTCGGTCAGCTACTCTTCTTAGACCGACTTTGATGGGCTGCATTCATTACTGCCAAGGCTGATATTATTGCAAGTTTAGAGATCAAGAGAATTCATTCAAAGCTCATTCAAAGCTCATTCATTCCATTCAATAATCTCTCCTAACTCTTACTTCCAAAGAGAGATTCATTGAGTGTGAAGCCTTCCAAGCCAAGTGCTTGATTCTAGGTCACCAACATCCCCAAAGCTCTCCATCGCTGATCTACATCTTGGAGCTAGGGTTTTGGTGCCACTTCTTCCTCAAAATCATCCTTGCCCTAATTCGTAAGCAATACTCAAGGCATAGGTATTTTGTTCGGTAAGAAGTTTTCTTATTTAATTTCTATTGTAAGTTTCACTCTCGGTTGTGAGAGTGTGGTTGTGATCCCGGGTTGTGGGAGTCACATATTACATGTTGTATGATTTGACTTGTGGATGATTTTCACAAGTATTTCATAGTGAAAATCTTGAGTTGGGGTTTCTAACTCAAGTATCCGGAGGGGATCCGGGTGGTTGGGACGTAGGATCACCGGGAACAAGTCGGGGAGACTTGGGTGGATCCGAACCCAGTAACATCATTTGTTAGCATTGTGAATTTTGTTGTTGTCATTCAATTTAAGCTTCCGCAAATTGATTTGGTAGTTGTTTGCACTATAATTAGGAATTATACTCCTTGTTATTTTTAAAGTACTATTCACCCCACCTCTAGTACTTATGCAGTAGCTTGTAGGGCATTACAACATGTGTTTTATGGCACAAAATGAAGATGAGGTAAGTAAGTTAGATAATGAAGAATTGTTAGATGTCTTTAATGGATTATTCGTTAGATTTAAAAAACTTAATGCACAATACAAGACCCTAATAATTTCTAATCAAGAATTAGTTTCTTCATCTTCATTATTAGATAATCTTATAATTGAGAAAGAATCTTTAACTTCTCAAAATGGTAAGTAAATTCATGAAAATGATATTCTCAAATCTGAGAATCACAACATGTAGTCTCGTATTTTTTTATTAGATAAAGATATGTCTTCATTAAAATTGAAATATTATGATATGTCTTCTAATAGTAATAAGTTTAATAAAGAAAATAATAATCTTGATGATTTACTTAAAGTACAACATCATGCTAATCATCGACAAGTATTAGGCTATAAGCATTCTTCCAAATCCAATATTTTTAGTAATGATATTAATATGGAAAAGAGAAGCATGTTTTTGTTGATGCAAAGAAAATTGATTCTTCTAAGATTTTGCAAAAGAATACTATTCATTTACAAAAGAAAACCAATTTTATTACCTCTTATAAGAATTCTATTATGCATTCTATTTGGGTCCTTAAAGATGTTTGGAACATCCACTATCTAGTATCCATCTTTCTTTAATAGATACCTGAAAGATAAAAAATGAATATTGGTACCCTTTTTATATGGGTCTTTTGGATTAGTCCTTAGGAAACCAAACCCAAATGGAATTTGGTTTCTTCAAATAATTAGAAGAAAGAATAACATTTTTCATAAAGTTAGTAACATATAAATTCTTGTCATGTAAGCAAAGGTAAAGTAATTGGCATTGGAACAGTTGCTGATCCAATTAAGCCAATCATCGAAAACGTGCTCCTCGTTGACAGTTTGAAACATAATCTTTTATCTATCTCTCAACTTTGTGATAAAGATTTTAAAATTGTTTTCGAAAAGAATGCATGCATTATATATGATTTTAATATGTCTAATATATTATTTCAAGGTAGTTGTAAGAATAATATATACATATTATGCATGAAAATAGTTTCAAATGATTATTGTTTATTAGCATATACTGAAAGTACCTTTTGTGGCGCAAACGTTTTGGACACACTAATTACAAACATTTGACATGTATTTCTAAATATAAGTTAGTTTTAGGAATGCCTAATATATCTTTAATCACACACAATTTTGTGATGCATGTCAACAAGGTAAGATGCATAAACCTTCATTTAAATCAAAAGATGCTATTTTTTACAAAAAGACCACTGGAACTTTTACATTTAGATTTGTTTGGTCCTTCTAGGATAGCTTCTTTAAATGGCAATAAATATGCATTTGTGATAGTTGATGATTATTCAAGATAAACTTGGGTATTATTTTTGAAGCATAAAAATGATGCATTTGAATAATTTACAATATTTTGTAAAAGAATTCAAAAGTTAAAATCTTCATCCATTATTACTATTCGTAGTGATCATGGTGGAGAATTTGAAAATGAATCATTTACAAAATTTTGTGATAAACACATAATTTTTCGTTTCATAGAGCTGCACCAAAAAATGGTGTAGTTGAAAAGAAAAATAGATCTTTACATTAATGTGTTAGAAACATGTTATGTGATAGTTGTTTACGAAAATATTTTTGGTCAGAAGCTGTTGCTACTGCATGTTATGTATTGAATAGAATTTTGGTAAGATCACAACTTAATAAAACATGTTTTGGACTTTTCTATGATCGATTCCTAAAGTATCATATTTTAAAGTTTTTGGTTGTAAATGTTTTATTCTTAATACTAAGGATGCATTAGATAAGTTTGATTCTAAATCCGATGAAGGTATTTTTGTAGGATATTCTACACGTAGTAAAGCATATTTGATTTATAATAAAAGAACCTTATGTATTGAGAAATCTCTTCATGGAAGTTTTGATGAGAATTATACACCCATCACACTTATTAAGGAAGATAATTCAATACCCATCACTAGTTTAATAGAGAACACTAAGTTAGATAACATTGATGATAGTAATGATTCTACTAATTCCATTCCTGAACCAATTCGTGATAATACAAGTCTTCCTAAAGCATTTGTTGAATTTTCTAATCATCCACATGATTTGATTATTGGAGATATTTCTGATAGAGTAAGAATTAGATCACAAATTTAACAAATGACTAATTGCGCATTTATATCATCCATTGAACCTAAGTATGTCATTGAAGCATGTAAAGATAGTTCATGGATAATAGCAATGCAGGAAGAACATAATCAATTTAAAAGGAATGATGTATGTGAATTAGCACCAAGACCTTCATATCATCATGGTATAGGAACTAAGTGGGTATTTATGAATAAATTTGATGAATCTGGTCAGGTAGTTAGAACTAAGGATAGATTAGTTGCACAAGGTTATAATTAAGAATAATGTATAGATTATGATGAAACCTATGCACCTGTTGCAAGATTAGAATATATTATTATGCTTTTAGCATATGCATGTTATAATGATTTTAAATTATATCAAAGGGATGTTAAAAGCGTATTTCTAAATGGTATTATTAAGGAATAAGCCTATGTAGAACAACCACCAGGATTTCAACATGAAAGTTTGGAAAATCATGTTTTCAAATTAAAGAAAGCATTATATGGATTAAAACAAGCGCCACGTGCTTGGTAAATTGAAAAACTTTCTGTTAAAATCTGGTTATTCGATTGGAAAAATAGGTTCAATCTTATTTACCAAACATATAGATTCTGATGTAATAATTATACAAATATATATTGTTGATATAATTTTTGGTTCTACTAATGATTCTCTTTGTCAAGAATTTTCTAAGGAAATGCAGAGTGAATTTCAGATGAGTCACATGGATGAATTGAACTACTTTCTTGGACTTCAAATCAAACAAATGAAGGAAGGTATATTTACACATCAAAGTAAATATACAAAGGAACTCATCAAATGGTTCGGATTAGAGAATTCTGCAAGAAACGTACTCCAATGGGTACTTCATCAAATCTTGACAAAGATCCAAAATTTAAGAGTTTTGATCAAAGATTATATAGAGGTATAGTTGGATCACTACTTTATCTTACTGCTAGTAGACCAGATATTATGTTTTTAGTTTGTATATGTACTAGGTATCAATCTGATCCTAAGATATCTCATTTGACTGCTGTCAAAAAGATAATTAGGTATATCAAACATACATCTGATGTTGGTTTATTTTATCCAAAATCTAACTCATTTGATTTAGTATCATATAGTGACGCAGATTTTGCTGGTTGCAAATCTGATCGCAAAAGTACCAGTGAAACTTGTCACTTTTAGGTTATGCATTAGTATTTTGGTTTAGTAAGAAATAAAACTCTATTTCTTTATCAACCACTGAAGCGGAATATATTACCGCTGTTTTAGCATGTGCATAGATTTTATAGATGAAACACACAATTCTAGATTACGACATTAAGTGTAACACATGTCCTATTATGTGTGATAACACTAGTGTTATTAATTTAATCCAAAAATCCAGTACACCATGCACGCACTAAACATATAGATATACGCCATAATTTCTTGGATGATCATGTCTAAAAAGGTGATATTATATTAAAATATATAGACAATAGAAATCAGATCACCGATATCCTTACTAAGCCTCTTATAGAAGAGACTTTTCTAAAACTTAGAAGAGAACTTGGAATAGTTAGTGAATAGGATTTTAAACTGAATATTATTGTTACATATTATATTATTATCATTATATAATTTTCTAGATTTTTTAGAATTATTATATAATTTTTCTTGTGGACTAGCACGAAGTTCTGGTCGACCAACCGCTAGATATTATTATGTATATCAGTTTATGCAAAAGAATTATTATATTATTATTTCTAAAAATATTTTTGTCATATACTGGTCGATCAACAACAATTTCCAATGTCACATGCCAACAAAACCTCCTTTTTAAAAGTTTCCCTCCATAGAAGGACACTAAGTACAAAATACTTTTGAAAAAGCATTCATAAGTCATCCAAGTACAATTTACTCCCTTAGGGTCTAGAACCAGGTCAGTTCGGGTCGGGTCCTTTTTGTACTTGACTTTTTACCAAATTAAAGTGATAAACCATCACTATTGCCGCATCGTCCCATAAGGCCTCGGTTAGTCGACCAGCCGAATTGACCACTCGACCAGAAATGTCAGATTTTTCAGAAAACTGAAATTTTGATCGTTTTCTTCCACGATTTTTTGCACAAATTCGTTCTCCAACGTCTAGGGAAGTTAAGAAAAGTTTCAATTGGTTTCTTTTCAGTTTTTGATGGTTCAAATGTCAAAATTCCCTCGTCAATCGCTGTTACGGCCTGCTTCCCATTATACTTGGGAGCAGGATGCGAGCGGGTCCGCATATGCAAGCAAGGATGATGTACTTTTGTTTTTCTGTCCTCCTTGATTTAAACACAATAAGCGTCTGTGTGAAATCTCGCAGGTTCTTGCATGCATACTCAAAACAACACAGATAATCATTTATTGTTATTACAATCCCAATCGTCACAAAAATAGATTACAACAATAAAGAAAAGGAAGAGAGGCCTTATGGCCCTTACAACACAAAATACATGAATCTAATACAATGGAACTACATGGGGATGTAGACTAAGAGTATCCTCCTAGAAGAGTCCTGCCTTTAGTGGATCACGCTACGCTGGAACTAGGATTTGCAAAAATGCCCTCAGAACCTGACAGACATTGCATTAAAACACAAATACAATGTCCGTCAGTGATTACTTATGTAGGTTCCCAAGCATCAATTTCATTTAAATAATTAAAAGGAATTTAGCAGGGTAATAACATTGTCTACTAACAGGATAAAAACATGTTACAAATGGAAATTATTAATACTAACATGGAGGCATAATAAGCATAATAGGAAAGACAATTGTAATTCTGATATGTAAGTGCAGAAAACGATATGAGCTAGCAGTTAGAACATTTAATAGCATGTAATGTAAACAATGTATAAGATGTTGAAGCATTATTTGATAATCATCAGTAAAGCAATTTTTGGTAACCACCTATTCTAGGGACAAGTCCATGTCCGAGGGCGGGAAGAAACTACAATTGCACCAAAACCATCGGGAGCAACTCGTGGTTCTGTACTTACCGACCCCATCAGGGCGACAGTCAAATTTACTTATGGGATGAAATCCAGCATTCCCGACCTCTATTACAGTGGACTACCCCACCCAAAAGTGTCATTGTGTATCTGTAGTTCAATGTTAGCCACATGGCCCAATAGTCCGTAAATGCCCCGTGGGCCCAATATTCCGTAAATGCCCCGAGGGCCCAATATCACGTATTTGTATGAATGGAACATCCAAAGATGGGAAAGAACAAATAATGGTACCATATACAAAACAAACATTTTATGAACATTTTAGTAACATTTAGACAAGGTTAACATGAACATTAAGCTATTTCATTGGAACGTCAAATATACAAGAAATCAACTTTCAAACCATCGTTACGCTAATACAAGAAAATATCGTTATAAACCAACTTGAAAACTATCATTTCAAGTCATTAGCCACTAACATTAAGCTATCATTAAGCCAAGTGGGGGTTATCATTTCATGGGTTTGACTACTAACAATAAGAAAACTGTTCATGTCAACTACTACTAACATTGAGCTAACATTTTATAGCATTAAGCTCGCTTCATTAAAACATTAAGCTACTACCATTAACAACAAGTTATTACTAACATGAAGCCCAATTATCATTAGCGTTAAACAAACCATCACCATTAACATGCTAATATCATTATTAACAACAATTTGGGTAACAAGTTAACAACATCATTAAGCTCATGAACATTAAACCAATCATCATGTTAACTAAAATAGCCCTCATGGGCGCAAATTATATGTTTTGCATATCATTATATTAAGTGACATGATATTAGCTTGCATGTTAATGAACTGTGAATTAAACAAATACATGCTAATACACTGTGCATTAGATGTTTACTAGTAACAGTGTATTAGATGCAATTACTAATAAACTTAAACATGATATCATATTAATTTCGCTATGATAATATGAAATTAATATGACATAATGTTTACTATAAACATAAATATTAACTATGTTGTTACTACTAACTCTTGAAGCATATGTAAGATCAACATAATTTAATCCTTAAACTGCATCAACAACCATATTAAACTAGCATTAGAATAATTAATAACATGCTAATATTTTTAGAGGAGCTATCAAGCTATAATTCGTTATGCATACTAACGAGTTATATATAATATGCATGCTACTATACTGGAAATTCAATTGCTAACATTAATACTATGTATGTTACATTAGAAGTTTGGTAAAGTATTTTACATTTTACATTATATGACCCAATTGAACCTTGTAAATATAATAGCATGCATTGTTACATAATAGCCTGGGTGTGTTGGGATATTTGTAGTGAATAGCACCATACTATGTATTACATGTGTTACTAATAGCTATTTTATTGGGCAACATATAGAAAACAACAAATATTAATTTGATGTTATCATGCTAACACTAACATTTTTAGCGGGATGCAAGGAACCTACTATATGTTGCGTGAATCCGAGGAGGAGGGCGAGCGTTGGGTTCATCGACGATGGAAATGTGGTCTTCGAAAACTCGCTGGAGCTCGTGAAGTCATTGGGATCTCGTTGGGGAAGTACGTCGAACACTTGGTAGGCAACATTCGACGAGAGGAGCTGAAACTTATGTTCGTATTCGTAGGAAAGGGGAACAAGGGGAAGGAGACCGGTGGAGAGGGAGAGACTGTCGGTCCTTTTCCTGGGCCACCGACGGCCGGAGCTAGGCCATCGTCGGTCGGAATGAGGTGGCAGGGAGGCCGCTGTCGGCCTTCTAGCGGATGGCCAGAGGGTAGGGGTTGGACAGGGGCTCAGCTACCCTATGGTTGGCTGGAAAAGCAGGAGGAGCAACCTCCCCTTGGCTGGCTGGGATAAGGGTTTGGCCCCGATGGAGGGGGTGAGAGGAGGAAGGAGAAGAACTTGATGGATGAGTTGAGCTCTTGATTCTTTGTGGGGAGAATGAAGGAAGAAGAAGAATGAGAAGGAACAGTGAATTTATGGTTAACGAGAGGGATATTACGGGTTTTGAAGAGGGAGGGTTCCTTTGTTGTGTGCTGGAGAAAAGATGAGGGGGATTTAATTAAAATTATGGGAAGTTTAATTAGAATAGTAAATGGGGGATAAAATTAGGTGTTGACCCACAAAATGTGGATATACATTAATATGGGGGTCCTAGAATTAATTAAGGGTACATGCAATTAGTAAATGTATTTTGTAATTAGTTAAAGTAATTAGCTAAAAGTAATTAGTAAGTATAAAAAGTAATTAGGAAAGGTTATATAGTAAATGGTTAAAGTTATTTGTAAAAGCCATTAGTAATTGATGAAAGTAATTATCTGTAGAAAGAAAATTACTAAAAGTTACTAGTAATTAGTAACCGTGATTAGCAAAAGTAATTAGTGAATATAAAAAGGTATATAATAATAGTATCTTAAAACTTAATTAGTTTAATAATCGTATAAACTTATTATTTGAAACTGTTTGAAAGTATTTATACAAAATACGGTAGTGATGGATACGGGCCGTCACATCCTACCCACCTTATAAAATTCCGTCCTCGGAATTTAATTAAACTAAGGGGAGGTGTAATGACTGCGTGATTCGAATGAGTTTCAAGATATGCAATGATGCGAAGGATTCAAAAGGATAATGTTGACTTGGCCGAAATGGTGGGAAGCACTGTGATTTGATAACAGTGAATATGACAAATATACGATCAGGGATGGGAATTATGAATCGTGAATCCATTACGACAGATTTCTATGGTCTTCGACATAGGAATATAATGTCGAAGATGGCTTCATGATCAAGGGAGAATCCATTGGGTCGACTAAAGATTAGGAATCTTAGAACTGGGATTTTCTAATGAACTAAGCCATGATAGGGAATTCAAGGAAAGGTGTTCTTGAGAATCGAGATTGTTATCTTTAGTGTATTTTACACGAGCATGACCTGTGTGTGTCACCACTAAAACCTGTCATGCACCGCTTCCCATTATACTTGGGAGCGAGGACGCGAGCGGGTCCGCATGTGTAAGCAAGGAGAAGGTACTTTTGTTTTTCTTTCCTCCTGGATTTAAACACAATAAGCGTCTGTGTGAAATCTCGCAGGTTCTTGCATGCATACTTAAAACACCTCAGATAATCATTTATTGTTATTACAATTCCAATCATCTCAAAAATAGATTACAACAATAAAGGAAAGGAAGAGAGGCATTATGGCACTTACAACACAGAATACATAAATATAATACAATGGAACTACATGTGGATGCGGCCTGAGAGTATCCTCCTGGAAGAGTCTCGCCTCTAGTGGATCACGCTATGCTGGAACTAGGATATGCAAAAATGCCCTCAGAACCTGACGGACATTGCATTAAAACACTAATACAATGCCCGTAAGTGATTACTCATGTATGTTCACAAGCATCAATCTCATTTAAATAATTAAAAGGAATTTAGCAGGGTCATAACATTGTCTATTAACAGGATAAAAGCATGTTACAAATGGAAATTATTATTACTAAGATCGAGGCATATTAAGCATAATAGGAAAGACAGTTGTAATTCTGATATGTAAGTGCAGAAAACGATATGAGCTAGCAGTTAGAACATTTAATAGCATGTAATGAGAGGATGTATAAGATGGTGAAGCATTATTTGATAATCATCAATAAAGCAATATTTGGTAACCACCTATTCTAGTGACAAGTCCATGTCCAAGGGTGAGAAGAAGCTACAATTGCATCCAAACCATCGGGAGCTACCCGTGGTTCTGTACTTACCGCCCCCATCAGGGCGACAGTCAAAATTACTTGTGGGGTGAATGTTAAATCCTGTGGATGGCAAACAACACTAGAAGGGGGGTTGAATAGTGTTGTATAAAAAACTTTTCACAAATGAACAAAAAAAAATAACTTCCCTTCAAATGTTGCCTAAGGAACCAAATAGAGTGATCTACGCTTGGTCCTTAATCAACACGATTGATCTTCAAATATAGATAAGATAATATATAAACAATAAAGATCAAAGGAGTAAAGATAATAGAATAGATCTAACAGCGGAATATAAACTTGCAATAATGAATTTAATTAGCAAGAGTAAATTAACAAATGATTGTAAATGGCATATAATAAAAATGAACTTGTTAGTGTAAAGTAAATGTCAAGCACAAACACAAAGATTTTTATCCTGGTTCCCCACAACTTAGATACGTCCAGTCCCCGAAACTCTTGTCGGGCTTTAATCCACTATTATTGGTAAATAGTACAAACCACCTTCTGCCAAGAGGATTTACAACCACCTTGCCTACAATAAGGATTTTCAATCACCTAGACTTATCTAGGATTTTCACTTGCCTTACAACTCAAGGACTTTTCGTTGCCTCACAATCCGAGGACTTTCAACACCCTTATCAACAAGGGACTACAAGTAAAATCAAACCCAATACACCACAATAAATTAGTGGAGATTGGGTTTTACACACAATAATTCTATAGCCAATTAAATTTGCAATTGTGCTTAACATGGCTAAAAGAATTTAAATCGTTCGTAGATCACACAAAGAATATGAATTTATTCAATGTGATCTTGAATCTAGATGTGTTCTTAGATCACACAAAGAATATGAAATTATTCAATGTGATCTAGAATCTAGCTGTTTCAAAAATCCTTTGAGAAAATGAAAAATCAAAGAGAAGGATTTTGAAAACCAATTTGTAACAAAAAAAATAATAGTGATCTTAAAAAGAATTATAAAAGAATATAAGCAATAAGATCAGAAATTGAAAAACCGTTTTGGCTATGAATAACTTTGAGGGCAATGAAAACGATGAGATCTTTTGAGAGAATAAGAATTTTGCTCAAGAATGAATTGGTGAGAAAAATGTTCTCATATGGTCTCTATTTATAGAGCTAAATGAGAATTCGAAATAATTCAAAATCAAGTTTGACTTCAGCCCAAAAATCAAGCATGGAATAAATGAGATAGTGAATCAAGAAATTCTGGTCGCACAGCTGGTAGTCGACTCCCTAACTTTGGTAGTCGACTCCCAGAGTGTTTCTGAGAAAATTTGCAATAACTGGTAGTCGACTTCCTAACTTTGGTAGTCGACTACCAGAATATCTTTTCAGGGAGAAGGCAGAAATCAGGGTAGTGAACTACTGGGTGTTTGTAGTTGACTATAAGTTGAAACTTAGCTTCTATGAAAAGTATGCTCTCAAATAAGTTTTAAAACAACTTTAAAAACATTTTAGAAAATCATTTTATGTGTGTGTGCATATTCTTTCTTGTCTTTGACATAATCCTGAGAAAATGAAAAACAACTCGCACACTAGACTCTATGAAGAACTTGAAGCCATGAATGCGCTTGAGCTAGTTGCATATGCTTCGCTTGAATTTGAGCTCCTCTTTAGCTTGAGCTTGAGCACATTCTTTGAGCTTCATCTTCGAGCTCCTCTTGTGCTAAAGATTTAGAATGTAGACGTGGAATGTGAGCTCAATCCATCTTAATCTTCAATGTAGTTATAGTTCTTCTTCTCGGAGTATGTTTCGAGCTTCAATTAACTTATTGCACAACCTACACACTTAAGTAGTATGATTAGTAATTTAACAACATTTGGTGTGATCATCATCAAAACAAACCACTTGGGATGGGACTAGATTCCCATCACTCCACTCATTTTTGATGATGACACCCAAATGAAAAACATATGAATAATATGATTATACACTACAAGAAGGGGGAATAGTAGAAGCGGTTCCAAAATCCGTTACTAGCGGGTCGTAACCGCCACTATTCCCGTTTCAAGCGGTTCTGGAAACCGCCACTGAAATGGCCGAGAGAAACGTCATTACTGGCGGTTACGACCCGCCACTACCAAACCGCCTGCACCACAATTTTGTGGCGGTTTCGAACTGCCACAATCTACGTTTTTGACGGGTTGTTCATTACAAAAAATTAAATTAATTCCATTTGTCTTTGGCGGTTAAGAACCGCCACAAAATGTATGTATGCCGGTTCCAAACCGCCAAAACAAAATCATTTTGCAACGGTTTCGAACCGCCACAATATATGTTTTGGTTCGCTTTTATTGCGAAAAATTGTTGTGTTTATGGTGGTTACTAACCGCTAAAAATGCAATTAAATTTTTTAAAAAAATTAAAAATGATCTATTTGAATGGGGTTCTAAACCGCCGATTACAAAAATAATTAACAAAAAAATAAAAACTGGCATCCAAAAAACACAAAATATAACCACATAACCACCACATAACCACTTGGTAATATTTAATACAAAAAAGCAAGTCTTCAACACAACATACACAACATTATAATATTTAATAAAAACTGTAAGTCTTCAACACAACACAGCACATACCACATGAGCATACACCACATGATGATATTTAATAAAAACTCAAGTCTTCAACACAACATACACCACATGATGATAATAAAAACGCTAGTCTTTAACAAAAAAGAAACTAAGGCTGGGACGACGAGAAGAGGTTTTGTAACGACTGCTTTTCATGTATCCGGATTTATTATAATATAATATATGTTTTGGTGGATTTTCTCCTCATGTGTGGTTTTCGTCTCCGTAGCTTTCATTTTCGATCGATTCGTCGTATTTTCTCGTTTCTTCCTTAGGATTGTCGATTTCGAAGTATGTCATTCGTGACGGACTTCATAACGGTCGTATCTTACTATTAGATCCAGCCTAGGAGTCTTAGGAATCGATCCCGGGACCCCGCGCTCCGTATCGGAACTTTTGGTGCTTATTAGCCGGTGTAAGAAGGGGCACCGACCGACTAGATGACGATCCAGTCGGTCGGCAATCCTTCTTGGACCGACTAGTTGGCTTTCTAAATTGTTCAGAAGTTACTGTTTATCGTTAGTCGGTCTAAGAACGTTGGTTGACCGACTAGGTTGCAAACTAGTCGGTCAGCAATGCTTCTTTAACCGACTAACTCATTAACTAATTTTGACACTAGTTACTGTTTACTCTTAGTCGGTCTAAGAACGTTCATCGACCGACTAGATGTTTAACTAGTCGGTCAGTAGTTGTTCTTTGACCGACTAAATCTAAATCCTAATTCTGTACAGGAGTTACTGTTTACACTTAGTCGGTCTGTGTTGGTCGACCGACCGACTAGTTGCCAAACTAGTCGGTCAGTGGTTGCTCTTTGACCGACTAATCTGTGTTAAAACCCTAATTTCTGGGCAGCCGCCAGCCCAACCTATTTATACCCCTCCCAAACGTTTTCTTCTTCCTCCACTCGACCCAAAACCCTAAAATCTCCCCCATTGAGCCCCCATCTTCCTCCAAGCCCTATTCCTTCATCCCAAGCCCTAGATTCATCATCTAAACCCTCCATCAACTCATTCTACCTCTCATCTTCCCCAAATCTCCATCAAATCCCCAAAATCCCCCAAAAACCCTAATTCTCCAAACTTCTCCATTTGTTTCCAGATCTGGTCCTAGGGTTCTCCGGAGTGTTTCTTCCGCTTCCTCTCGGTAAGAAATCGATCTCTTGACGTTTTATATCCTATTTGTATTTTTATGAAACCCTAATGAAATTTCATGTTGTTTGATGTTTGTTTCCCCATAACAGCGATTTCCCCCGTAGATTAGCATCCGCGAGACGAACCTTCGTGATCGTCATTTCCGGTGCTAGGCAAGTGAAACTTGCCACTTAGGGTTTAGGCCATGTTTTAGGCCATCTTGCTTGTTGTAGGCGTAAAAGAGGCTAGGCGACGAAATGATACTCGCCTAGGCGCAAATTGGGGAACTAGCTTGACAACGAAGCTAGTTCCGACTTTTAGCATGTTGCACAATTACCATGTCATGTTTACTTTCCATTAACGGTACGCAAATTAATTGTCATGTCATTGCATCCTTTAAGTGTTTCTGTGAATGCGTAGCTTCGCTACAATACTTGTGTTCCTGGCTCGTGACCAGAAGCGAGCATAATGAGTTTCTAACCCCAACGCTCGATATTGAATTATGAACTAAGAAACAAGCTCCCGTGCAGGGCAACCCTGGCTCACTTGCTGGGCTCATGTACAGGGACCCTGGCTTGTTTAAGTACGGGATGGGGTAAGGGTTAAGCGGCCATTCAACTGGGAGTCTGCCCGATCAGCAACTGCAGTTGTAAGGCGTAAACTCTGGGGTGGGGTAGTGTTTAGGGCCGATCAGTGTGAATGATGTACCATTCAGCTGAAGGGCGTAAACATCTACAAAACAACGTGAAACGTGACTAGTGAATTGATTGAGATTGTTAGTAGCTTGGCTACTCTTGTCTTGTCCCGATAAATGTTCTCTTGTACTTGTTGTTCACCATGTCTTATTTGTACACTCAAGTTATAACTGCCATGTCATGCATACTAAAACTGCTAGGTTGCTAGTTGCCTCACTTTCAGTTTCCTTGCCCAAGTCTTTTAGACTTGCTGACATGTGCCCATTTACTCTTTTGGGTGACACATGTTAGATCCTGAGCCTGAGTACCTTGTTGAGGACGAGGTGTTTGCTGACGCCGAGCCCGAGCTTGTGTTTGACGGGGAGTACGTGGACACTGGGGACCAGTCCTAGTGTTTTCGTTGTGTTTTCCTTTTGTTTAGACAGTTGTTTTGTTATCGGTGCGTAGCACCTATACTTGTTATGTCGTTGCTTTTGTTGGCCTTGTTCTGGGCCTTTAGACTCTTTCTTTTAGCCTGGTGGCTTTTCTGGATGTTGGACTTATTTTCATGTTGGACAATTTAGGAGATGTGAGAGTTTATTTCAGTCTCTCCTTGTGTTATTATTGTTGTTCCGTTGTGGTTACAGGGACCTGCTTATGTTTTATTGACGCTTATCGGGTTTGGGGCTTCACAGCTCCACTCTCGTGCAGACCTTTTCACGTCTCGCCTCTATTTTAGGGAAGCGGGTCGTGACAGGTTTTGTTGGTGGCCCATGCAGGTCCTTCTGTAACTGCGATTTTTGGAATATCGATAATAATATTAGAATGTCCAATAAACTGAGTTCGACGTCCGAGTCATAAGCTATGAGTCTAATCTGATTCGTTTTCTGTGTCACTAGATGGCAGGAAGACGATTCACCCGTGGTGGGGGTAGTGGTGTGCTCCCTCATGATGAGGAGCCTGAGCGGGAACCCACCAACGGGGAGATGATGCGGATGATGCTCCAGATGATGCAAGTGCAGCAGGGCGTGCTCCTGCAAGTCCAGAATGCTCCACTTGCTCGAGCTGCCCAGGCTCTTCCGGATGCCCCTCGCTCTGAGCCAGGAGCGAAGCAATTTCGGGAGCTGGGTCCCGCATATTTTGATGGGTCTGAGGGTCCTCTGGCTGCCGATGAGTGGATTCGGAACATCGAGGACAATCTGAAGATGGCCAAGATCACCCCGGCTGGATGGGTTGATTTGGCGAAGAGGCAACTCAAGGATAATGCTCGGAATTGGTGGGATGTGGAAGAGAAGATGTTGGTGGAGCCGATAGCTTGGGCTACCTTCAAGGCCAGATTTGAGGGTGAGTTCTTCCCGAAAGCTGCCAGGGAAGAGATGCTGCAGCGTTTTATCGATTTGAAGCAAGGAAGCTCGTCGGTGGACCTATATCACCAAGAGTTTATGAGGCTGAGCCGGTTTGCACCAAAGATGGTGCAGGACGCTTAGGAGAGAGCTAAGAGGTTCCTGCAGGGACTTGCTTCGGAGCTCCAGAGTTTCGTGTCCTCTTCTGACCGGGAGTCTTATCAGAAGGTTCTAGTAGCAGCCAAGAGGCAGGAGCTGCTCGTGAACCAGAGGAGGGGGTCTGTTGTTGGTGCTGGGAAGAGGCCTGTGGAACAGGCGAGAGCTGTGGTTAGACCTGGATTCAGGCCTAATCAGTCTGCTCAGTTTAAGAGGCCAGGAGGGCCTATTCTGAAGACTTGCCATTTCTGCGGCAAGCCTGGCCACATCAAGGATCAGTGTCGGAAGTTTTTGGGCCAGTGTCTGGTTTGTGGTGATGCTTCCCATGTCGCGAAGGATTGTCGACATGCGGGTCAGCTGCGGAGGGCGCCTGTTGCAGCTCAGCCGTTGCAGTAGCGAGCGTCTGTTCCTGCTGGTCGTGGAGCAGCTCTTGTTCCGCAGAGGCAGGCTTTTCAGCAGGCTGTTCCGCCGAGGAAGCAGGCTTTTCTGATGACCGCTGTGGAGAGCGGTGCTGTGGATGAGGTTATCGCAGGTAATCCTCAATCTAGCTGTTACTTTTCTAGCTGGTTTTGATAGTTAGATTGTGCTGTTTGCTTGAACATGGTTGTTTGCTAGACTAGGGTTTGATTGTTAATTGATTGTTAGGTGTGGTTTTGGTTTGCACATTTCCTGCACGAGTCCTCTTTGACTCTGGTGCATCGATGTGCATTATTTCTCGGAGCTTCGTGGAGAGGCATTCCTTGTCGACGTCCCCTCTTCCCAAGAGTTGGAATATCGTTACAGGGAATGGCGTGGTCTCGGTGCATCGTGGTTGCAATTCTTGCTCGTTGGTGGTCTGTGGACATGAGCTCTTCGCTGATTTTATTGTCCACGACATAATCAACTATGATGCAGTTCTTGGGATGGACTGGCTTGCGAGCTTCTATGCTACGATCGACTGTCGGAGAAAGAAGTTGGTGTTCGAGATTCCCGGACATCCAGTATTTGAGTTCAGTCGTGGTAGCAGTTCGCTTGGTCCTGTCAGGTTTCAGGCCAGGCCAGTGGAGGTTGTGGCTATGCGGATGGAGCTGGAGTGGCCAGCTGTGGTGCGTGACTTTGGCGATGTCTTCCCCGAGGAGATGTCTGGTTTTCCACCTGATCGAGCTCTAGAATTTTCTATTGATCTTATTCCAGGTGCGCAGCCGATTTTGAAGGCGCCGTATCATATGGCACCTGCGGAATTGGAAGAGTTGCGAAAGCAGTTGGATGAGCTCTTGCAGAAAGGGTTATATTAATCCTAGCGTGTCTCCGTGGGGAGCACCAGTGCTGCTGGTGAAGAAGAAGGATGGTTCGCGTCGCATGTGCGTGGACTATCGGGAGTTGAATGCGGTGACCATCAAGAATAAATACCCGTTGCCTCGCATCGATGATATTTTTGATCAGCTTGGAGGTTCGAGGGTGTTTTCTAAATTGGATTTGAGGAGTGGTTACCATCAGTTGAAGGTGAAGAAGGGAGATGTTCCGAAGACAGCGTTCAGGATGAAGTATGGACACTATGAGTTCGTGGTCATGCTTTTTGGCGTAACTAACGCACCCGCAGTTTTCATGAATCTGATGAACCTGATTTTCTACGACTTTTTGGATAAGTTTGTCGTTATCTTCATTGACGACATTCTGATCTATTCGAAGTTGGAGGAAGAGCATGCCTCGCACTTAAGGACGGTGTTGGAAATTTTGAGGAAGCATCGGTTGTATGCTAAGTTTTCGAAGTGCGAGTTTTGGCTGGATAGAGTTGCTTTTCTCGGGCATGTGGTGACTGGAGATGGTATTTCAGTGGATCCCGAGAAGATTAGGGCCATCAGAGAGTGGCATGTTCCGTCGTCTACATCTGAGATTCGGAGCTTCCTTGGACTTGCTGGTTACTATCGGCGTTTCATTAAGGACTTTTCTCGTATTGCTGAGCCGATGACCAGGTTGACGTGGAAGGTGTTGCTTTTGTTTGGTCGGGTGATTGTGAGAGTGCTTTTGGTATTCTGAAGGAGAGGTTGACGACGGCCCCTATTCTTGTTGTGCCTGATCGCAGCGGTGGATTTGAGATCTTTTGTGATGCTTCTGGCAAGGTTCTCGGTTGTGTGTTGCATCAGCACGGACATGTTGTGGCGTATGCATCTCGTCAGCTTAAGGTTCACGAAAAGAATTACCCGACGCATGATTTGGAGTTGGCTGCCGTTGTGTTTGCTCTTAAGATTTGGAGGCACTTCCTGCTGAGTGAGAAAGTGAAGATTTTCACCGATCACAAAAGCTTGAAGTACATTTTCACTTAGAAGGAGCTCAACATGCGACAGCGTCGATGGTTGGAGCTTATGGCGGACTATGATATTGATTTGCAGTTTCACCCTGGCAAGGTGAATGTGGTTCCGGATGCTTTGAGTAGGCTTCCAGCGGTGATGATTTTGACCTCGCAGTGGAGATTGCAGCAGGATTTTTGCGAGTCTGGCGTGGAGATTGTTCTTCCTGGGGAGGCTTCTTCGTTGATGTACATGCAGGTACAGTCGACAATCGTGGATCGGATTAAGGCTGGCCAGGCTGAGGATCCGAAGCTGGTGAAGATTCGGGAGCAGGTGGAAGCCGGTCTGCGGACTGACTTTTTGATTCATGAGGATGGCTCGCTGAGGTTTGGAGCCAGGTTGCGTGTGCCAGCTGGGGATATTAGAGAGGGGTTGATGGTGGAGGCACACAGTTCGCCGTATTCTGTGCATCCTGGTGGCACCAAGATGTACCAGGATCTTCGTCTGAATTATTGGTGGCATGGTATGAAGAGGAGTGTGGCTCGGAGTGTAGCCAAGTGCTTGGTTTGCCAGCAAGTGAAGGCGGAGCATCAGCGTGCGGCCGGGTTGCTACAACCGCTTCCGATTCCGGAGTGGAAATGGCAACACATCACTATGGATTTCGTGACTGGACTACCTCGGAGTCCGAAACAGAATGACGCGATTTGGGTGATCGTAGATCGATTAACCAAATCCGCGCACTTTATTCCATTCCGAGTGGGACAGTCCACTGAGGCGCTCGCAAGGAGATATATGGAGGTAAAATTCTTTTACTCTCCGTTTTATGTTCTTTTCCTAGTTTGGATAGTGATGTAACGTGAATCGTGCAGGAGGTCGTGCGACTTCACGGAGTCCCCATGAGTATCGTGTCGGACAGAGACACGAGGTTCACATCTCAGTTCTGGCAGAGTTTGCAGAAGAGTTTGGGTACGCGTCTGAGTTTCAGCACGGCGTACCATCCGCAGACGGATGGCCAGTCCGAGAGGACGATTCAGATTTTGGAAGACATGCTGAGGGCGTGCATGTTGGATTTCAAGGGTTCGTGGGAGGACCATCTACATTTGGTGGAGTTCTCTTACAACAACAGCTTCTAGGCGAGTATTGGCATGGCACCTTTCGCCGCTCTTTATGGGAGGAAATGTCGATCGCCATTGAGTTGGGATGACGTTGGTGATCGGGAGTTGTTGGGACCTGAGATGATCGTGGAGGCCGTGGATATCGTCAGGAATATTCGGGAGAGGTTGAGGATTGCTCAGGACCGCTTTAAGCATTGGGCGGATGCTAAACGTCGTCCTTTGGAATTTCAGCCGGGCGACCATGTGTTCTTGAAGATTTCCCCGAATCGTGGTGTGATTCGTTTTGGGAAGCGAGGGAAGTTGAGCCCGCAATACATTGGACCATTTGACATTTTGGAGAGGGTTGGCGAGGTAGCGTATCGTTTGGCCTTGCCGCCATCTCTGGAAGGAGTTCACAATGTTTTCCATGTGTCGCAGCTTCGTCGATACATTAGCGATCCATCTCATGCTGTGGATTTTTCGGAGATTACCGTTCGCCCCGATATGACATATGACCAGCATCCAGTGCAGATTCTGGACAGGCGTCAGAAATCGCTTCGGAACAAGATTGTCAATCTTGTGAGGGTGATGTGGCGACACGGCTCACCTGGAGAGTCCACTTGGGAGAATGAGGATGAGATGCGAGAGCGTTTCCCACTTTTGTTTCCGGACTCGTGAGTATTCGGAAATTCCGAGGACGGAATTTTTCTTAAGTTGGGGAGGATGTAACGACTGATTTTCATGTATCCGGATTTATTATAATATAATATATGTTTTGGTGGATTTTCTCCTCATGTGTGGTTTTTGTCTCCGTAGCTTTCATTTTCGATCGATTCGTCGTATTTTCTCGTTTCTTCCTTAGGATTGTCGATTTCGAAGTATGTCATTCCTGACGGACTTCATAACGGTCGTATCTTACTATTAGATCCAGCCTAGGAGTCTTAGGAATCGATCCCGGGGCCCCGCGCTCCGTATCGGAACTTTTGGTGCTTATTAGCCGGTGTAAGAAGGGGCACCGACCGACTAGATGACGATCCAGTCGGTCGGCAATCCTTCTTGGACCGACTAGTTGGCTTTCTAAATTGTTCAGAAGTTACTGTTTATCGTTAGTCGGTCTAAGAACGTTGGTTGACCGACTAGGTTGGAAACTAGTCGGTCAGCAATGCTTCTTTAACCGACTAACTCATTAACTAATTTTGACACTAGTTACTGTTTACTCTTAGTCGGTCTAAGAACGTTCATCGACCGACTAGATGTTTAACTAGTCGGTCAGTAGTTGTTCTTTGACCGACTAAATCTAAATCCTAATTCTGTACAGGAGTTACTGTTTACACTTAGTCGGTCTGTGTTGGTCGACCGACCGACTAGTTGCCAAACTAGTCGGTCAGTGGTTGCTCTTTGACCGACTAATCTGTGTTAAAACCCTAATTTCTGGGCAGCCGCCAGCCCAACCTATTTATACCCCTCCCAAACGTTTTCTTCTTCCTCCACTCGACCCAAAACCCTAAAATCTCCCCCATTGAGCCCCCATCTTCCTCCAAGCCCTATTCCTTCATCCCAAGCCCTAGATTCATCATCTAAACCCTCCATCAACTCATTCTACCTCTCATCTTCCCCAAATCTCCATCAAATCCCCAAAATCCCCCAAAAACCCTAATTCTCCAAACTTCTCCATTTGTTTCCAGATCTGGTCCTAGGGTTCTCCGGAGTGTTTCTTCCGCTTCCTCTCGGTAAGAAATCGATCTCTTGACGTTTTATATCCTATTTGTATTTTTATGAAACCCTAATGAAATTTCATGTTGTTTGATGTTTGTTTCCCCATAACAGCGATTTCCCCCGTAGATTAGCATCCGCGAGACGAACCTTCGTGATCGTCATTCCCGGTGCTAGGCAAGTGAAACTTGCCACTTAGGGTTTAGGCCATGTTTTAGGCCATCTTGCTTGTTGTAGGCGTAAAAGAGGCTAGGCGACGAAATGATACTCGCCTAGGCGCAAATTGGGGAACTAGCTTGACAACGAAGCTAGTTCCGACTTTTAGCATGTTGCACAATTACCATGTCATGTTTACTTTCCATTAACGGTACGCAAATTAATTGTCATGTCATTGCATCCTTTAAGTGTTTCCGTGAATGCGTAGCTTCGCTACAATACTTGTGTTCCTGGCTCGTGACCAGAAGCGAGCATAATGAGTTGCTAACCCCAACGCTCGATATTGAATTATGAACTAAGAAACAAGCTCCCGTGCGGGGCAACCCTGGCTCACTTGCTGGGCTCATGTACAGGGACCCTGGCTTGTTTAAGTGCGGGATGGGGTAAGGGTTAAGCGGCCATTCAACTGGGAGTCTGCCCGATCAGCAACTGCAGTTGTAAGGCGTAAACTCTGGGGTGGGGTAGTGTTTAGGGCCGATCAGTGTGAATGATGTACCATTCAGCTGAAGGGCGTAAACATCTACAAAACAACGTGAAACGTGACTAGTGAATTGATTGAGATTGTTAGTAGCTTGGCTACTCTTGTCTTGTCCCGATAAATGTTCTCTTGTACTTGTTGTTCACCATGTCTTATTTGTACACTCAAGTTATAACTGCCATGTCATGCATACTAAAACTGCTAGGTTGCTAGTTGCCTCACTTTCAGTTTCCTTGCCCAAGTCTTTTAGACTTGCTGACATGTGCCCCTTTACTCTTTTGGGTGACACATGTTAGATCCTGAGCCTGAGTACCTTGTTGAGGACGAGGTGTTTGCTGACGCCGAGCCCGAGCTTGTGTTTGACGGGGAGTACGTGGACACTGGGGACCAGTCCTAGTGTTTTCGTTGTGTTTTCCTTTTGTTTAGACAGTTGTTTTGTTATCGGTGCGTAGCACCTATACTTGTTATGTCGTTGCTTTTGTTGGCCTTGTTCTGGGCCTTTAGACTCTTTCTTTTAGCCTGGTGGCTTTTCTGGATGTTGGACTTATTTTCATGTTGGACAATTTATGAGATGTGAGATTTTATTTCAGTCTCTCCTTGTGTTATTATTGTTGTTCCGTTGTGGTTACAGGGACCTGCTTATGTTTTATTGACGCTTATCGGGTTTGGGGCTTCACAGCTCCACTCTCGTGCGGACCTTTTCACGTCTCGCCTCCATTTTAGGGAAGCGGGTCGTGACAGGTTTCGAACTTGAGGGTCTTCCTGTAATTTCTGCAGTTATTCTGGAGTATGGTGCTGTGTTACGAAGAATTTCAAGAGAGACCTACACTGATCAAGCTGTTGTTGTTGTCTCTCAAACTCCTCCCGCGTCACCATATTTGAACTGGGACGTGATGCACCGTCAGAACCGAATGAAGGAGGGACAAATCTTCTATATGTACCGAAGATCCGAGATTGAGACCCACTTGAACCAAGACCAAACACCCGACCTGGGTGGTCTTCTCCTAAAACACAAGCAACATCATCATCCCTTCCTTGCCTCTCAACTCCTTCATGTTGTGAGTGTAATCGAATGCTCTCCTATACAATGAAAAAGTGATGAGTTAATGTCATTCTAGTTCCAGACATTTCAGTCTAACAAAAACAAACAAATTCAAATAACTTATACAATAAAATATTCAAATAACTTATAATATAAAACGTGAACCATAAAGAAAACTAAGGTTGACAGTCTCTTACAAACAGGTGTCAATCTTTATCACCTAGGTCACATTAATTGAGTTCACTGTCATATGTGGTATGTTGTCTGGATTTTCACACTTTTCACTTATCATTCAACATTGTAGAGAGAAGCATGTCATTTGGGCATTTAGCACAATTAAATATATATCCTAAGAAATCCAAATCAAATAAATAATACCATGTGGCTTGTACAACAAGCACTCTGAAAATTTAACCTTCCAACAACAAAACATGAATATTTACAAGCAAGACATCTTGTAATGCCATTATTTAAAATGTAATAATCTTCCGGCCACCAAATATATTCCACACTTGATTTTCTACTCCATATCTACAAACTTATTGGAAATGGACTACTGTCAACAGAAAATTGTTGTCAAAAGCTCTCGCACACACAACATTCTGTAAATGCCATCCACAAAAAATCATGACACAAAAAGTCCAACTATTCACTGATAAGATTAGATAGGAAGAAGATAGAGGTAAGTTCATTACACAAACTACTCCTTCGCAACAAAAATTATTATGATCTCTAAGCCATCCATTGCAAAAGGACAGTAATTAGAGTTGATCATGATCAGATTATGTTTATTTCTGCCTCAGGATAATATGCACTACACAAATCGGTTAGAATACTATTGCAAAGCAATTTATATGATATAGTACTGTGAATATCTGACATGGAATCTTGGTTAATGAAAAAAATCTGATAAGTTTGCAAAACAATCTGGAAACATCACAGGCTCTTGCACAAAAATGGTTTTCTAAACATTAAAGTATAGCTTCCTTAAATTTTCTCATTCACAAAAATGGTACAAATATTTTAGTCCACAAAGAAACCAGTTTCTTATTTCATCAAATGTGCTTTTCTTTGGGTCTTAATCTTATTTTGATAAAGAGTCAAATGGACATTTCGAGTCTATATCTGTTGTGTATGGATGTGTTGTGTGTGTAACGTAATTAACATTAAATTACAAATATTCAAATTTGAACATTCCTGACATACGATGAATTATCATTTGGGATAGCTGATATGAAATACTCTTAGCAATCAACAACAAATAATGACAATCAAGACATTTGACGAAAAGGAGCATCACATTAAGTATATCCTTTCTTAATGGTATAGAATTATTGACAGATGCTTAAGGTAAAACTAATTTTTTTTCTAAAAAAACACAACAGCTTACACAGTTACACAAGCTTAAGATTGGATGAACCTAGGCTATCTGGAATGCTCCGAGAAAATTGGTTGCTAGACAAATCCCTGAGAGGCAAAGCATACACCATGTTAACAAATTTCAGTAACTAAAGCTAGTAATATAATCAGAAGCTCTTGAACTAATCACTGAAGTTCTAAGCATTGAAGAGTATATGCAAGAAATAAAGTTACTAGTATAAGCACTAGCATAAAGTAGATTCATTGTCTGATGAGCTAAAAATATAGTTGTGCTTGCATATTGTGGTAATACTGCATGTATGCATAAGTTCAATATCATACACGTAATTATACTTACAATAATCTCCCTCGTAGATTCGTTTGGATAAGACCCGTCATCTCTGGAACGCGTCAACAACACCATATCTGTCCGGGTGGGGTCCGCTCCTGTTTCTGCAGCCTAATGTATCCACTTCACTAATTAGAGAAATATCTAAAACTAGATGGAATCGAAAACAATAAAAAAATATTAATCTTATTTAATTCTATGATAGTTTTTTGTTACCATTAAACTATAAAGTTGAGCCAATGGACGTGACCCGGTAGTTGGATGACAGTCTTGCTTAAGAGCATTCTCCCTATTCCTCTCACGATTATACTTCAATAAAGATAAAGATTTGACACAATGTTAAAATCTTGGAAAATGTAAAATGAAATATATTACTTAATGTATAACAATTTATAAACTTACCAACCACTTTTCAGAAAATCTTATAGCAATGAAAGATGCCCAATCATCTTTAGTATAGCTAATATAGCTGACATTTTACTTATCCAGTATATAAAATGTAACTAAGAGGTCGTTTGAACTAACTCCAGTTATATTCATCTCCTTCCATAGACAACATGGCTTCCATCAACATGAAAGGCCGATGCTTAGATATTATTAGGAAAAACTGAAGTTAATCGGTCAATCCCACACATCAACCTTAGCAAGAATGATTTCAACAAATCCACATGCCTAGCAAGAATACATTAATCGATCAATCAAGAACAGGTTGGGTCACAGAGTATAAAATGTGGTAATACAATAATTCACTATAATCACTTGATTTAATCCAATAAAGCAATCCCAATGCTAGCGAAAATTTGTATATCGCTTTTGAGACAAAATATAGCAATAATCCAAGGACTGTACATCTTAAAATGAAGAAAAACTAGAGACTGATACATTGTAAAGTGTAATCCAGTGAGCCAAAGCAAAGTAAATTGGGCATTAGCCATGTGTCATAGTTCCTCTTGAGATCTTGGAAGTCTGCATTATATAATCTGTTTTCTGACATAGCAAAGTTATGCTCTCCAAAGTTATGCTCTCCAATACATGTAAAATCAACAAGGTATTTTCGGTCAGATTTAGAATTATAGGATATTCATTTAGTTATCAAAAAGAACAAACTAACATAGAAAATAACAAACTAACAAAATCATGGTTTAACCACCGGAGAATTAAGAATTCATACCTTTTTATAGAATTAAGAAATCATGGTTTACCCACCGGAGTATTCCTATTCATGTAAAATAACAAAATAACAAAACCATAAAATGGAGATTAAGAATTCAAATACAGAATAACCAAGTATCGATCTCAAAGATACAGTTTCCTAATAGACAAATTAAAAGCCAAACTAGCATATTGATGACGAAGTATAATTAAGCTTAAGATGATAAGCAAGAAAAATTATTAATGACTGATTAAACCTCAGAACATAGCTTAGGCATAACAATCCAGTATCCTATGCCCTACATTCTTACAATCAACAATCTTTTCTTCTATTTGACGGTAAAGATGTTAGTAACTCTCATATGCCATCATGTGACAGAGAAGACTTCAGTGAACATACTCCTTTTCCTAATAGAAGATACTTATACAAGGAGCACCAAAAGTGTTATCAATGTAATATTATCAGTCATCAGACTTCACTGGGACACGCTCTGAGGAAAAAACTCGCCACTTAGTTGCCAGGGGGCATGCTTACAAGAATATCTAAATCGCTCTTCTTATCATCATCACAAGAAAGCTCCTCAGCTTACACAGTCAAAGTGAATTAATTTACCAAAAGAAATCATGCATTTTGATATACATTTAAACCTTAATGTTGCGTAGTTCATCAATACACAAGTAAATAATTAGCAATTAGAACAGGGCTCCCATGAAATCTCTGATGAGATATCATCCTTTCTTCTTTATAAAAAAGTAATATAAATTGGTATGGCCTAGTAGATAAAAAGGAAAAGAAAAATAAAAAGAAACTAATATACAATGTAAACCGCTTTATATTCCTCATCAAATGATGTGTTCATTCTCATTTTAAAGAACTGTGCATCACAAGTTCCATCATCAGCATACCAATATTTAATGAAACAATAAACTAAAATCTTGTGTCCACAACATGACGAGCATTCAAAAGTAGCATGAAGATATCACATTAGCATTTTAGCAGTATATCTTACTACTATTATAACAGTAAGAAGCATGCAACTTCATATGTCTTTAACATCATAGCTGAGAATCAAAATACCATATCCGACCTGGGTTTTTCCCAACCGTGATTCAAGATCAACTTCATAATCCCTGTGCTTCAATGGCTTTCGTTGAACTGGCGGACCTTTCGCTGAGAACCAACAAACATATTTTAGTGGGCATAAGAAACGGAACAACACAAATTCATCAACAACACTTACATTTGGAATTGAACCAGCCTTCTTCCTCATCCTATCAAGAACATAAATGTGTATGTTAAGTAGCCGCACAAACAACAATGGTAACTCGGTACGGTTTCGTGAGGGTTTATGAATTAGAATAAACCTTCTCTCTTTCTCGAGCTCTCTCCAAATACTCTTCCCTGTTCCACTTTCTTCTCGAAGTGTTGTCAACTCCAGCTGCCTATAAACATGGACATATCATCATTAAACCGCATATAAAGTCCAGATTTTTTTTCGATTAGCTAAAAGTGAAATAATAAGAAATTCATCATAAATTAACACACTCACATTGCTTCCTGAATGAGCCATCAAATAAAGCTCTCTGCCAAAATCAAATCAAATGATCAGATAAAAAACTTATTTAATAAAGTCAATTCGTGAAAGAACAAAATCAAAATACTCTTTCGACCGGAAAAAAGAGAAAAACAACTCCAGAACGATTTCGAATCAAATGTCTTGCTGATGAATTAAGAGCAAGAAATTGAAGAATGAATCGACGCATACCGTCGAGAAGACAACTATTGTTCGATTGCAAGAATTTTCAGGAAGAGGGTATTATGGCTTAGTGAGAGACAATGAAGGAGAACTAGAAGCATTCGAGTCGCTGAATTGGGAAAGTAGTGAGTATATCGCATTCGGGCAAAGTCGACTATCGGATCTGCGTGCGGATTTAAAAACACTGGGCATCGATCGCTCGAAGAAATCGAAATTGGGCAGCGATCGCTCGAAGAAATCCTGGGCAATCGACGAAATCGAAGAAAATAGATGGCGATTGCTCGAAGAATTCAACGAAATTCCGAGAAGAAACCGTAGAAATCGACGGCGATCGCTCGACGAAACGACGATGGAATTTCTAAGCCTCGGGTAGGGTATAGAATAGGGTTCTAGCGGCCGACCAAGAAGCAACAGTAGAAATCGACGGCAATCGCTCGAAGGCGATCGCTCGACGAAACGACGATGGACGAAATTTTTCTTCGCCTCGGGTAGTGTATATGGAGGAAAATAGGGTTCTAGCGGCTGACAAGACCTGGATTATTATTTAATCATTTATTTTTGCAATTGGTTGAATTTTGTTGCGGTACGTTGCGGGGAAACACAAATATACTATTGGTATCAAATCCACTTGCAACGAAAATTTGTTTCATTCTTCCTGCTTTTTGTTCCCGCCTTTGTGATTATTTATTTTTTCAATACTGTGACGGTTTAGAACCGCTACAGAATATTCATTTGGCACCGACGGGTCGTAACCGCCACAAATAGAAGGGTTTGTAGCGGTTTTCCAAACCGCCACAAACTAAACCGCTAGAAACGGCCCTATGTTTTGTAGTGATAAAAACAATGGGTAAGTGTACTTACTATTGGATACAACGATCGATGCCTTCGTGTTTGATGATAACAAACGTGTGTGAATTATTTGATGTGTGTACTAAGTGTTTTTCAGGTTTGGCCAAGCAAAGTACACAAGGGGAAATTCAGTTAACAACAAAAAGGAAGAAGAGAAGTGATGCACATTCATTGAAAAGAGTTTTGAGAAAGGTGCATTTTTGCAAATATTATTTTATCAAACTAGCCAATTCGGGTGGCACTTGGTTGTATCCAAAAGCAATTTGATAAAGGGCATTGTTGTAATTAACCTAGCATTAGGTCGGCTCAGTCCCTATAAATAGGATGTGTGCCACTGGGAATCAAGGGGGCTGTAAAAAAAATAACCCTAGGAATACTAATTTTTGGCCGACCCCCAACGCATCACCTCCATCTCCAATGATCTTTGCACGTGGCTATCTCATGCAAGCAACCAAACTTTAATTGGAAGAGAACAAAGATGAAGTGGGAGAGAGAAATCAAAACAAAGCTTTTCTTTGTGTCTTCATTTGTTTGCAGGAGCCAAGCAAATTCCAACACAGCCGGCCATATCAAATTTCCAAGAGGACGTACACTTTTAATTCCTCCCTCCATTGAAGTACACGAGAGCATAGTATCTCTAGTTTTTGTTGCTACCACAAAGCAAAAAAGGGGAGCAGATCAGAGAAGCTTAATTGCATTGAAAAGATAGTGTTTTGATTCCTTCAATTAATTAATGGTTAATATCATTTTTGTGTTTGCTTGGTGGATTTTAGGTTGTTCCAAAAATTAGTGGAGTATCAAAAGGCAAGAGGTTGCCAAACGAAAAAGAAAGATGCTGAGGATTTAGTAGGCCAAAGAAATTAGTAGTGGATTAATTGGTGAATTGTCCCCCCCAACGTTTTTGTTTTGCTGGCCAAAGAAAAGGAAACGCACTGAAGTCTCCATTAATTGTGTTGCGGCTACAAGAAAGAGAGGGTATGAGAAAAATGGAATATTAATTTAGTTTGATGTTTGTTTTGTTTTACAGGGCATACAATGCACAAGTAGTCCATGACCGATCAACACCCTTGTCTAAGTCCTTAAGTTGCTGCCATGCGTGGTCTACTCTACTATCGAGAGATCTTCCACGGTGCTGCCTCCTTGCTGTCTCAACGACTGCGATGCCATCAACCTGCGGCCGTGGTTCTTCTTCAATCCACGAGTTCTCAAGCTGTCTTCCCGTTATTACAGACTTCATCCACATCGCCGTCGAAGTCCACGCTGCCGTGAACATCATCAACTCCGACGTCGTCCAGAGTTGTGTTCTTCATCCTGCTGCCACATCTACAGGCCATCGCAAACTTTTTGCAGCCATCACAGATTAGAGGAGAGACACATTCATACGGGTGCACCAATTAATTGAAGGGAAGTTCCTTTGTATGTACTGCTGGCTTTGAATTGATTGGGTTTTACTAAAGAGAAACCTACTTGCTTTTGTTTGCATGCATGTATTCATGATAAGGAATTCAAGTTAATAGTAGAGACTGTTTGGAGGATTAAAACATATATACTGATGCAAGCTTTTTCTTTCAACGAAGAGTACAAAAGAGGGAAATCAAAAGAGCACAATTTTCAGAGAATTTATTGAAGAAGTTATAATTTGCAAAAAGGATCCAATAAAACTAGGAAGCTTTATATCTTAAGATCGAGACGTGACTTGGACTAGAGACTACATCTTGTCAGATTACTTCTGACTCGTGTCGATTGACGAAGACGACATTGCTACGTAAACTGAGCCTTCTAAACTCTGATTATTATTTTGTGTAGTTGTTTTTGTTAGATCTTCGTAGGGGAAACTTGATTACCAGTATTTATGACTATTTTGAGACTTGTCTGGTTAGGGCTAGATAAGTGGGTCTTAAAGTGTTGGTGCAGTCAAGATATGCATTTACTATGTTGATAGAGTTCTGCACTTTGTTGAGTGTGGTACAGTCTAGGTGGGGAGTTGGAGCTAGGACCCCATTGTAGGTATACAGAAGGAACTTATTAATGCTAGTATTTGCTTGGGGGCTGGACGTATGTCGTTGATGCGATCGAACCAGGGTAAATCTGTGCGTACTCTGTGATTGCCTCTTATTTACTCTGCTTGTGTTTTTAACTGTGTGTGTTTTCTCGTGGGTTGCACGAGAAGATTTTATAAGCCTATTCACCCCCCTCTAGGCTAGGATCCAGATCCAACAAGTGGTATCAGAGCAGGTTTTAGGATCTAGACTAGGTTTGACCATGGATCCCATTGATAGTGCTTTTGCTGAGAGTCAGTCCATATCACATCCTCCCGAGATTTAATGGAGTAGATTATGCTTACTGAAAAATCGTATGAGAATCTACATAATTTCTATTGACTATAAGACTTGGCAAATTGTTGAAAAAAGATATAAACCACCTGTCATCAAAATTGAAAATGTTGAGATGCTTTAACCTGATGATAAATGACATGATAATGATTGGAGACTTTATTCTCTTAATGCAAAAGCTATGAATGCTCTCATTTGTTCATTAGATAAATCTGAATTTAATCGTATCTCACACTATCTAACTGCGCAGGAAATATGGCATACATTTGAGGTGACGCACGAGGGAACGTCACAGGTGAAGGAGTCTAGACTTGCACTCTTAGCATAGAGTACGAGGGATTTCGCATGCTACCATCAGAGACCATATCAGAGATGTTTGCGAGATTCACCAATATTGTCTATAAGTCTAGCTTGCTCAGTAAGCCATATTCTAGCCTTGAACAGGTGAGGAAGATATTAAGAGCGCTGCCAAGCTCTTTCAGGCCTAAAGTCACTACCATCGAAGAAGCGAAGGATCTATGACAAATGAGGGTGGAGGACTTGATAGGTAATTTAATATCGCACGAGCTTGAATTGCAAAATATTGAAGAAAGAGAGAAACCTGAGGAAAAGGAAAAAGCTACAAAGCCACTTGCTCCGAAAGCTAGCGAAGATGAAGATGACGATTAGGAGATAGCGCTGATGGTCAGAAATTTCAGAAAGTATGTTAGGACTCCTAAAGGAAGATCTGAAATGCATATAAGGTTCATTCACTCAAACACTTTTAATTCAAATAGAAATTCTTATGAACAAGATTCTGCTGATAGAGTTGGATGTTTTAAATGCAGGAAAAAGGGACACTTCGCGAAGCAGTGCAGACAAGAGACTGCACAGGTTGCTAAAGATAAAGGAAAAGCCAAGGTGCTAACTTGGGACATGGACAGCGAAGCTGAGGATGAGGATGAAGAGGTGGTAGCCCACTCTGCTGTCGTCTACTTAATGGCAAAGAACGATGAGGTAAATTCCTTCACTAAAGCTGAATTGTTAGATGTTTGTAAAGGAATGCAAAATAAGATTAATGAGCTAGAACTCATGTTAAATGACTAGATGAATGATAGCTTTAAATTACAAAAAGAAAACTGTGACATTTCTGATGAAGTAGATACTCTTAAAGAAGAACTTGTTGCATGTAACACTAAAATTGCGTCATTTGAAAAAAGAAAAAGCTAGCATGCCTGAAAATGATACTTGTCTTTCTTGTCCTTCCTTATTGAATAATATTAGCATGCTTAAGCAAGATTTAATTAAGCTCAAAATTGAAAAGGATTATATGATTAGAGAGCTTAATGATAAGTTATGCATGTTAAATAACGAACTTAAAATGAAAATGGATGAATTTGAAAAGAAGGAAGATGAAAACAAGAGAGCTTTTCTAAGTAAATGTACTTTGCTTGTGATTGAAAATAAATTATTAAAATCCAAAATTTCTAATCTAGAAGTGTCAATAAGAAAATTTTCAATTGGTAAACATTCGTTGGATACCATACTTGAAAATCAATTATATGGCAATAATAGAAGAGGACTTGGATTTTGTTTGAAAAATGTTGAAAACCCAAATTTAAGAAATTCCACAATGTGACTTCTATCGTGAAAAATATGCCTACAAAGTGCTTTTCTTGTGATAGTGTTGGTCACACATCCTATTATTGTAAGTTTAGGAACACGAACATAAAGTTCAAACAAGTGTGGGTTCCTAAAGCTTTGATGACTAACACTAGTGGACCGTGTTGGATTCCAAGGTCACACTTAACACCTTTCATGTAGGTGAGGTGGAGATTTGGCGAGGAGCAATGAATTGAAAGTTTCATTCTTTTAGCTCCTTAGTCAAATAGCGACGCGAAGGTATATTTCTTTTCCCTCTTTGCATTCATTGCATATGTTCATAGATTTTGTGTGTGCCTGGTTTAATTTTTATTTGTGTGCTTGTTTGTTTGCTTTTTAGGTTTGGTTTCAGTTCCTTATAAAAAGAAAACAAAAAATGAAAAACCAAAAATAAAAAAATGTGCTTAATGATTACATCTTTATGATTCACTATAAGTGGTATTTTTTGAATGTTCATTCATATCCTTTGTAGAAATCATTGTATTATTGTTATAGCTACATGCGCATGTTATAATCTATTTTGTAGCCATGACATGCTTCATGAAATGATTAATTTGATTTCTACACCTACATACCACTTCCACGAATATTAAACTTGTTGTACTTTTGGAGATTCTTTTTATGAATATTGGAAAGTGAATGTAGGTTGATAATAACTGAATTATCTAAGGGATATGATGTGTATTGCCATGAATAAAAATTGAGCACAAAAAGAAATGAATATGAAAAAAACATGAAAATTGCTCTTTATGTAAATGGATACAATTCATGGTAAATATACTACCCTCGAGTATCCAACATATGCTTTATGGGTAATCTTTAGCGTTGGTGTATTTTACTCGTCAAGCAATGTCAACCCCACATCTAAGAGTTCTTATAGGCTATGTTTTGAGGTTTGGTATCTTGAACTCATCCTTAATGAGGTGGAAAAAAATCAATCCTAGTGATATTCATGCTAATTGGAAAATGTGGATTGGTTTTGGTTGATGTCCTAAACTGAATCTTCCCTTGTACTTCAATGTTTATATTATTACACTTACACAATGGTGGTGAAGTCTTCATTATGATTTTCGATGAACTTGAATTGCCTACTTTATGAAAAATGACATGCAAGTGAATGATATAACCTATAATACTTTATTTTTGCATGTGATTTTTAATGACTTCATTAGTACGCTTTTGATGATAACAAAAGGGGGAGAAAAAGCGTTGGTTGGAAAGATTTGTGGGCATCAAATGGTATTAAATATGTGGTATTTTTGAAGAGGGAGCATTACAAATACATGAATAGGGGGAGCTTGGAAAAAGGGGAAGCTTGCTTTTCAATTTGGTAAGTTGTGCAGGCTAGTAATGCTTGCTCATTGCATACATCATATTGCATTACATCCTTCATCACACTTCACACACGCACATTTATTTGCTCAAATCTTTTATGGGGTTGTCATCATCAAAAGGGGGAGATTATTGGATACGACGATCAATGACTTCGTGTTTGATGATAACAAATGTGTGTGAATTATTTGATGTGTGTGCTAAGTATTTTTCAGATTTGGCCAAGCAAAGTACACAAGGGGAAATTCAGTTAACAACAAAAAGGAAGAAGAGAAGTGATGCACATTCATCCAAAAGAGTTTTGAGAAAGGGGCATTTTTGCAAATATTATTTTATCTAACTGCCCAATTCGGGTGGCACTTGGTTGCATCCAAAAGCAATTTGATAAAGGGCATTGTTGTAATTAATCTAGCATTAGGTCGGCTCAGTCCCAATAAAAAGGGATGTGTGCCACTGGGAATCAAGGGGGCTGGAAAAAAATAACTCTAGGAATACTAATTTTTGGCCGGCCCCCAACACATCACCTCCATCTCCAATGATCTTTGCACGTGGCTATCTCATGCAAGCAACCAAACTTTAATTGGAAGAGAACAAAGTTGAAGTGGGAGAGAGAAATCAAAACAAAGCTTTTCTTTGTGTCTTCGTTTGTTTGCAGGTTCCAAGCAAATTCCAACATAGCCGGCCATATCAAATTTCCAAGAGAACGTACACTTTTAATTCCCCCCTCCATTGAAGTACACGAGAGAGAGCCTCTCTAGTTTTTGTTGCTACCACAAAGCAAAAAAGGAAGCAGATCAGAGAAGCTTAATTGCATTGAAAAGCTAGTGTTTTGATTCCTTCAATTAATTAATGGTCAAAATCCTTTTTGTTTTTTCTTGGTGGTTTGCAGGTTGTTCCAAAAATTAGTGGAGTATCAAAAGGCAAGAGGTTGCCAAACGAAAAAGAAAGATGCTGAGGATTTCAGTAGGCCAAAGAAATTAGTAGTGGATTAATTGGTGAATTGTTCCCCCCTAACGTTTTTGTTTTGCTGGCAAAAGAAAAGGAAACGCACTGAACTCTCCATTACTTGTGTTGCGGCTACAAGAGAGAGCGAGGGTATGAGAAAAAGGGAATATTAATCTAGTTTGATGTTTGTTTTGTTTTGCAGGGCACACAATGCACAAGTAGTCCATGGCCGATCAACATCCTTGACGAAGTCCTTAAGTTACTGCCATGCGTGGTCTACTCTACTATCGAGAGATCTTCCACGGTGCTGCCTCCTTGCTATCTCAACAACTGCGACGCCATCAACCCGCGACCGTTGTTCTTCTTCACTCGACGAGTTCTCAAGCTTTCTTCCCGTTATTGCAGACTTCATCCACATCCCCATCGAAGTCCACGCTGCCGTGAACATCATCAACTCTGACATCATCTAGAGCTGTGTTCTTCATCCCGCTGCCACATCTACAGGCCATCGCAAAGTTTTTGCAGCCATCACAGATTAGAGGAGAGACACATTCATGCGGGTGCACCAATTAATTGAAGGGATGTTCCTTCATATGTACTGCTGGCTTTGAATTGATTGGGTTTTACTAAAGAGAAACCTACTTGCTTTGTATGTACTGGGGAAGTTCCTTTGTAGCCCCCCTCTAGGCTAGGGTCAAGATCCAACACTTACTCCCCCTGCTTAGATGCAGTTATTATCATTCATGTTTTTGCTTGATTGTTGTCACTTTTTCTCCCCCTTGTCATCCCAAAAAATATAATAGTATGCATACCATGTGAAGAAAAAAAATTTCATAGATTCCTCAAAGTTTGCATCATTGAAGTTGGGTCTCCCCCTTAATGTGTGTATGGATTTAGAGATTCATTGGGAGCTCTTCTACTAATCTCTTATAGTTTTGGTACCTGAAAATCAATCAAATAATTTTGGTACCCTTTCTTTGTGGGTCTGTGGGATTAGTCATACATAATAATGTAATCAACCAAGAGGGAACCAAACTCAGTTGGGTTGAGATTTCCCATAAGTAAATCTATAATCTCTACAAAAATGAACATTATTCATAAAACTAGAAATGTAATTGTCTTTTATTTGGACGGTTCCAATTTTGGAAATCCAAACTTTGACATATCCATTTTCAGTTTTAGGAACTCTAGCTTGATGATGAGAGATCCTAGCATTTTGATTGGTCATATTATAACCTAAGCCATGTTTGCTAGATTGGGGGTTTTGTGATCTAATCAAGCTATCTAATTTTTCTTTACCTTTATTGAACATATCAACATTATTAACCAAGTCCCCATGCTTTGCCTTAATGGCGGTCATGTTCTTTTCTAAGTCTCTAAACCTATTTCCTAAGTCTTTGAGTTCTACATTGAGCAACCTATTCTTTTCAATTAAATATGTATTGGTGCTAATCAATTTTAGGTTCTCTTCTCTAATGTTTTCTAGCTCTTGAATAGTAGGATTAGAACCACAAGATTTATGCATCCTTTTTAAAAGCTCTTTGAGTTGGACCTTATATAAAGCATAAATTTTATGAAATTCCTCCACATAACCAAGTTCCTCATCATCACTACTATCGCTATCACTAGAGTTATGGTAGGAATTTATCTTGGGGACTTCCCGTGCTATGAAGCACATGTGGTTTCGCTCATTCCTTTTTCTTAGTTCTCCTTCACTTTTGGATGATGATGAGCTATCAGAATCCTCTTCATCATCCCTTTTCTTCCAAGCCGCAAAAGATTTTCTGTTTGGCCTTTTGCCTTTGTATGACTTCGTTCTATTTTCTCTATTTTTCTTTAGTGGACACTCCTTCATATGACCTGGCTTATTACATTAATAACAAATAACATCATTAGTGGAATTGAACTTACAGTTGTAGGACTTACGTGCATTTAGGATTTCTTGAATCCTTTGGATAAGAGTGCCATTTGTTTCTCCATCTCATCATTGACTTCATCATTGGACTCCTCTATATTCGATGTGGCTTTGAATGCAAGATTCTTCTTCTTTTCATCGTGTTCCTTGGTCTTTCGCTCTTGCAGTTGGAGTTCATACGCCATTAGATTACCGATGAGCTCCTCTAAGGTTAGCTTTGAAGTGTCGTTGCCTTCTTTAATGGCCAAAGCTTTGGATTACCATTCGGGAGTGAGGGATCTAAGAATCTTGCATATGTGATCCTCTTGTGTGTACTTCTTTCCCAATCCCGCAAGTGTGTTGACGATCTCCATAACTCTCGTGTACATCTCCGTTATGTTCTTGCCTTTCTCCATCATAAATTGTTCATACTACCAACATAAAGAGAAGATTTCGATGATTTAACTTTTTGGTTACCTTCATGCATTACCTCAAGGATTTTCCATATTTGATACACGGAGGTAACCATGGAGATACGGTTGTACTCCGTTGTGTCAAGGTCGCAATATAAAGTGGACACAGCCTTGGCATTTAGAGACACTTTGTCCATCTCCTTCTTGGTCCACTTTTCTTCCAGAGTGGGTCTTCATAAGGATTCTCCACTATCTTCCATAGCTCATAGGAGATAGAGAGAAGGTACATTCGAATCCGATTCATCCAAGATCCATAGTTTGATCCGTTGAGAAGTGGTGGTCGGGTGGAAGATTGTCCTTCGGGGAAATGATTGGTTGACGCCATCTATAACCTCGCTCTGATACCAAGTGTTGGATCCTGTGGATGGCAAACAACACTAGAAGGGGGGTTGAATAGTGTTGTATAAAAAAACTTTTCACAAATGAACACCACAAAAAAATAACTTCCCTTCAAATGTTGCCTAAGGAACCAAGTATAATGATCTATGATGGGTCCTTAATCAACACGATTGATCTTCAAATATCGATAAGATAATATATAACCAATAAATATCAAAGGAGTAAAGAAAATAGAATAGATCTCACAGCGGAATATAATAATGAATTTAATTAGCAAGAGTAAATTAACAAATGATTGCAAATGACCTATAATAAAAATGAACTTGTTAGTGTAAAGTAAATGTCAAGCACAAACACAAAGATTTTTATACTGGTTCCCCACAAGCTAGGTACGTCCAGTCCCCGAAACTCTTGTTGTGCTTTAATCCACTATTATCAGTAAATAGTACAAATCATCTCCCGCCAAGAGGATTTACAACCACCTTACCTACAAAAAGGATTTTCAACCACCTAGACTTTCCTCACAATCCGAGGACTTTCAACACCCTTATCGCCAAGGAACTACAAGTAAAATCAAATCCAATACACCACAATGAACTGGTGAGGATTGGTTTTTACACCCAATAATTCTATAGCCAAGAATACATTTGCAATTGTGCTTAACGTGGCTAAAAGAATTTAAATCGTTCGTAGACCACACAAAGAATATGAATTTATTCAATGTGATCTAGAATCTAGATGTGTTCTTAGATCACACAAAGAATATGAAATTATTCAATGTGATCTAGAATCTAGATGTTTCAAAAATCCTTTGATAATATGAAAAATCAAAGAGAAGGATTTTGAAAACCAATTTGCAATAGCCAAAAAATAATAATGATCTTAAAAAGAATTATAAAAGAATAAAAGCAATAAGATCAGAAATTGAAAAACTGTTTTGGCTATGAAGAACTTTGAGAGCAATTAGAACGATGAGATCTTTTGAGAGAATAAGAATTTTGCTCAAAAATGAATTGGTGAGGAAAATTTTCTCATATGGTCTCTATTTATTGAGCTTAGGGAGAATTCGAAATGATTCAAAATCAAGTTTGACTTCAGCCCAAAAATCAAGCAAGGAATAAATGAGAGAGTGAATCAAGGAATTCTGGTCGCACATTTGGTAGTCGACTCCCTAACTTTGGTAGTTGTCTCCCAGAGTGTTTCTGAGAAAATCTGCTACAACTTGTAGTCGACTCCCTAACTTTGGTAGTCGACTACCAGAGTATCTTTTCAGGGAGAAGGCAGAAATTAGGGTAGTGAACTACTGGGTGTTTGTAGTTGACCACAAGTTGAAACTTAGCTTCTATGAAAAGTATGCTCTCAAAAAAGTTTTAAAACAACTTTAAAAACATTTTAGAAAATCATTTTGTGTATGTGCATATTCTTTCTTATTTTTGACATAATCCTAAGAAAATGAAAAACAACTCACACACTAGACTCTATGAAGAACTTGAAGCCATGAATGCGCTTGAGCTAGTTGCATATGCTTCGCTTGAATTTGAGCTCCTCTTTAGCTTGAGTTTGAGCACATTCTTTGAGCTTCATCTTTGAGCTCCTCTTGTGCTAAAGCTTTAGAATGTAGACGTGGAATGTGAGCTCAACCCATCTTTATCTTCTATGTGTGTAGTTATAGTTCTTCTTCTCGGAGTATGTTTCGAGCTTCAATTAGCTTATTGCACAACCTACACACTTAAGTAGTATGATTAGTAATTTATCAACATTTGGTGTGATCATCATCAAAGCAAACCACTTGGGGTGGGACTAGATTCCCATCAGTGAAATCCAGTATTCCCGACCTCTATTACAGTGGACCACCCACCCAAAAGTGTCATTGTGCATCTGTACAGTTCAATGTATGCCACATGGCCCAATAGTCCGTAAATGCCCCGAGGGCCCAATATTCTGTAAATGCCCCGAGGGCCCAATATCAGTATTTGTATGCATGGACCATCCAAAGATGGCATGGCACAAATAATGGTACCATATGCAAAAAGAACATTTTATGAACATTTAGGCAGGGTTACCATGAACATTAAGCTATTTCATTGGTAATGTCAAATGTACAAGAAATCAACCTTAAAACCATTGTTAAGCTAATACAAGAAAATATCGTTATAAACAAACTTGCAAACTATCGTTTCATGTCATTAGTCACTAACATTAAGCTATCATTAACTGCCAAATTGGGGTTATCATTTCATGGGTTTAACTGCTAACAATAAGCTAACCGTTCATGTCAACTACTACTAACATTGATCTAACATTTTATAACATTAAGCTCGCTTCATTAAAACATTAAGCTACTACCATTAACAACAAGCTATAACTAACATGAAGCCCAATTATCATTAGCATTAAACAAACCATCACCATTAACACGCTAATATCATTATTAACAACAATTTGGGTAACAAGTTAACAACATCATTAAGCTCATGAATATTAAACCAATCATCATGTTAACTAAAATAGTCCACGCTAATATCATTATTAACAACAATTTGGGTAACAAATTAACAACATCATTAAGCTCATGAATATTAAACCAATCATCATGTTAACTAAAATAGTCTACATGGGAGCAAATTATATGTTTTGCATATCATTATATTAAGTGACATGATCTTAGCTTGCATGTTAATAAACTGTTAATTAAAAAATACAGTTAATACACTGTGCATTAGATGTTTACTAGTAACAGTGTATTAGATGCAATTATTAATATACCTTAAACATGATATCATATTAATTTAGCTATGATAATATGAAATTAATATGACATAATGTTTACTATAAAAATAAACATTAACTATGTTGTTACTACTAACTCTCGAAGTATATAGAAGATCAACATAATTTAATCCTTAAACTAGCATCAACAACCATATTAAACTAGCATTAGAATAATTAATAACATGCTAATATTTTTAGAGGAGCTATAGAGCTATAATTCGTTATGCATACTAACGAGTTATATATAATATGCAGGCTACTATACTGGAAATTCAATTGCTAACATTAATACTATGCAGGCTACATTAGAAGTAAGGTATAGTATTTTACATTTTACATTAGATGACCCAATTGAAACTTGTAAATATAATAGCCTACATTGTTACACAATAGCCTGGGTCTGTAGGGATATTTGTAGTGAATAACACCATACTATGTATTACATGTGTTACTAATAGCTATTTTATTGGGCCACACATAGATAACAACAAATATTAATTTGATGTTATCATGCTAACACTAACATTTTTAGGGGGGTACAGGGAACCTACTATACGTTGCGTGAATCCGATGAGGAGGGCGAGTGTTGGGTTCATCGCGATGGAAACGGGGTCATCGGAAACTCGCCGGAGCTTGTGAAGTCATTGGGATATCGTTGGGAAAATACGTCGAACACTTGGTAGGCAACATTCGGTGAGAGGAGCCGGAACTCGTGCTCGTATTTGTAGGAAAGGGGAACGTGGGGGAAGGAGATCGGTGGAGAGGGAGAGATTACCAGTCCTCTTGCTGGGCCACCGTCGGCCGAAGCTGGGCAATTGCCAGCCGGAATGAGGTGGCAGGGAGGCCGCAGTTGGCCTTCTAGCAGATGGCCAGAGGGCATGGAGTCGCGGTCGCTTTCCGATCGTATGATTTTCGTGTGCGTGCCTTCTTGTTCGTACGCGTATTTTTGTGACCTCCTCTTGTATTGCAAACACGCGAAGTAATATGTCGTTGTGACCTTCTGAGAGAGTACTTATTTATGGGATTTTTTGTGAACATTATTTTACGGCACATTCTTCCACAAAACAGCTTTGTTTAAAGGGGTGTCGTAACTTTAGACTTCGACGTTTGAACTTTTTATTTTTAGTTCCATTTTTCAGTAACCTCGCACGTGATCAATCATCGTAGTCTCGACCCTCTCGTCGACACGGTTGTCCCGATATTTTTCTTGTATTTATCGGACACCGTTAGACCGACCTTTTCACCTAATCACTTTATAATCTACTTAGCCCTAATTAATTCAAATTTCAAATAACTTAATTAAATCTTTAGGATTTGATACATATGGCATATGATTCGCCTAGATATAAGCCACACTAGTTGCACCCCCTCCCTCACACACACACACTCTCCAATCAACTTAAATATACCCCATTCTCAACACTATATAGCAACTTTACATGTTAAAACGCAAACAAGCATAGGGTTCATGCATCGGCAGCTGCCTTCCACTGAAACTCATGCACAGCCGCTCCTCCTTGCTCCCTCCGGCCATACCCTTGGCCACCGGCCACCCATCACCTCCAGTCCCCTCCACGGCGACCCCCACCTGCCGGAGAACTCCATGTATCCCTCCTCAAAGCCGCATAGAACCTGCCGAACTCTCTCAAATATTGTCATCTCCCCTAACAAAACCCTTCGGCCTTCCCAACCTGTCGCACAAAAAACCCACACCGACCACCTCGGCAACCCCCTTGCTCTGGCCACCCTTCTCCACGGCAAACCCACTTCTCCTCCTCCCATTAAACCGCCCGGAGCCCCATAGAACTACCGCACAAATCTTCCCCCGTGCGCATTGCAGCTGCACAAGACCCCCTGGCGGCACCCCCTACGCGCGCCAGTCACCCTATGACATGCTTCTCCCCGTTACACCCAGGCGCACTCCCTTGTGTGCACAAGCAGCCCCTAGCTGCATATATACTCCCCTCTCTAATAAAACTGTCGATCTGCCCCCTTCACCCCATAAAACAGCCCCCCTCTCTCCCAAACAGATCCGAGCCTTCCCCAAAACAGAGGCAGCCCCTTCCTCCCATTAACAGCAAGCTGCAAGCTCCCCTTGGCCGTGCCCCCGTGCCGTTGCCGAGACCCCCTTGCTCGCTATCACCGTGCGCAACCCAACAGCAGGTTGGGATCTTCCTTGCTCGCTGCCGTTCGTGTATCATGCTACCGTTGTCTCTAATTGTCATCGTGCCTCGCTCGCTATCGGATCCAACCCCTGACGTCACTACCCAACGTCAATGTAGATCTCACGTCGTGTTCAGGTATATCCTCGATCCGTAGGAAACCCAAACACCGCATGTTTAAACAAGATTAAAATCGTTAATTTTCCTTGCTTTGATAAATCACTAATTGAACTTAATAATATGGGACTGTAGGTTTGGTGATTATGGTTTGAGCACATAGGAAGTTCTAGACTCCGTTGAATTAAGACTTTCAACATGGTTATTTCAGGCAAGTGAAACTTGCTCAGATTGTTGTTGTAAGCCATGTTTAGGCTATTTTGTAAAATTGTGTAAAAGGGACTAGCTAGGCGGTGAAATGATAGTCGCCTAGACGCCGTACTTGATCTAGCTTGTTGTCAAGCTAGATCAGACACCCTTGCTATGTCATTTCATGCATATCACATGTCACGTTTATTTTGATATAACTGTACGCAATTCAATATCAGTTATCATATTGCATATCATGTCATATCATGCATTGAATGTATGGCTGTGATTGTGCAGCACACGCTACTATTGAAATGTAAGCTGCGGCGAGTAGGATATTGACTCCTACATCATGAATGAGGCTAGGTCAACCCTATGTCATAAACACTTCCTGTCTCGTGATCTAGAAGATATACACGTAGAGGGGTAGGGTTAAACGGCCACTCAGCGTAGAAGTGTGCCAGATCAGCAACTTCAGCTGTAAGGCGTAAACCCTGTGCACAATGTGACCGCATGTTTTATTGCTTTTCATGAAAAATTGTTTAGTAGCTTTTGCTACGACGTGCCATGCATCGTAAATATCATGTTCATTATAACTGCTGCATTCATTAAAATATCATGCCATGTCATTATCATTATTTAAGAACTGCTAGTTGTACTCTTTTTCTTTTACGTTTCCTTGTACAAAAGTCTCCCTTTCCTTTTTGGAGATTTTTGCTGACATGTGACCTTTTCTCTTTGGGTGTCACATGTCAGGCTTTGAGTCTGAGGTAGGGGCTGAGGACTACCAGGTTGCTGCCGTCACGCTTGAGGCTTTTGCTGACGTCCAGTTCGAGGACACCGAAGACCAGTCCTAGTCTCAGTTGGAGGCTACTTTGTAGTTGCCGTTTACTTTCCTAGATTGTTGCTGATAGAGTCTTCGATGCATAGCACCTTATGTTGTTTTGTTTCGGCCATGCTTGGGCCTTCTTTTTAGACTCTCTTGTACCTTCTTTTATGACTATCTGTGGATGTTTGGAATAATGAAATGGATGTTTTGAATGTAGGTTAAACTTTAACTGCTTCAACTATTATTATTGTTGTTTCTTTTGCAATGCAAGAATCTGCGAATGGATGAATACATAGACGCTTATCAGACTGCAGCTTCACAGCTCCAGTCTGAGTGGACCTCTTCGCGTCTCGCCTTCCATTCTTGGAAAGCGAGGCGTGACAGGTTTTTGTGGTGGCCCATGCAGGTTGTTGCACCTGCGAAATATCGAAACAACGATAATAATACAAGATCCATTGAAACATTCGAAACATTCGAGTCATAAAATTTGAGTCTAATGCGAAGGTTTTTCCCTTGTCTTAGGTGGTGGGAAGACTTGGATAGATGTCCAAGTTTGATAGTCAGGCACATTCCTTAAGATTTAGTCGTACTCGTCTTAGGATACCCTAGTAGCCTCTCACCCAGGTTTGACCATATTAGATTCCTTGAGTTTTTCCTTTAGTCGTTCGCTTAGGTCCATCAAATTTCGGGCTGTTACGCCCCGCTTCCCAAAACTACGGAGGCGAAGCGTGACTAAGTCCCGCTTGGGCCGGAGCTGTGAAGCTCAGACCCAATAAGCGTCTGTAGTGGTACCATTTTAAAATTTTTAGGTTCTTGCATTTATAAGATTCAAAACAACAGAAAGTACAGAAAGAAATTTGCATTCATTTATATGGAGAGATAATATCCAGCGAGTACAAAGTCTAAAAAGAGAAGCCTAAGCATGACAACAAACTACCGAAAGAGCGAACTAAAAGTAGTAACCTCTGAAAGGCGGCGACTGAAAAGACCTCAAGGTCTGGTCCTCGTCAGGCACGTACTCTGGGTCGACGTCCTCGGGCTCCACGTACTCTGATAAGTTTGACTCGTCCATGTACTCTGGCTCAACACCTGACGTACAGCACCGAAGAGAAAAGGAACTGTACATCAGGTAAAGTCTACAAGGAGGGTTAGACTTTACTGCAAGTGTACTGAAATTTAAAGCAACGTTTTACTGGTTAATTAACATGCTGGGGTTATAACATGGCATTTAAAGAAAGTAACGGAGCAGGAAAAGTAAACACGTCAAACAGTAGCCGCAGCGTATTCTACCGACTACGGGACTAACCTAAAGGGGTCAAGACAAGACGAGACAAGACAAGACAAGACAAGACACGACAAGACACATGTGACTCGAAGGGTTCACGCCTTACGGTTAGAGGGGGATCAGACCCTCTCCCCATATGCATGCTCAACCCTACCCCAACCCAAGTGCTCAGGATAAGAAGGTACAGGGATCACTCTCGCTGGGAGAGCATCTGAAATGCCTGGAGGCTTTTTGTATAACAGGGATCACTCTCGCGTAGAGAGCATCCGAAACGCCCGGAGCTTTTTGTTTAACAGGGATCACTCTCGCTAGAGAGCATCCGAAATGTCCGGAGGCTTTTTGTGTAATAGGACACGACATGACACGCAAGGAATTGTTATTCTAGGGCGTCCACACGCACGCACACACATGAATATCCTAAGGTGCTAGTTGTTGTTGTTGCGCTTAGGCTTCGTCGTCAAGTCTAAGCTGTAAAAGGGGGTTCCATACGCTATCATTTCACGTTCGGTTCTCCTTAGTCATACTTTTACAGTTCAAGAAAAAGATGGCCTACACGTGGCCGAAAGTACGCAAGTGTAACACTTGCCTGCGGTGGCAAGTGCGTCGTTTGTCTGGAGCGTCTCGTCGAAGCGACGCGTCAGCGATGGTCCGTCTAAAACGAGTCAAGCGACGATGTCAGGTCGCGTTTTTCATTAATCCTATTAGGGTTCATTTCTAGGTTAAACGTGGCTATCCTAACAATCACATGTCAAAATGTCCGTTCAGCCTATCCGACGATTATATCCTATGTGCACAGTCAAAAAGTTCGATCGTCGATCTACGGTTCCACATCGTTTTAAAGGAGCAGAAAGTAAATTTAGTTACTTTAGTTGATGATTTTTAATTAGGTTTTGATGACTTAAAGTTTAGGTTGCTACGAGTAAGAGGGCTAACCTGGTGCGATGAACGCGCACGAATCTGGCGTCGGGTCTGGAAACGGTGGCAGTGCTCGTGTCCTCGACTACAGGTAGCGCAGTAAGGGTCATCTTGGGATCGCCTCGGGATCGTCTTGGTTGCGGGTAGCACATCGAGATGTCACCACAATGGGTATGGCGTCGAGATCGCTTCGGTTGCGAGTAGCGCAACGGAGCGGCAACGGTAACGGTAGCGACGGGATCGCCTCGGTTGTGTGTAGCGCAACAAGACGGCAAGGTAACGGTATCAGTAACGGGTCACGACGTCTGGAGAGTGTTTGGATTGGGGACCAATCAAGGGAAGCGCATCGACGGTGATGAGGACAGATTGGGGCGAGTTGGTCGGATCTGCTACGCAGGGTCTGTCGTGAGTTTTGTGAGAGGTCAGCAGCAGCTAAGGGGAGAAGAGGGCACATGTGTTGTCGAAACTGGACGGCGGCCTACCGACGGAGAGGGGAAAGAACCCGGTGGCCTGTGCAGCTGGACAGTGCAGCGGCACGTGCGGATGGCCGGACGGTAGCGCAGCGGCGCACAGGGTGGCGCAGCAGGTTGCGCATGCGGCAAAGGTCGCTGGGCGGTTCAGGCAGTCCTGGCGACTGCTGAAGGTGGCGCGTGGGCTGATCGGAGCAAGGGCCGGTGGCTGGTGCTGTCGAGATGGGGCGGAGCAAGGCTGTCGAGGGGCTTTTGAGAGGGAGAGGGCTGGATCCGAAATGGCCTAGGGGTTGTCGGATCCTCAAGGGGAGGGGAGAGAGAGAGAGAGAGAGAGAGAGAGAGAGAGAGAGAAGGCCGACGGTTGCGGTAGCTTTAAGGCTGAGGGGGCGGCAATTTTCTGCCAAGAGGCCGTGAGTTATAGGGCTCAGGTGGGGTCGCCGAAAATTTAGAGTAAGAGGGGGAGAGGTAATAGAGGGAGGTGGTGGTCAGAGCTCTCGTGGAAAGGCCAGCGACAGGTCTATGTTACTGAAAGGAGACCGGAGCAAAGAGGATTTTGGCTGGATCAAAGGTGATTGTAGAGAGGAGAGTGGTTGCGTGACAAAGGGGAGGGTCGCCGGAGGAAGCAGAGCGTAGCCGCGAGCAATGGGGTCGCGTGAGGTGTTGGGTGCGAGGGTTTCAAAAATGGCGGCTGTTGTCAATGGAAGGGGGAGGTCAACAATTGCGTTCTTGCGTGAGGGACGGCAGTAAGGCTAGGGTTTCGGCCAGTTTAGAGTAGGATAGTGATGGGACTAAAATGAGCAAGGAGATAGGTGTAGGCTGTAGACGATTTTTTTTGTGCGGCTCGGAAATTTGATAAACCTAGTTTCCCTAGGGTTGGCTGATCAAATAGTAGACCTAGGTTGCTATTTATATTAAAGTAGAGGAGGGAATCACATGGGGAGAATAGTTTGGGGAGAGGTGTGCTGACGTGGGATTGAGGGCAGAAGTCTGTTAGGATTTAATGGAAAAATCAATTAGGTTTGATTTTTTTATTAATAAAGTTAGTTATTAAAAAAATATTTGATTTTCTTTTGAAAACACCTGCAGCTCTTGGAGTATTGGGTAAATAATGTTAAGGTTTAAAGATAATTATAATATTATGTTTGTTTCAAAAAGAAACGCATGGTCCTATTATTTCAACAGTTTGTAATTTAAAAAAAAGATTTTAATAGTAATAGTGTGCTATGCAAAATGGTCCACAGACATCCAAAAAAACAAAAGGAAAGTACTGGGGTGATCGCGCCTCCGAGAGGATCGCAAGGACGTGGTTCAATCGTGCATTTGAGCTACAGAAATTAGCAATAAAAATCAAATACGAAAATCACAGACATGAAACAACCATACACGCTAAAATACGTGCGGTCGGAAAGCAGCCGTTACATTCTACCCACCTTAGAAATGATTCCGTCCTCGGAATCACTTATAATAATAATAATAATAATATCTATAATCACTTATGCCTAATACTCCCCTATCTACACATAACGATCGCTAATCCTATAACTTCAATCAGTGTTCCTCAGCACTTCATCATAACTCGTCTTTCCACCGAATAAGCTACAACTATAATCACATTCTAGCACCCAACTTTAAATCCACATTACCATCTACAAATCAACAATCATCATGTCCCTAATAAATTCTCCATCATACTTTCTCATAAATTTCCTCCATAATCAATGAACCATCGAACCACATATACCCTTACCTCTATCATCTAATCTCCTAATCAAACTAAATCCGTCTACCTAACCATCCATTCATCTAAACATGTCGTGTTATCTCCAAGGTCTTCTCACGTCATCTTAATAATCAAGTCTTGATGCGTTAAATGTTCTGCTCATTCTCATGATCACTTTAAATCATACTATCACGTCCTAGCTACACCTATCTATCACGCGTCCAAGTTTCAGATCGATTAAGTACTCATCTCCCTACACATAATTTCATCCAATCAGACTGCAATAAAGAGATCTCAGTGATGGGCCCTAAGAGAATCAAGACTACATTCTGCTGGGCCCGAAGTCAATGGACCCGAGCGAACGACTAAAAGAAGAGCTCTAGAAATCTAACACGGTCAGAGTCAAGTGAGGGCTACTAAGGTATCTTAAGATGTGTATGACTAAATCTAATCCAAGGCGCCTGACTATCAAACTTGGACGTCTATCTAAGTCCCCCTACCATATAAGACAAGGAAACCCCTATTTAGACTCGTACATGCTAAACTGGATATTAAATGAATGCGGTACTCTTATTGTTCCAAACTTTTTTGCATGACCTGCATGGGCCACCACTAAAACCTGTCATGCCCTGCTTCTTAAAACTACCGAGGCGAAGCGTGACTAAGGCCCGCTTGGGCCGGAGCTGTGAAGCTCGGACCCAAAAAGCGTATGTAGGGGTACCATTTTAAAATTTTCAGGTTCTTGCATTTATAAGATTCGAAACAACAGAAAGTACAGAAAGAAAGTTGCATTATTAATATAGAGAGATAATATCCAGCGAGTACAAAGTCTAAAAAGAGAAGCCTAAGCATGGCAACAAACTACCAAAAGAGCGAACTAAAAGTAGTAACCTCTGAAAGGCGGCGACTGAAAAGACCTCAAGGTCTGGTCCTCGTCAGGCACGTACTCTGGGTCGACGTCCTCGGGCTCTAAGTACTCTGGTAAGTCTGACTCGTCCACGTACTCTGGCTCAACACCTGACGTACAGCACCCAAGAGAAAATGAACTGTATGTCAGGTAAAGTTTACAAGGAGGGTTAGACTTTACTGCAAGTGTACTGAAATTTAAAGCAACATTTTACTGGTTGATTAACATGCTGGGGTTATAACATGGCATTTAAAGAAAGTAACGGAGCAGGATAAGTAAACACGTCAAACAGTAGTCGTAGCGTGTGCTACCGACTACGAGACTAACCTAAACGGGTCAAGACAAGACGAGACAAGACACGACAAGAAAAGACACGACAAGACACATGTGACTCGAAGGGTTCACGCCTTATGGTTAGAGGGGGATCAGACCATCTCCCCATGTGCACGCTCAACCCTTACCCCAACCCAAGTGCTCAGGATAAGAAGGTACAGTGATCACTCTCGCTGGGAGAGCATCCGAAACGCCTGGAGGCTTTTTGTATAATAGGGATCACTCTCACGTAGAGAGCATCCGAAACGCCCGGAGGCTTTTTGTGTAACAGGGATCACTCTCGCTAGAGAGCATCCGAAACGCCCGGAGGCTTTTTGTGTAACAGGACACGACATGACATGCAAGGAATTGTTATTCTAGGGGGTCCACACGCACGCACACACATGAAAACCCTAAGGTGCCAGTTGTTGTTGTTGTTGCGCTTAGGCTTCGTCGTCAAGTCTAAGCTGTCAAAGGGGGTCTCGGATGCTATCATTTCACGTTCGGTTCACTTTAGTCGTACTTTTACAGTTCAAGAAAAAGATGGCCTAAATGTGGCCGAAAGTACGCAAGTGTAACACTTGCCTGTGGTGGCGAGTGTGTTGTTTGTCTATAGCGTCTCGTCGAAGCGGTGCGTCAGCAAAGGTCCGTCGAAAACGAGTCAAGCGACGGTGTCAGGTCGCGTTTTTCATCAATCCTATTAGGGTTCATTTCTAGGTTAAACGTGGCTATCCTAACAATCATATGTCAAAATTCCATTCAGCCTATCCGACGATTCTATCCTATGTGCACAGTCAAAAAGTCTGATCTTCGATCTACGGTTCCACATCGTTTTAAAGGAGCAGAAAGTAAATTTAGTTACTTTAGTTGATGATTTTCAATTAGGTTTTGATGACTTAAAGTTTGGGTTGCTACGAGTAAGAGGGCTAACCTGGTGCGATGAATGCACACGAATCTGGCGTCGGGTCTGGAAACGGTGGCGGTGCTCGTGTCATCCACTACGGGTAGCGCAGTAAGGGTCGTCTCGGGATCACCTTGGGATCGTCTTGGTTGCAGGTAGCGCAGCGAGATGTCACGACAAAGGGTACGGCGTAGAGATCGCTTCTGTTGCGAGTAGCGCAACGGGGCGGCAACGGTAACGGTAGCGACAAAAGTACAACATACAAAGTAAAGGTGCCACGCACCGACAACTAACAGAAATCCTAAAACAAAAGGAAGCTCAGCAAGGTCACTAAGAATGGTCACAGGTGTCCACAAACTCCTCCTGGACAGACTTGGGCACAGGCTCATCGTCAGCAATTACCACGTCCTCAGCAACGGTCTCTGGCTCAAGGTCTAACATGTGACACCCAAAAGAGCAAGGGGCACATGTCAGCAAGTCTTCAAGAGACTTGTGCAAGGAAACTGAAAGTGAAAGTAAAGCAACCTAGCAGTTCTAGCATGATGTAATGACATGGCAGATATAGTATGAGTGCAACAAGTAAGGTAAAGTACGAGCATGGCATGGTAACTGGCATTTAAATCATGACATGGATATCAAGTTTTGCATGAACAATCACAAAGACAAGGACAAGTCTAGTAAGCACGTCGTGCACAGAGATTACGCCTTTTGGCTAGAGTGGCTACGCGGCCAACTCCTAGCTCAAGTGATCGCTTATCCCTACCCCTCCACGTGTATCGAGCCAGGGCCTTACCCCCGAACACGGAATGCTCGCTTCTGGATCACGAGCCAGGAAGTGTTTTTCATGATGGCATAGGGGTGCACCTAGCCTCAACAAGAAAGTCGGGCATTGGATTTTGACCAACACATGTAGCCCGCTTCTGGATCACGAGCCAGGAAGTGTTTTTCATGATGGCATAGGGGTACACCTAGCCTGGGCAAGGAAGTACAAGTATTGTAGCGTGTGCTATGAATGCAACATTCAACTTGGATGACATGTAAGATGCAATGCATGGCAGATAACAGTTTAAGTGCGTACAGGTAAGGAATTTAATCATGGCAGATAACAATGCATGAATGACATGGCAGGGTGACAGATCTAGCTTCGTTGTCAAGCTAGATCTTTAAAGTTGCGTCTAGATAGCTATCATTTCACTGTCTAGTCTCTTTTACGCTAAAAGCAAGGAAGTGGCCTAAAACATGGCCCTAAGCAGAAGATGGCAAGTTTCACTTGCCTGCAAGTCTGACGTCAGAAAAACACCGTCCAACGAGTCCAAAGTCACAAATAACCTACGTGCACAAGTCCACCGGCCTACAGTCCTATTTTATTAATCTTGATTAGTTAATTAAAACACTTTAAAACATCAATTTTAATCTTGATTAACAGGCTGTGGTTGGGGGTCCTAGGGGTGCAGAACGTTACCTCAACACGACGCGAAAGCTACATTGGCGTCGGGTAGCGACGCTAGGGGTTGGAATAAAAGAACGTGCTCCTAGTCAAAATTGTAGAATAAATTCCTCGCTCGCTAAGTCTGGGCAGCAACCAGATCAACGAACCAAGATTCCAAAGCTAGCACGTGCGACGAAGAGCTACAACTTGTCGCAACGTCAAAATAGTCCCACGGCGAAGAAGAAGCACTTGGGTGGGACCTACAGCAGTTCTAGGGGTCAATGGGGGACCCATAACAACTCTGGAGAACTTGGGGGTCTCATGGTGGCAAGCGATGCAAGAGTTATGACGTTGCGACGAACGTCGCTCGGTCAAACACAGGCCGCTGCGAGAGTTTGGCTCGGTCAGACACTGCGGGCGGGATGTGCAGCACTGCGGAGATCGCTGCAAGGTGGGGCTCTCGGTCACAGCGGGTCGGTGCGGAAGAATCCGTCGGTCGGGCGCTTGGGGAGCGGGGGTTGCAACGCGGAGCGCTGCAACGAAGAGGTGAGTGGGCGATGCGGGGGAGCGGGCCGGTTAGGCGCTTGGGGGCTCTCGGTCGGTGCGGGGTGGTGCAAGCGTTGCAACGTTGCAAGTTGCAATGGAGCGGGGGCGTGTGGGCGATGCGGTCGATTCTATCGGTCAGACCGATGGAATCTCTCGGTCGTAGCGGGGCAGTGCGAGACTTGCGAAGCGGGGGCGACTGGGTGCGGAGCGGATCGCTTGGTGCGGGCGGGGCTCTCGGTCGGTGCGGGAAAAACCAAGGAAAACCCTCGGTCGGACACGGCGGCTGCGGAGCTGAGTTGCGACGAACGTCGCAAGCGAGATTTTTGAGTTGTGGGGGCGGCTAGGGTTTGCTTGCTTGAGAGAATAGGTTAACCTAGGGGTTGTTTATATAGTATAGAGTGGTTGACTTGGTCTAGGGCTAATTCTAATAGGATTAGGATTTAAAATCAATTAAAACCCAAACCCAAACACTCCTACTCACGCATGGATTGGGTGCGGCCAAGATAGGGGCTAGGATTTGGCTCAAAATATTTTGCAGCGTTATAAACTAATAAAAATTATATTTGGCTAAAAATACTTGAAAACTTAGTATTTAAAAACATTTAAAGCTTGGCTAAAAATATAAAATTAGTCAAATGAACTCCGAAAATTGTGAAATATATATTGGGATGATCGGGACGACGAGAGAAAGGAAACTAAGAAGACGGATCTCAATTTCGACGTCGAGCGACGAAACTAAAAATAGAAACGTCTCACGTCAAAAGTGAAAATCACAACGTCTCTTCGAATAAGATCAAATCGTGGGAGAACGACCCGAGAAATGTCGTTCCAAATTAGTGCCACAATTTAATACTCTTAGAGACGTTCACAACGACATATCACACCAAGATGTTCAAAAACAAACAAGGTCTAAAACAAATGCGTGCACGGTCAACAGCACGTGCACGAAGAAGATACGATTGGAAAGCGACCGTTACATCCTCCCCACCTTAGAATAAAGTCTGTCCTCAGAATTTCTAACTATAAATATAACTCTAGCTAGACTAGTAGCTATCCCGATCACATCACATTATAATTCAACCAGGTATAGTCATTACAAACGCTTATACATACACTAGGTAGTCAAACAATAATTCTGCTAATATGTATATATATTCATTCATGCACATATTTCAATCATATATATATATATATATATATATATATATATATATATATATATATATATATATATATATATATATATATATATATATATATATATATATATATGCATACATCCCTTATATAACTACTACTAACCTAGCACAAACAATAGTTCAGTTATTCACATAAGATTAGTCTCACACTAGCAAATACAATCATTGCTCTACGTATAGATAGCTACCTATGCACAAAACAAACATGGGTATACTACTCCCTAATATTTCCTAGTATACATCCAATATCAAACACATCAACGCATGTAGTCACACCATACCATTATTAAATCAAGTTACACTATATCTAATATGCATTCACCGCTACTATAATTTCACAATACATAGTCATTCAAATGCATGCAAATATTTCACCATATATTCACATCACATACAGTCCTATAACTGGATTTACGACACGCCACATATACCATAGTTACCAATACTTATAACTAGGCACATACTTACCCGAGTATGGTGCACACTCACACACGCTAACATTTCATACATACATACCAGTCACACCATTATATATCCAGCACATCTACACACCTAGTTTAGCTAGCACACATACGTTCACACAGGAAAGTCCTTAGTAAATAACTATACCACAAGACCAACACCTATAACTATATACTGGTAGAGCGACCCACAATCATGTGCGTAACACAACCAGGCACAAACACTCCTATCGCTATACATACATCAAACATCGCTATATGCAACTACAGACATACATAACAATATACTTAGAGTATACCCACTCAAGCTTGAGTGAGACTCGAAACACATATCAGAATACTCTATATACGTAACACGGTATTTATACTTATACCAATATCACTCCAATGTATACACATTTACCAGTATAGCCATATACATACTATATGTCTATCACACTTAATACTTACGTCAGGTAACCCTCACGTTGTTCAATCACTTTATATACTATAATAATAATACAGACATCAGCACACGTATAATTATAATACCCTCCCTAATACATGCATTTACCGTATAGTCACACACACGTAGAACATATATTCACACCATATCCTACTACCTATAATTAGTATACCATCACATCTACTCCATACATAGTTAAGATATGGAATAGTCGTGTATACCTCGTGGTATACACGCATACAACATCCCGTAAAAGCAAGCAATACCAATCAAAATTATTATCCTACTACCATATGTATGACACATATGTACTCATGCAACAAATACATAACTACTTACATTTAAGCACAATACATATCTACGTACGAGCACATACTCACACGTACTAACACATAGTTCATATAATAGGCCTGCTCACTTAACTATACGTACACCTATTATTATCACACCTAACATACACATAAATTTACCAACATATCATTTCAACCATTATAAATATCTCTAACTACATACACCCCATTAGATATTCCAACACTGATCCTTATATTCACAGACGACCCTAGAGTGGTATAGCTATCCTCACACATATCTATAAATACCAACACACAAACACCTTCATAACATCATGAATAACTCTGAGTATGTATATATCACACAATAGGCAAACATTAATATACTATAGGGGAGTACACTCATTCAAGCCCACATACTCAACTTAGGTACATGTACCATGACAACATCACAAATGTCCAAGGGCCTACTAACAATTTAGGATTGACACAGTCATTGACGAGCACTAAAGCCTAAGTAATAGAGGGAGATCAAGGTCGAAAGCGTGGCGAGGAAAGGATCGACAAGCACGAGTTCAGATAGGACGACTATAAGGGTCAGCTTGTTTAGGTGAAACAGCGATTCACTTGTGAATGTTTAGGTAGAGGAAAGGGAGATGTAGTGATACTTTTATAGGTTAGAGAAAGGAAATAGTGCAAAAATCATAAGCTAAAATACGTGGAATCTGAAAACTGCTGTACTTCAAAAGTTGGAATCCTCGTCTGTATAAAATATTTGGAGATCGATAAAGCAAGTTGTTCGAAACAAGTTTGAGTCGAATATACATACTAAGAGAAAACGGTTTATTGGCTTATATAAAATTATCAGGAGGAAGTAAATCATTCATACGAACATTAAGGACGTAGTTTAGAAAATATTATAGGCAGTAATTTAATATAATTTCGGCAAAAATTTTGAAATTCAAAGAATGAAATTAAATGAACTGAAGAATTTAAGCTCATGTTAAATGCTTTCAAAGTCTTTAAGCTAGGGAAAATTTAAAATAATCAATATTTGAAACTACTTTTAGAGGAACCGGGATTTGCCAAAAAGAAACTAATTTACACAAAGTTCTTAACATACAAGCACAACGAGCATGGTACGGATATAAAAATAATTGAAATTCTATTTAGTTTACTCTAAAAGTATGTATGGTGAAATGAAGGATAATAATAGCTTAGTTGTAGAATTATCAAAATTGGTAGTAAAACTTTAAAACCAAATTATGGAGGGTCTAGATCAGGAAATGGTTATGAAATAGTGAGTTTACAAAAATCTGAAATAGGGAAAACGATGAGCATAACTTCGACTTGCTGAAAGCTGAAATCCCATGTGACTTGAAAAGTATATTAAAAGTAAGCGCGATGTGTCATTCGAATGGCATAAAATAAGAAAAGAAAATTATAAGTCGAATTGGGCAAAATAAAAGTACGGTTCAGAATAAAATTAGTATATGAAGGCACAAGGTATTTACATAGGTATGAAAAGTATGGGCTGGAAAAATATCATAAGCTAGTACTCAAAAATCTCGACAAAAGTTTTTAAAAATTTAAGTCAACGAAAGAGTATAATGTCTAAGTATATATGTATATTAAAATTTTCGAACAATTTTAAACTTAGGGAAGGAGGAAATCGAAAAACACTTTCAGAAGATTCAAGATTTGTAACGGAGAGATTCGAAAATTGACGACGATCGTCATGAGGCGATCTCGTGAATCGAGGCAAGGAAAATGGTCGGATGATCAAAACACACATACGCTTAGGATATGAACCAGGAAAATCTACGGGGAAACTCCTACAGTCGACCAACTAAAGATTAAGAAACTAAGCGCTAAGACTTTCTAAGGAGCTAGACGGTAATGAAATGCGTTCAGCTTGGCCCGAAATCGATGAACCCAAGCGAACGGCTAACGAAATTCTAGAAGTCTAATATGGTCAGAGTTAGGCAAGAACCACTAAGGTAACTCCTAAGACGGTTAAATCAATTCCTAGCATGGAGTCTAACTAACAATCAGAGACCTCTAACTAGCAAACACAGACGTCTAACTAAGTCTTCCTACCACCTAGTAACATAGGAAAACGACTAGACACAAGGCTTATGACTCGGATGTTGCAATTTATTTAATGGACATTCCATAGTTATTATCGTTGTTCCGATAATTCGCAGTTGCAAGACGGAGACTTGCATGGGCCACCAACGAACCCTGTCACGCCCCGCTTCCTAAAAATATGGAGGCGAGACGTGAGTAGGTCCGATCAGACTTGAAGCTGTGAAGCTGCAAGTCTGATAAGCGTCAATAAACTTCAAATGGCAGGTCCTTGCAAATGCGATATGAAACAAAGATAATAATAAAGAAAATGAGACAAAAGCAATCTCAGAATATCCATAAAATAAGTTTCAACATCGCAGAAAAATCCACCAGGCTGAAAAGAAAAAGAGTCTAAAGGCCCAAACATAGCCAACAAAAGTACAACGTACAAAGTAAAGGTGCCACGCACCGACAACTAACAGAAATCCTAAAACAAAAGGAAGCTCAGTAAGGTCACTAAGAATGGTCACCGGTGTCCACAAACTCCTCTTGGACAGACTTGGGCACAGGCTCAGCGTCAGCAATTACCACGTCCTTAGCAACGGTCTCTGGCTCAGGGTCTAACATGTGACACCCAAAAGAGCAAGGGGCACATGTCAGCAAGTCTACAAGAGACTTGTGCAAGGAAACTGAAAGTGAAAGTAAAGCAACCTAGCAGTTCTAGCATGATGCAATGACATGGCAGATATAGTATGAGTGCAACAAGTAAGGTAAAGTACGAGCATGGCATGGTAACTGGTATTTAAATCATGACATGGATATCAAGTTTTGCATAAACAATCACAAAGACAAAGACAAGTCTAGTAAGCACGTCGTGCATAGAGATTACGCCTTTTGGCTAGAGTGGCTGCACGGCCAACTCCTAGCTCAAGTGATCGCTTATCCCTACCCCTCCACGTGTATCGAGCCAGGGCCTTATCCCCGAACACGGAATGCTTGCTTCTGGATCACGAGCCAGGAAGTGTTTTTCATGATGGCTTAGGGGTGCACCTAGCCTCAACAAGGAAGTCGGGCATTGGATATTGACCAACACATGTTGCCCGCTTCTAGATCACGAGCCATGAAGTGTTTTTCATGATGGCATAGGGGTGCACCTAGCCTGGGCAAGGAAGTACAAGTATTGTAGCGTGTGCTACGAATGCAACATTCAACATGGATGACATGTAAGATGCAATGCATGGCAGATAACAGTTTAAGTGCGTACGGGTAAGGAATTTAAACATGGCAGATAACAATGCATGAATGACATGACAGGGTGACAGATCTAGCTTCGTTGTCAAGCTAGATCTTTAAAGTTGCGTCTAGACAGCTATCATTTCACTGTCTAGCCTCTTTTACGCTAAAAGCAAGGAAGTGGACTAAAACATGGCCCTAAGCAGAAGATGGCAAATTTCACTTGCCTGCAAGTCTGACGTCAGGAAAACAACGTCCAACGAGTCCAAAGTCACAAATAACCTACGTGCACAAGTCCACCGGCCTACAGTCCCATTTTATTAATCTCGATTAGTGAATTAAAACACTTTAAAACATCAATTTTAATCTTGATTAACAGGCTGTGGTTGGGGGTCCTAGGGGTGCAGAACGTTGCCTCAACACGACGCGAAAGCTACACTGGCGTCGGGTAGCGACGCCAGGGGTTGGAATAAAAGAACACGCTCCTAGTAAAAATTCCAGAATAGATTCCTCGCTCGCCAAGTCTGGGCAGCAACTAGATCAACGAACCAAGATTCCAAAGCTAGCACGTGCGACGAAGAGCTACAACTTGTCGCAACGTCAAAATAGTCCCACGAAGAAGAAGAAGCACTTGGATGGGACCCACAGCAGTTCTAGGGGTCAATGGGGGACCCACAACAACTCTGGAGAACTTCAGGGGCCCACGGTGGCAAGGGGTACAAGAGTTGCGACGTTGTGACGAACGTCACTCGGTCAGACACATGCCGCTGTGAGAGTTTGGCTCGGTCAGACACTGCAGGCGGGCTGTGTAGCGCTGCGGAGATCGTCGCAAGGCGGGGCTCTCGGTCACAGCGGGTCGATGCGGTAGAATCCGTCGGTCGGGCGCTTGGGGAGTGGGGGTTGCAACGCGGAGCACTGCAACGAAGCGGGGAGCGGGCGATGCGAGGGAGCGGGCCAGTCAGGCGCTTGGGGGCTCTCGGTCGGTGCGGGGTGGTGCAAGCGTTGCAACGTTGCAAGTTGCAACGGAGCGGGGGCGTGCGGGCGATGCGAGCGATTCTATCGGTCAGACCGATGGAATCTCTCAGTCGTAGCGAGGCGGTGTGAGGCTTGCGAAGCGGGGGCGACTGGGTACGGAGCGGAGCGCTTGGTGCGAGCGGGGCTCTCGATCAGTGCGGGGAAAACCAAGGAAAACCCTCGGTCGGACACGACGGCTGCGGAGCTGAGTTGCGACGAACGTCGCAAGCGAGATTTTTGAGTTGTGGGGGGCGGCTAGGGTTTGCTTGCTTGCGAAAATAGGTTAACCTAGGGGTTGTTTATATAGTATAGAGTGGTTGACTTGGTCTAGGGCTAATTCTAATAGGATTAGGATTTAAAATCAATTAAAACCCAAACCCAAACACTCCTACTCACGCATGGATTGGGTGCGGCCAAGATAGGGGCTAGGATTTGGCTCAAAATATTTTGCAGCGTTATAAACTAATAAAAATTATATTTGGCTAAAAATACTTGAAAACTTAGTATTTAAAAACATTTAAAGCTTGGCTAAAAATATAAAATAAGTCAAATGAACTCCGAAAATTGTGAAATAAATATTGAGATGATCGGGACGATGAGAGAAAGGAAACTAAGAAGACGGATCTCAATTTCGACGTCGAGCGACGAAACTAAAAATAGAAACATCTCACGTCAAAAGTGAAAATCACAACGTCTCTTCGAATAAGATCAAATCGTGGGAGAACGACCCGAGAAATGTCGTTCCAAATTAGTGCCACAATTTAATACTCTCAGAGACGTTCACAACGATATATCACACCAAGATGTTCAAAAACAAACAAGGTCTAAAACAAATGCGTGCACGGTCAACAGCATGTGCATGAAGAAGATACGATTGGAAAGCGACCGTTACATCGCGCGTGGATGGTCGGACGACAGCGCAGTGGCACACAGGGTGACACAACAAGTTGCGCATGCGGCAAAGGTCGCTGGGCAGATCAGGCAGTCCTGGTGACTGCTGAAGGTGGCGCGCAGGCTGATCGGAGCAAGGGCTGGTGGCTGCTGCTGTCGAGATGGGGTGGAGCAAGGCTGTCGAGGGGCTTTTGAGAGGGAGAGGGTTGTATCCGAAATGGCCTAGGGGTTGTCGGATCCCCAACGGGGGGCGGGGAGAGAGAGAGAGAGAGAGAGAGAGAGAGAGAGAGAGAGAGAGAGAGAGAGAGAGAGAGAGAGGCCGGCGGTTGCGGCAGCTTTCAGGCTGAGGGGGCGGCCGTTTTCTGCCAAGAGGCCGTGAGTTATAGGGCTCAGGTGTGGTCACCGGAAATTTAAAGTGAGAGGAGGAGAGGTGACGGAGGGAGGTGGTGGTCAGAGCTCTCGGGGAAAGGCCAGCGACAGGTCTGTGTTGCTGAAAGGAGACCGAAGCAAAGAGGCTTTTGGCCGGGGTAAAGGTGATTGCAGAGAGGAGAGTGGTTGTGTGGCAAAGGGGAGGGTCGTCGGAGGAAGCAGAGCGTGGCCGCGAGCAATGGGGTCGCGTGAGGTGTTGGGTGCGAGGGTTTCAAAAATGGCGGTTGTAGTCAATGGAAGGGGGAGGTCAACAATTGCGTTCTTGCGTGAGGGACGGCCGTAAGGCTAGGGTTTCGGCCTGTTTAGAGTAGGATAGTGATAGGACTAAAATGAGCAAGGAAATAGGTGTAGGCTGCTGACGATTTTTTTTTGTGCGGCTCAGAAATTTGATAACCCTAGTTTCCCTAGGGTTGGCTGATCAATTAGTAGACCTAGGTTGCTATTTATATTAAAGTAGATGAGGGAATCACGTGGGGAGAACAGTTTAGGGAGAGGTGTGCTGACGTGGGATTGAGGGCAGAAGCATGTTAGGATTTAATGGAAAAATCAATTAGGTTTGATTTTTTTAATTGATAAAGTTAGTTATTCAAAAAATATTTGAGTTTCTTTTGAAAACACCTGCAGCTCTTGGAGTATTGGGTAAATAATGTTACGGTTTAAAGATAATTATAATATTACGTTTGTTTCAAAAATAAACGCATGGTCCTATTATTCAACAGTTTGTAATTTTAAAAAAAAGATTTTAATAGTAATAGTGTGCTATGCAAAATGGTCCACAGACATCCAAAAAAAATAAAAGGAAAGTACTGGGGTGATCGCGCCTCTGAGAGGATCGCAAGAACCGGGTTCAATCGCGCATTTGGGCTACGGAAATTAGCAATAAAAATCAAATACGAAAATCGCGAACAAGAAACAACCTTACTCGCCAAAATATGTGCGGTCGGAAAGTGGCCGTTACACGGGCCCAGGAGAACGTAATCTTGATCCTCTAAAGGACCCTTTTCCTGAGATTTCTATTATAGTCTATTTCATTAGAAAGTCTTAGTGCTAAGTTTCTCCTAATCTTTAGTCGGCCTAGTAATTAGAACCCCTAATTTCTATCATTTTTTCCTAATCATTACACTTTTGAGCTAATGACCATGGAATCCCATCGTAGCAGATTCACTACGTTTTCTCAGTCGTATTTACGTTGTAAATATTTGACTCACTTCCTTGTTTTCGTTTCACGTGATTCCTTCATGTCGTTCATCATCAATCGTTAAATCTTCCCCATTACCATCCTGATCCTTCGAAAAGTATTTTCAATATTATTTATTTTGAATTCCTTTCTCCGTTTAAATTCTTTGAAAACATTTAATATGAGCTTAGACTTCCCACCCTTCAGTTGACTTAAATGCATTCTTTGAATTTCGAAATTTTTTCGCCGAAATCCTTAAATTATTAACTTATAATATTTTCTAACCAATATCTTACTTTCTCCATATAATGACTTTTCGATAATCCAATATACCATTTATTCTCTTACTATATATATACTACTCATACTTATTATTTCACCGACTTCTAAATCTTTTTCTACGCGAAAGAGAACTTCAACTTTTCAAGTATGTCCATTTTTATATTCTTCGTCTTTTCCTACTCCGAAGTTCTTAGTACAATTCTAGTTCCAATTGCAAAACAGTCACTTCATCTCTATACTACTTATTTTTTCGTCTAATCCCTACTTCGTATTTTAATTTATATCATCTACACACTTTTTCCCTGTATTTTATAATGATATTATCATATCTCTGTTTCACCTAACCAAGCTATCTCCTTATCCACGCCTCTTCTGTACTCGTTCATCCCGATCTTGTTTCGTTACGCTTTTTGAATTCAGTTCCCTTACTTTTGCTTAGTCATCCTACTAGTGCTTGACGTTGCCTATGTCAACCTTAATTTAGTCATGGACCCATCAGTTTTATTGTGAGGTCGTCATGGTGCATGTATATAGATAGAGTGTGTGGACTCATGTGTGTGACCCCATGCGTACCACTCATGTATGAGTGTGCTACCCTTAGTATATTAATGATTGACTCTTGTGTTATATATGCATACTCAGTGTAATTCAGGATATATACGAAGTTGTATGAATGATAGTATTTATAAATATATGTGTAGATAGCTATACCACTTTAAGGATGTCTGTAACGGCCTGTATTTGAGAGCGGGTCGTTACAATGTCTGTGTATATTAGGATTAGTGTTGGAATATCTACTCGTGGTGTATGTGTTTGAAAGTACTTGTAAATGCTTGAAATAGTATACTAGTAAAGTCGTGTGCATGTTAGGTGTAATGATAATAGGTGTACTTATAGTTAAGTGTGCATGCCAATTATATGATCTACATGTTAGTACGTATGAGCATGTGCTCGTACGTAGATATGTGTGTGCTGAGTTATATGTAGATATATGCATACTATATGTATAGTGTGATATATGTATGGTAATAGGGTTATAATTTTGTATAGTACTGCTTGCCTTTACGGGATGTTGTGTGTGTACGTGTATACCATAAGGTATACACGATTATTGTATGTCGTAACTATGTATGGATATGTATATGTAGTAGTATACTAACTATATGTAAATTGCTATGGTGTGAATATGTAATATGTATGTGACTATACAATGTATGCATGTGTAGGATAGTGTATTATGATGGTATACGTGTACTGATATTTGTAATATTATAGTATGTAAAGTGGTTGCATTATGAGGGTGTTACTTGACTAAATATAAAGTGTGAGTGATATTATTGTCTGTATATGATAGCATGTGTTTTTACCTGTATAGTGTGACGAGTGATATGATTACGTTGGTATATATATAAGAGTGGTGTGTTGGTATATGTATAAATATCGTGTTATGTATATAAAGTATTCTGGTTCTTGTGTGGGTCTCTGAGTCTCACTCATGCTTGAGTGGGTATACTCTAAGTATATTGTTATATTTGTCTGTGGTGTGTGTATAGTGCTATGAACATAGTAATGGATTATGTATGTATAGTGATAGGTTTGGTTGTACATGGTTACGTTACGCACATGGTTGTGGGTGGCTATACTATTATATAGATACATGTGTTGTATTGTGACGTCCCCCGCATTTTGCGTGTTTGTGCGTGACGTGCGCGATATATAATTGGGGGGCGTGAGATTTAACTATTTATAACCGCAAGCGCTTGGTGTTGTAGTGTGGCTTGGGGGTCGAACTCAGGGAGGCGTGGTTGTGCTTGTGTCAAGAAGGATTGGATTCACCCCATGGGCGAGCTAGCCCAAATCGGATGATGGGTTGTCACGAAAATGGAATGCGAGGGATAAACAATATGAAGGGAAACCCGGGACTTTGGTTTCCACCCTATCGTGTGATTCTCGCCGATACGGCCTACGGGTAGGATAGCGATCGGACTTAGGGTCTAATGGTGAGACGTTGCCTCTAAGAGTGGTACCAGCGTCCCATGGGCCCGATATTCCGGTCGGTGCCTAGGATGATACGCCAAACTTTCCGGGTTCAGTCAGTGGGCATTCCCATATCCATTAACAGTGACCGACTCCGGGGGCACTAATCTCGCAACGATAACTCCCAACGTCTCGTCATGCCGCTCCCGTGCGCTAGGATTCGACGTCTACGCTAAGGGCATGAGATATGGCTAGGGGATCAACCACCAAGTTTATCCCCCCTTGGCCCAACGGTCAAAGGTGGTCTTTTTCTCGCCGATGACAATAAAACACCCCATGTAACCGGTAGATTCCTAATCCCTATCGATTTTCTAGTCCTATGGACGCATCGGGGAGGACCCACGAAGGGGTTTCCACCAAAATCCCAGATTTCGGAACTACTCACACATATTTACTAAAAAGCAATCTAAATCAAAATCGACCATTAGAAACATGATCAGGTGATTGAAAAGTAGTAAGAGCAATTCAATTAACACTATATTAAAGTTTAACAAAGATCAGACAACTTACTAATATCTGAAAAATTACAGCCGTCAAGAGAGAGAAAAAACAGCAAAAAATAACAACTCCCGTTTCTGGAAAACCTAGGGGTCATATATATAGAATACGATATCACCCGATCGGTTGAAAAGTCAACCGATCGGGTGACCTGCTTTGTTTCTTCGGCAGTTCAGCACGGGACTTCACCCGGTCATGTGGCACGATCGGTTGAGGGTTGAAGCTGATCGGTTGGATCTTCGTGCTGTCGGGTGAACCGGTCGGTTGAGCTCTCCGTGTCGTGGCTTCGGAGAATTGGCTACAGGTGAACCGATCGGGTGAAGGTCACCCGCTTGGTTGGCATTCAGCATCAAATTCCAGAGAGTTGGGGCGTCGTGAACCGGCCTCTGAACCGACCGATTGACTTTCCGCCCGCTTCAGCTTGTGTCCGGGTGGTGCACACGTGCATCACCCGATCGGTTGGAAGTGACCAACAGGTCGGTGAGGGGCTGAAAGATGATATCTTCGTTGTTTGACCCCCTGGATCACGCGTGACTCCTCCCGTTGCTCCGGGGACTCACGATATCATCGTTATATGTCCCCTACGCCGGCAAACTCCTGCAAAATACAAAAAACACGGAAAAGTGAAAGAAAACAAGAAAACACGAGAAAACGAATACAAGACGGCGGAAAAAAGCGGAAAAACACAAAAGAAGACGTGCGTGAATATATGAAATATAAATGCACATCAAAATCCCCCAAGATAAACCCTTCCTCGTCCTCGAGGAAGATGAGTGAGAGTAGGAGCTCGGAGGGAGAAAATAGAGAGGAAGAGAGGAAAGGAGAAAACAAAAAAATCCTAAATCGCCCGTCAGAGCCAGCAAAATCAAAAACACACACCAAGCTAACAAACACCAAATCACATCACTAAACCGAGGAATACGAGTCCAGACAAGTTTCGTGGGCCCACGCCGTGAAGCGCGAGTGAGTGTGGTCGTGTGCTAGCAAACGGTGTCACTATCTACATTGTACAATGAGCTCCATATACACAAATCCAAGAAATGACCCAAATATCGATTCGATTTGAATTAAGCGGTGAATATATGGCTCAAGCATGCAAGAGAAGAGTATGAGAATAGAAATGCATCATATGTCAGGGACTCCACAACTAGGGTTAAGGAAATCACCACACTATAGCCTAGATAATAGCTAGAAATTCTCTATTCCAAGTGTTTTCGAAAGCGACGGGGGTTGAGATGATGTGGAGTAGAACGCTCGGTGCAAATTCTCGCCTTCCCTTTATTCTTGGTAAGTAGGAAAATATTCACACACATATATATTTTTTTTGGGTTTTGGATATATGTATTTTTTTAGCTTTTTGGCTATACAATTTTCTCTTTTCTTTTCTTTTTGGTTTCTCTCTCTTTTTTTTGGAATTTTTGGGTTTTTGGCTATACACATGTGTACTCTCCCAAGTGGGAGAACAGTACACGCCGAGGGGATTTGCACCAAGTAAAACAAAAAAGAAGTCAGATTCTAGACACTTGGGCAAGGGAGATATTTCACTAATCAGAGCGTAGGCTAAATGGGTTATCCTGGTCCTAACTATGGAATCCTGACACATGCGAAATGAAGCATACGATATATATATTCATGCATACAGAAGCAGATAGGAGAAGCAAATACCGCATATTCAAATCGAAACATGATAATCTAGGGGTCATTCCTGGACAGGTATATAAAATAAAATCACAAAGTAGAAGCACACCAAACACTAGTCACGACACACGACTCACAAAAAGCAAAATGGACCCACGATGCATAAAATGCAAGAGGACTCGACTTCCTAGGGTTAGTGAATGTGATTATCGATGCCATACTAGGTGTGTTTGATTTTGTGGCAATTCATCATAGGGTTCATCTCTAGGAGAAGGAGATGAAAAAGAAGAAAAGAAAAATAAAAACACGATGAAAAGGACTTTAAAACGAAAAAGAAAGACTCAAATGACGCACAAAGTGCGACTCCCCCAAGCTGAAGTTTGCATTGCCCTCAATGCAATAGAATTAAATACGGGAGGATAATGAATATGTGGGGGAATACGCACAGACACAAATAGATAAGAAAGACAAGAAAAACACACATACGAAACTGAAAATAAAGAGAAATCACACCACGCGACATATAAACAGAAAATAAAATAAATAAAAAGAAAAATCACACGACACGACAAATAAAAATAGAAAAAGGAAGACAGAAAATGGCACGACTCTATAGATAAAACAAGCACACACAGAAAACAGCACACTACGACACACACACAAAAATTGACTTCCCCCAAGCTAGACATGACAATGCTAGCAAGATGATATGATCGTGAAAATGCAGAGATATGCAAGGGGGAGGTCAGAAAACAAAATGAAATCAAAAAGCAGGAGATGGGGAGTCCTCGCCCTCCTCGGAAGAGGATGTGAATGGGTGGTCGGGGGAGGCGGGGGGTGTGCGGAGAAGTGGGGAAAGAGGTGGAGGAATAGGTGCAGTGGGGATGTGAATGATGGGTAGAGTGTCGGTGGAGGTGGGTGGTGGTGGAAGTACGACGATCAAGGCGGTGGTAGAAGGGATAGAAATGAGGAGAGAAGACGTGATGGTGAGGGTAGTGGATGGCGGTGGGAGAGATCTGGAGCACACCTGCAATTTCTTGCGGCGCATATATGCAGTGACGGTGGAGGAGGGAGGAGGTGGTGTGGGGGCGACAGAAGTGGTCGTGAGAGGAGAAGTGGATACGGGGATGGGAATATATGTGGGAGGGGGAGATGATCGCCTAGGTGGGGGTGAAGGAGGTGGGGATGGGTGGGATGGTGGAGGAGAAGAATGTGATGGGGGAGGTGACGATCGTCGAGGTGGTGAAGGTGGTGGTGAGTGGTGTGGTGTGGGTGGTGGTGGTCCGTGTGTAGGATCCCATCATGCGATGATGGAGGATCGAAAGAGAACTTACGGTGGCGTATGCTGCGATGTAGTCTCTGAACTTTACCCTCGGATTCGCCACAACGATCAGTACTTCGTCACAGAGGATCGAAGCAGCGTTTCTACCATCTAATTCTAACTTTAGGAGAAGAACTTGATGGAAGGGAGAAGAGGAAAAAGATTGCCTTATGCAAACTTATGGCATGAATGATTAGCCTAAAATGCCTTACCCTTGGGTCCTATTTATAGGCTTTAGGGGTAGTTATTGTAGGAAATAACCATATATAAGCTTATTAGCTTATATTAACACCCTTACTTATCCTCTTCTTCGTGCACTTATCAAGTGCCTTTATGCACTTAAAATGTGACTTTTTCCACTTATCGAGTGGTCCTTTTCACACATGAAAAGGTTCCCTTCGCACATGCTTTCATGTACGCGACATCCGAGGTCCATAGACCCTCATACATCCCCTCATGGGTGTATACATGTCGTCCATATCCAACATCTCCCACTCACACTTGAGGGGATTGTAAGGAAACATCTTTTCATTTAGTTCTTCCATTTATCATACTGAGAAATAGACCGTGTGACCGTCATGCGCTTAGAGTCCGCTGTTGTGCACTTGTTAGAGATACAAAACACTCCTCGGGGTGCAAAGTTGAGTAGATCAACGCATGTTTTACCCTAGATTATTTCTTCACATTTCTTATACTTTATATTCAACAATTAAATCCCTTCTGGATTACAATAGGCTGGCCAACTTTGAATCTCTAAAGTCCGAATGTGAATATGAAATTAATCTTCCTCTTCTTGTGATCCTTTCGATCTTGACTTGACTCGCTTTTCTAACATGCCCCGCCGGACCGAATTTACCATAGTCCATAAGCAACATGCTAAGACAGCGATCACCTAGTCAAATCTAAAGGAACCAATTAGAGTCCATAAGGGTAAGTAGTTAAGACCCATGTGGTCTTTGGGTCTCACATAATAGTAAACACAATTACTATTCTAACCCAATGGTCAAATGCATACGTGTATGAATACGTATTACAACATCACTCCTTTCCCATGGAGCGTATGTCTTAATGATGTTGTAAGGATGATGATCAGACACCACAATGTCTGACTTTGAGTCCCTTTTACTACTCAGTAATTTCCTGGACCCACATCCCGCATAAGACAGATAAGATTTCAAAAAATCTTCTTAGATCTTTTGTAAGCATCCATATGACGCAGATCTTTCATACGACCACTTTAGTTTAACTCATGACTCTAAATCATCCGTCTGACGATTTTGACTTTAAACAGGTCTCATCTTTATCTTATCCGTCTGATAGAATAAAGGTGGTTGCTCATGTGAGAGAGCCAACCTTAATCTGTCCGACATACTAGAAAATATAGCTGAGATTAAAAGAAATGTACACAAACATTTTCAAGAAACGCATATGCAATGTCGAAAAAGAACTTATTCTTTTATTAAATTTGATCTTTCATAGACATGGGAATACTTTGATACAACTCAGCTCTTACGCAACCCTTGTGATGATAAGTGTTTGTAAAACACATCTCTGGGGATTGCCTTCGTAAGCGGATCCGCTATCATCTCATGCGTAGATATGTATCTAATGTCTACCTTCTTGTTCTTATCATAGTCTTTTGCAAATTTGTAGTGGATATCAATGTGTTTGGCCTTACAATGGAATTTTGGATCTTTGACCTAGGCTATATATGCTTGACTGTCACTGTATATTGGTACAGTGCCTGAGTCACTTGCATCAATTAGCTTGTCTAAGAACTTCCTAAGCCAAACAGCTTCTTGGACTGCCATGCTAAATGCTACAAATTCGGCTTCCATAGTTGAAAGTGCGATGCAGGATTGCTTTTTGCTACTCCAGGATATTGCACCGGATCCGAGTAGAAAAACATGTCCTGAGGTCGATCATCGCTCATCGAGATCACCCGCCCAATCAGCATCAGTGTAGCCTTTGAGCCTCAAGGCATTTCCTTGATAGCATAAAGCATAGTCTGTAGTCCCTTTAAGATACCGTATTATCCTCTTAACCTCTTTCCAGTGTGTTTGCCCTGGATTGGATTGGTAACGACTTACCATTCCAACGGTAAAACAGATGTCCGGTCTTGTACACATCATAGCGTACATAAGACTACCAACTGCACTGGAATATGGAACTTTTTCCATAATTTCCTTTTCCTTTTGGTTCTTAGGACACATTTTCAGACATAAATTATCGCATTTGCTTATAGGAGTATCAATGGACTTACAGTCATGCATATTAAGACGTTCTAGAACCTTCTTTATATAAGTCTCTTGTGAAAGAGAAAGAAGTTTCTTCGAACGATTCCTTGAAATCTTAACTCCAAGGATATATGCGGCTTCTCCCATGTCTTTCATCTCAAATACTGATGAAAGCCAAGCCTTGATATCCATCACAAAGCCCTTGTCATTTCCGGCTATTTAAATGTCATCTACATATAGAGACATAATAACATACTTGCTTTTGATCCTCTTGATATATACACAGTTATCTTCATCAAGCATGGAAAAACCATTTGATAAGACAACTTCTTGAAATCGTTTATACCATTGCCTCGAGGATTGTTTAAGACCATATTGGACTTACGAAGTTTACAAACCTTATGTTCGTTTCCTTCTTTTACAAACCCTGTTGGTTGTTCCATATAGATCTCCTCGTCCAATTCTCCATTGAGAAAGGCAGTCTTTACATCCATTTGATGTAATTCGAGGTCTAAGCAAGCTACCAAAGCCAGAATCAAGCGAATCGAGGTAAAACGAACAACAGTTGAGAAGGTCTCTTCGTAGTATATCCCTTCCTGTTGCATAAAACCTTTCGCGACAAGGCGAGCTTTATATCTGTCTATAGAGCCATCAGCCGTATGCTTGATCTTGAGAACCCATTTGTTCTCAATAGCTCTACGTCCTCTGGGTAAGTTAACCAAGTCCTAGACTCGGTTAATTTTCATGGATTCTAATTCCTCCTTCATCGCTTCCATCCATTTGTCTTTTGCAGGGCATGATACGGCCTGTTTGAAAGTAGCAGGCTCGTCATCTTCTTGTAGTAAAGTCATAAAGGTTTGTGGGAATTCATCCTCAAATCTTAGAGGAATTAACCTTGTACGACTACTACGTCGTATTTGAGATTCTTCAAGTCCTTGTTGACTCGAATTTGGATCAATTCTAATATCACTCCAACTTGGAATGTGGTTAGAATTGCTCTCACTTGGATCATTATTCCCATATGGAATAGGATTCGCATCATTCGTATCATCTATTGGTGAAGGTTGAAACGTATTTTCGTCTTCACCAAGAATTCTCCCACTCGAATGAGGTAATCCTTCTTGATCATAAATCTCAAATAGAGATAAGTCCTGACTTATCTCGCCCTGTCTTGGAAACTCATTTTCCAAGAAAGTAACATCCCTCGATTCAAATTCAATTAGTCCTCCATTGTCTTCCTGACCAATGAAAACATAACCTTTGGAGTTTTCTGCGTATCGTATAAAGATACATATCCTCCCCCTTGGCCCAAGTTTGCCATACTTATGGGAGGAAATATGTGCGTAGGATGCACACCCTCAAGGTTTTAATATGCTTAAGTCAGGAGACCTTTGGTTCCCCAACTCATAAGGAGTAGAGCTAACTGATTTCGAGGGTACGCGATTCAAGATGAAATTAGCCGTCACTAATGCATCACCCCAAAAAGGTGATTGGCAAGTTAGCTTGTGCCATCATTGAACGGACCATTTCCATCAAAGTCCTATTCCTCCTTTCAGCAACACCATTTTGTTGAGGAGTATTAGGCATAGTTATTTGATGAACTATGCCCTTTTCATCACAAAATTCCTTAAAACTTACTGATTGATACTCACCTCCTCTATTGGTTCGCAAGACCTTAATCTTGCGATCTAATTGATTTTCCACTAAACTCATATAGTTTTTAAAGCAGGTTAATGCTTCACTTTTGTGGGATATCAAATAGATATGTCCGAATCGGGTGAAGTCATCAATAAAAGTGATGAAGTAGGACTTCCCGCGTCTTGTCTTGATATTCATCGAACCACATATGTCCGAATGGATGAGCTGTAATGGAACCTCGGCCCTTGTGCCGGTTCCAAATGGCATGCGACAAGATTTCCCTACAAGGCAATGTTCGCAAGTCGACATTTCGACCTTTGAAACATTGGATAGAAGGCCACGTTTGGCAAGTCTATCCATACGTGCTGGTCCAATGTGACCAAGCCTTACGTGCCAACAAATTACATCAGATTCATAAATCGAAGAATTTGCAACAAGGAAATTTTCATTAAAATTAGAGGAATCGTACATAGTATTTAATACAATGAATCCCTTAAAAACATACCCAGAACCAATTACAGAATTATTCCAAGATAAGTCCACATTACAATTATGAAAGAACCAACTATAACCAAGACCCATTAATACAACCACAGATATAATATTCCTTCGAATATCTGGAGCGAAGAGGACAGCATGAAGTAAGATAGTGCGGCCGTTGTCCAAGACGAGCTTGCACGTCCCAACGCCTTTCACTTCAACACGTGTGTTGTTTCCTACATATATCCACTTCGTTCCTTGGGGTATCCGGTGATACTCCACGAAGGACCGTATGTCCCTTGCTATGTGGTCGGTGGCACCTGAATCAATTATCCAAAAAGGATTAGATTCTACAAGAAATATTGAACTAGAAACACATATGTAACTAGTATTATTACAAGTTACCTTGTCACCTCCATCCGTACATGAACGGGCATAGTGACCTAACTTGTTGCACTTGAAGCACGTAATCCTCTTCAAGTCTTTCTTCTTGTGCCATTTCTTGTTCCCAGCCTTCTGTTTGGGTTTCTTGGTATACACTGGTTGCTTTTGCTGGTCATGAGCAAACTTCGAGTGATGTTTACGTTTCTTTCCTCCGTGTGAGGAACTAGCAACCATGTGCACTTCTGCACTTGACTTGGCAGCCGCAAGCCACTCTTCCTCTAACTCGAGGTGCTTAGAAACATCGCTGAAATTCTTGATGCTCTCATTATGAGTGAGATGCATCTTCATTTGTTCCCATTCGATTGGTAGGGAACGTATGACCGCTTGGATTTGTTGCTCATCAGTGAGCACATGACATGCATCCTTTAACTCTGAAATAAGATTTGCCATGTGTCGAAGATGCATTCCCATGGAATGATCTCGACGCTTTTTGTACGAATCAAATCTTATAGTTAAAGAGCGAAGTTTGGTCACCGAGGTGCCACCAAACTTCTCCTCTATCTTGGACCATATGTCCATAGCTAGGTCAAATTCTCAGAAGATTCGCATTATGTCGTCTGCCATACTTGACAGCAACGTTATGCGAGCAATCTTGTTCTTCTGAGACCAAGTATCAAAAGCTTCCTTGTCTCTTCTGTGTTGGGCCGTAGTGCCTAACTCAGGTTCAATCATTATGTTCTTCAGAGTTTCGAACACGTCTTGCTCCTCTAGAACATATTGTATCTTCATGGACCATAGCTTGTAATTATCGCCGTTGAGTTTTTCACCTTTGTTTAACTCAGCGACGATGTTCTTAGCAGCGGAAGACATTTCAGTTTTAAAATGCTGCAAAAGACATAAAACAAGTTTGATCAAAAAAATTGCATAAAGTTTTCATTTGATAAGTTACTTTCGAAAAATATTGAAGATATTGCTCTAGAATCGGAAAGAACATCACGATGCCAATCACCATCTAGAACAACTTTCAATATTTCCCCATCACTTGTCAAACAATAGTACTCTTATAGTACTTGCAGCGGAAAAGCGTTTTTTGAAAAACGTATTTTGAAAACGTATTTTTCAAACGTATTTTGCAAACGTATTTAGCAGCGGGATGTGTTGGCCTGCACCGGCCATTGCCGGGGTCGAGCCGTGGCTGTGCCAAGGCCGGATTCCCCCTTTCGTGGGGTTTTGCCGTTTGCAACTGCCGCCGGTCCCGTATGGGCCGTCCATGCAGACCCCCCCCTCCATCACCTTGGTCGAGGTCGGGGCTCGGCGGTCCTGGCTTGGCCAGGGCCGGGCCTCCTCGGCGTGGCCATGGCCCCTCGGCTAAGGCCTCTGCCCTGGCCGAGGCCGGCCAGGGAGCCCTGGCCCCTCAGCCAGGGCCTCTGCCCTGGCCGGCCAGGGCCGGCCAGGGGCCCTGGCCCCTCGGCCAGGGGGCCTCTGCCCTGGCCTCTGCCAGGGCCGGCCATGGCCCTGGCCTCTACCAGGGCCGGCCTCGGCCCTGGCCAAGGCCAGGGTGGCCCTGGTCGGCCGCCCTGGCCGATGCCAGGACCAGCCAGGGCCAGGGCCGACCGGCCAAGGGTTGGCCGGCCGGCCTCCCCTTCATGGAGTCCACCCCCTTCGAGGGGGTGTGCTTGGTTGTCATTGGCCGAAGCCAACCCCCTCGCCAATAGGGAGGGGGGTGCATAGCCTTCATGTCCCATATGGCCATGGTGCTCATGCACCAAAGAGAAATACTATTGCCATTGCAATATTCTTCTCCGATGAGAAGTTTATAACCACCATCTTCTCCGATGAGACACCCGTTCATCGAGAAAGTGGTTATTCTTTAATGGCCGTGTGCCAACAAAAAAAATAACACACCTTCAAGACCGCAAACTTCACGCTCTACATGAAGATAGTTCATATTCCCTATTGAATGGAGACTCAGCATCCATGAGGAGTGCGAGTTCGGCGAGATGAACGGTCAGTTCTTCCTGTCACGGAGAGTTCTTGCCATATCCGTAATGACAAAAGACCCTATCGTGAAAAGAACAACTTTTGGCATTCTCTCCATTACGATGCGCTCCTACCATATCCATAATGGAAGGAAACTCATTCGTGAAAGAGACAACGCGTCATTCATTGGTGAGACCGGAGCGAACCCGTATGGCTCTGATACCAATGTCGGATCCCATCATGCGATGATGGAGGATCGAAAGAGAACTTACGTTGGCGTATGCTGCGCTGTAGTCTCTGAACTTTACCCTCGGATTCGCCACAACGGTCAGTACTTCGTCACAGAGGATCGAAGTAGCGTTTCTACCGTCTAAATCTAACTTTAGGAGAAGAACTTGATGGAAGGGAGAAGAGGAAAAAGATTGCCTTTTGCAAACTTATGGCATGAATGATTAGCCTAAAATGCCTTACCCTTGGGTCCTATTTATAGGCTTTAGGGGTAGTTATTGTAGGAAATAACCATATATAAGCTTATTAGCTTATATTAACACCCTTGCTTATCCTCTTCTTCATGCACTTATCAAGTGCCTTTATGCACTTATAATGTGACTTTTTCCACTTATCGAGTGGTCCTTTTCACACATGAAAAGGTTCCCTTCGCACATGCTTTCATGTATGTGACATCCGAGGTCCATAGACCCTCATACATCCCCTCATGGGTGTATACATGTCGTCCATATCCAACACCATGGACGTGAGTGAGAAGGCGGAGGATGGCGGCCACGTTCCTCTCAAGTGCGAGGAAACGTGGGTGAGTGAGAAAGGAGGACGGTGATGGGTCCGAGGGGACAGAGGACGTGGCAAGAGCACGGAGTGCAGCGACCTCGGCCTCGAGAGCAAGATGAGCTGAGGCCTGGCGGCAACCAAAAGAAGCAGATTGACGTGAAGCAGAAGTGGTGCCGGGAAGTGATATGGAAATAGTGCCGACGACAGTGGTCATGCCGACACTGGACACAAGGCCATAGAGGGCCTCAGAAAGATCCTCAGCAGTGATAGGGCTAGGAGCACGGGTGATGTGACTCGGGCCAGCCCTGATATCTCCCCGGGACGCATGGATATCCTGCTCGCCTAAGCGGGCGGCAGGGGAAGGTGGTCTGCGTGCGTCCGAGGGAAAGAAAGGAAGGCACAACCCTGCTAAAAACTCGGGATCGGGTGGAAAAGTCCAATCTCCCACTACAGCAATAGTCATACGAGCGGGGTTGGGGAGAATGGTGTAGGGGGCTGGGGGGTGGCCGTAGTTGAAATTGAAACGATGATCAGGGCGGGCTTAATCATATGAATATGCCACTGGACATCAAGATCTAGATGTGAGGGTCCTGTGGCAATGGGAAGACCTTGGGGGATGTGGATATTAAATTGGGGAAAAGAAGCAATGACAGTGATTATTCCCCCACAACAAAGCTTGCCCTTGCCGACCCGACTAATCTCGATGAGCTTGTAAATAAGCCAGTCGCCGGCATGGACGGTGACAGTAGGGGCTCTAAAGCTAATCCCATCATCGTCTCGAACGAAAGGGAAAGTCATGGCACATAGAATGAAAAGATCAGGGATGGTCACGGTGCCTCACTCATCCCTGGGGAAAAATGCGGAGGATATGATCCGATGGGCCAGACGGAATATAGGATGGATGATTGAGGAGGCCTTGGCCTTACCTCGGGGATGGCGAGGGAGTAGGGTGAGGCGGAACCAAAAGTTATCGACATCGAATTCAGGTGGATACCCGTAGTGTCGGATAGCATCGTCCCCCAAGGATGGGGAAACCAAATATATTATTGATCATGTTCAGGTTGGTGCGGATGGTTCTGTTACGCACCCAGAAAATGACGGTCGACCCCGACTCACAAACGAGTGAGGAAAGAAATTCTAGTGTGAGGGACGGGTAAGACACCGTGGTGGTGTTCAGGAAGGCTAACCAACCTAAGTTTACGAAAAGAGTCTCGACCTCGGTGAAGACACCGAGATCGATAAGCCATTGGGTGTGGGTGAATTTGGTCGACAGATGCCCCCGAGCATCCAGCCTAAGGTAGAAGTCCTTATGCTCTTGGTTCCTAAACTGATACCCATGCGGGCCCATCATTGGGTCCTCAGGGGGGATAACATGTGGGGGAGTGGCTAGTGATAGTGCACGTGGTGTATTAGGAGGAGGACGTGTTTATTTGCGTCTCTTTCGAGACGGTTTCTCCTCCCGCATGATACTCTTCCCCTTGTCACGATCCCGGGCCATAGTGGGTGCGTGAATGTGATGCAAATGAGTGTAGAACACGATAAAATCACGCACACACAAACAATCAAGCGCGTAGAAATTCTAGGGTAAAAAGTAAAAGTGAGCAGTGGAGCGAAGTTACCCAGCAGAGATTGGAGTTCCTTGCTTGAAGTTGACCCAACACCGTGCAATTGGACGGAGTGTGGAGCCGCGGCACTCCTCTTCAACGAAAATTCGAAATTGGGGTGGGAGGGTATTTTGGAATTAGGGCTAAGGAAGCAAAATGGGGGAGAGAGAGAGAGAGGAAATGGCAGAGAGATGGAAGGGGTAGGTGGAGAGAGAGGCTCGAGGGGGAGTGGAGGTCGTGGGAGGGAGATTTCCGGTCGTTGGGAGAGAGGGGAAGACGAAACGACGGCGGGTTTTGTGAGATCGGGCGTGGAAACGAACGGTCGGGGAGGGGGTTTATTTATAGGGTTTAAGTCCAACCGATCGGGTGAGTTATCACCCGATCGGGTGAGTTGTCACCCGATCGGTTGACTTATTGGTCGTGATTTTCAGCTGAAGAGACTCTACAGGAGAACCGGTCGGTTGATAACTCACCTGATCGGTTGGCCGCTCCACAAATTTTCTCAAGAGTTCGGTGTTGTTCACCCGGTCAATCAACCAGTCATGCTTCTGATCACCCGATCGGTTGACAAATTCTGAAATTTTCCCGAGACTTCAGCCCCAGTTCACCCGGTCTGCCAACCGGTCTCATATGTCTTCACCCGATCGTTTCGTTGAGTGACTGATATGGCCAGCAGCTGATACATCCCAACCGATCGGTTGAGTTATCAACCGATCGGTTGGGGCATTGTTTTCTGCAAAAGTGCACAAATGGCCTAAGTCCCTCAACGAAAGTTCTTGCGGCTGGATTTATTTATTAAAATAGATAAACTAAAGTTAAAATAGTTCTAAAAATTGGAAACAAATGTTTAGAGCATGGGTTGCCTACCATGAAGCGCTTTTGTTTAACGTCGTTAGCTCGACGCCCGTAGATGATGTTCAAGGTGGGCGATACGGGTGATGCCCAAAGTCTGGCATCGCTTCAGCTTCACAGCTGGTAGCTTTTGGTGTAGTCGGTGGTGACAAGAAAACTTGTTCGACGACTCTCCCTTTGTTGACGGGGTCCGGGGGCTTCTCCCTCATATTGGCATCCACCGCCACTCGTTTAAGGATCTGGACCTCATCCCCGGTGAGCCCCATGGGCTCTTTGCCTTTTCTCCTCTTAGGAGGAGCCTTTGGGAATCCGGGAGGGATCGTGTGTGCCGCATCGTTATCCCAGCAACATCATTTTTCTTCGGGCCGACTGGTTCTTCTGAGTCCCCCATGCTATCGGGGGGATTTCTTGAAAGAATTTTCCAGGAGCTTTCCTCCACAGCTCTCTCTTCTTCTAACTCCAGCACATTACATCTTGGATCATCTGGGGGATCGGGGTGCTTCATTGACAACCCCAAGTCAAACTCGACTTTTTCGCTGCCGACGTTAAGGGAAAGCTTCCCATTCTTCACATCTATCAGAACGCCGGTAGTGGCCATGAAAGGCCGTCCAAGAATGATGGGGGTGTGTGCATCTTCAAGCATGTCCATGACAATGAAGTCCACAGGCACATGCACCTCTCTAACATTGACAGGGAGGTCATCTACAACCCCCACCGGATATTTTACCGAACGGTCTGCAAGCTGTAGGGTCATTCTGGTGGGCTCCAAGTTGCCCATTCCTATCATCTTATACAGCGACAAGGGCATCAAGCTGACGCTCGCTCCAAGATCGACGAGCGCACGATGTATCTTTACCTCCCCGATCGCACAAGGGATAGAGAAGCTCCCCGGGTCTTTAAGCTTAGGAGGATTTGCTTGTTGGATAAGAGCACTACATTCTACCGTCAGAACGACTTTCTCCTTTCTAGAACCCTTTGTCACCAAATCCTTGAGGAATTTCGCGTAGGAGGGTATCGTCTATATAGCTTCAAGGAAGGGGATTTGCAAGCTTAGATCTTTGACCATGGCAAAGAATTTGCCATACTTCTCGTCTATTCTGGCTTGGGCTAACCGTTGTAGAAAGGGCACAACCGGTTTAAATAATGTCACGCCCCGCTTCCCTAAAATGGAGGCGAGACGTAAAAAGGTCCGCACGAGAGTGGAGCTGTAAAGCCCCAAACCCGATAAGCGTCAATAAAACATAAGCAGGTCCCTGTAACCACAAACGGAACAACAATAATAACACAAGGAGAGACAGAAATAGAATCTCATATCTCATAATTTGTCCAACATGAAAATTAAGTCCAACATCCAGAAAAGCCACCAGGCTAAAAGAAAGAGTCTAAAGGCCCAGAACAAGGCCAACAAAAGGAACAACGTAACAAGGTATAGGTGCTACGCATCGACAACAAAATAGCAGTCTAAACAAAAGGGAAAGCTCAATGAAGACACTAGAAATGGTGCCCAATGTCCACATACTCCCCGTCAAACACAATGTCGGGCTCAGCGTCAGCAAACACCTCGTCCTCTACAATGTACTCAGGCTCAGGATCTAACATGTGTCACCCAAAAGAGTAAAGGGGCACATGTCAGCAAGTCTAAAAGACTTGGGCAAGGAAACTGAAAGTAAGGCAACTAGCAACCTAGCAGTTATAGTATTCATGACATGACAGTTATAACATGAGTGCTCAAGCAAGACATGGTGAAACAATAAGTACAAGAGAACAATTATCGGGACAAGTCAAGAGTAGCCAAGCTACTAACAATCTCAATCATTTCACTAGTCATGTTTCAAGTTGTTTGTAGATGTTTACGCCTTACAGCTGAACGGTTTGGCATTCACGCTGAGTGGCTGCTTAACAACTACCCCAAAACCCAGAGTTTACGCCTTACAACTGCAGTTGCTGATCGGGCAGACTCTCAGTTGAATGACCGCTTAACTCTTACCCCCAATACCCACATGTAAACGAGCCAGGGTCCCTGTACATGAGCTCAGTAAATGAGCCAGGGTTGCCCCGCACAGGAGCTCGCATTCTAGTTCACGACTCATAAGCATTTGGCGTAGGGGTGCACCTAGCCGGAAACAAGTAGTTCGGGCATTGGCTATCAACCAACACATGGCTCGCTTCTGGAACACGAGCCAGGAAACACAAGTATTGTCGCGAAGCTACGCAATCACGGAAACACTTAAAGAATGCAATGACATGACAACTAATTTGCGTACCGTCAATGGAAATTAAACATGACATGATAATTGTGCAACATGATAAATGTCGGATCTAGCTTCGTTGTCAAGCTAGTTCCTAAATTTGCGCCTAGGCGAGTATCATTTCGTCGCCTAGCCTCTTTTACGCCTACTACAAGAAAATGGCCTAAGACATGGCCTAAAACCCTAGGTGGCAAGTTCACTTGCCTAGCACCGAGGATGACGATCAACGAGGGTTCGTCCCACCGACGCTAATTTACGGGGAAGTCGCTGTTATGGAGAAACAATCATCAAAACAACATTCATTTCATTAGGGTTTCACAAAAACACAACGGGTTATGAAAACATCAAGAGATCGATTATTACCGTATAGGAAACGGGAGAATGATGCCGAGCAAGCACGGCAACAGAAGAAACGCTCCGGTGAACCTAGGGTTCAGATCTGGAAATGGATGGAGAAGTTTGGAGAAATGGGGTTTTGGGGGATTTGGGGGATTTGATGAAGGTTTGAGGCAGATGGGAGGTAGAATGTGTTAAGGGAGAGTTTGGATGATGGATTTAGGGCTTGGGATGAAGGAATAAGGGTTTTAGGTAGTAGGGGGCTCAATGGGGGAGAAATTAGGTTTAGAGTCGAGAAAGAAGAAGAAGAAAACGTTTGGAGGGGTATTTATATTTTGATTGCCTCAAGCGGAGAAGAAAGATCTTTTTCAACCGTTAGCTCAATTCCTCACTTCGCTCGCCTTCTTTTGGTTGGCATCATAGGAAAGGCAAAGCGCGCTTTCCTTTTTTTAGTTCCATTGGGTGGCGGCTAGGGCAAAATTAGGGTTTCCTGTACTGTTTAGTCGGTCAAAGAGCAACCACTGACCGACTAGTTTGGGAACTAGTCGGTCGGTTGACCAACACAGACCGACTAAGTGTAAACAGTAACACCAGACGAAAAACTGAACTAAGAGTTAGTCGGTTAAAGAACAACTACTGACCGACTAGTTTGACATCTAGTCGGTCGATGAACGTTCTTAGACCGACTAAGAGTGAACAGTACTCGACTGTACAGAAGAACTAAGAATTAGTCGGTCTGAGTACAAAACTTAACCGACTAGTTTAACAACTAGTCGGTCGAAAGATGAACTTAGACCGACTAAGAAGGAACAGTAACTGGTACCAAAAATAGTTAATGAGTTAGTCGGTTAAAGAAGCATTGCCGACCGACTAGTTTGCAACCTAGTCGGTCAAGCAACGTTCTTAGACCGACTAACGACAAACAGTAACTCCTGAGAAATTAACAAAGCCAACTAGTCGGTTCAAGAAGGTTTTCTGACCGACTGGATCGTCATCTAGTCAGTCGGTGCCCCTTCTTACACCGGCTAATGAGCACCAAAAGTTCCGACATGGAGCGCAAAGCTCCGGGATCGATTCCTAAGACTCCTAGGCTTGATCTAACAATAAGATATGACCAATACGAAGCCCGTCACGAATGACTTACTTCGAAATCGACGATCAACGGAAGAATCTAAGAAAATACGACGAAACGATCGAAAATGAAAGCTACGAGGAAGAAAACCACACATAAGGAGAAAATTCACCAAAACATATAATATAATATAATAAATCCAGATACATGAAAACCAGTCGTTACAAATACCCTGAGGTTCCCTTCCTCATCCTTTTTCTTCTCCTCTTCAGGAACTCCCTTTGGAGTTGTTGGCTTTGGCGAGGAAGCACCGACGTCATTCAATTTTTCGATTGGTCGCTCTACAACGAATGTTGCTTCTGGTTCCTTTGGGGGCACTCTTGTGGGGATTTGTGTTTCGCTCCTCAAGACGATAGCGGACACGTTTGCATGCTCATGCGTGAGTGCCAAGGTCTGATTTGCTCCCCTCGGGTTCACCTCCGGTTGTGGCGGCAATAAGTTTTGCGACCTTGAAAGGTTCGCCACTTGTAACCCCAGCTGAGTTACTTGGTCCGTGAGAGCCCAGTGTCCCATTTCCAGCTTCAAATTTATCTTCTCCTGGTTGGATATATATTGAGTCAATAGGGACTCAACCGGAGAGACAGCGCTCTGCTGGCCAAATTGCTGATGCTGCTGAATGGGCTGCTGATTCCTTGGAGCATATTACTGATATTGTTGTGAAGGCTGCTGCTGCTGAAATTGTTGCTGCTGAAACTGCTGCTGCTGAGGCCTTGATGGCTGATATATCTGTTGTTGCTGCTGCTGAGGAGGCGGCTGCTGATACGGTGCCCAGTAACTAAGGTTGGGATGATTCCGGTTGTTTGGAGAGTAGGCCGGGTTGGAGTTGGTTCGTGGTGGAAAAGGCGCATTCCCCGTAGGATTGTAAAATAACGCGCTCGCCTGGTCCAACGGTGGTGAGATGTCACCACCGTCGAATTCCCCATAGACTTCAGATTCCACCGCAGCAATCTGTTGTGTACCAGCACCACCGGCTCCTACCATCAATGCAGAGATCTGGGTCGACAGCAAGTCAAACTTGCTGGATAATTTGTCGAAGTCCTCGACCCTGTGGATACCCCCAGATCTTGGTGCGGCTCTCTCGTCACACCACCGCTCATTGTTTGATGCCATATTTTCTAGAATCTGTCCGGCATCTTCTTCACTTCTTAACATAAAGGACCCTCCAGCTGCGGCGTCCATGGAATATTTCAAATCGTCCCTCAACACATTATAGAATAGATTTATGATCTGCGACTTGGGGAGCTCATGGTGGGGACATTTTCGTTGCATTTCCTTATATCTCGTCCAAGCTTCATGCAAGGACTCGTGGCTGGCCTGGGAGAAGGAGGAGATCTCACTCCTCAGCTTCATGGTCTTCCCCGGAGGAAAGAACTTCGTCAGAAAAGCATTTGAAAGCTTCTCCCAGGTGTTGAATGTGTTCGGGTCCTTCCCCCTAAGCCACAACTTGGTCTTATCTCGCAGAGAGAAGGGGAATAGCTTCAGACGGATCGCCTCAGTTGTGACACCATTTATCCGGAAGGTGACACATTTCTCCAAGAAGGAGTCCAAATGTTCGATGGGGCTCTCCATGGGTGCCCCCTAGAATTGATCCTACTGGATCCATGTCACCAAAGACGGCTTAAGCTCGAAGCTTTGCGCCGTAATAGTAGGAGGACGGATGGCAGAGGTGGACTCGATAGATGGCATCGAGTACTCCAGCAGGGACTTGTGAGGTGGGGTGTTCTCCCCCATGGTTTCCGGATCTTCTCTTCTTCGCTTCTCTGCAGCAAGATGCCTTAGGGTGGCATTTATCTCCGGGTCAATGGGAATCAAGTCGTCAAGACTTCTTGAACTCCTGTTCATTAAAAACAACAAACACCCGTGAAGCGAAAAGTGGAAAAGAAACAGATAAAAATAAAAAATAAAAATAAAAATAAGAAAATAAAATAGAAATGGAAAAATAAGAATGCGAAAATTATCGCGAGATGGGGATATGAGCTAGACTCAAGGGTTCATGAAATCCTAAAATAACAAGCACGTTGCCTCCCCGACAACGACGCCATAAAGCTTGACGTCCCCCGCGTTTTGCGTGTTTGTGCACGACATGCGCGATATATAATTGGGGGCGTGAGATTTAAATATTTATAACCGCAAGCGCACGGTGTTGTAGTGTGGCTTGTGGGTCGAACTCAGGGATGCGTGGTTATGCTTGTGTCAAGAAGGATCGGATTCACCCCATGGGCGAGCTAGCCCGAATCAGATGATGGGTTGTCACGGAAATGAAATGCGAGGGATAAACAATATGAAGGGAAACCCGGGACTTCGGTTTCCACCCTATCGTGCGATTCTCACCGATACGGCCTACGGGTAGGATAGCGATCGGAATTAGGGTCTAATGGTGAGACGTTGCCTCTAAGAGTGGTACCAGTGTCCCATAGGCCCGATATTCCGGTCAGTGCCCAGGATGATACGCCGGACTTCCCGGGTTTGGTCAGTGGGCATTCCCATCTCCATTAACACTGCCCGACTCCAGGAGCACTAAGCTCGCAACGATAACTCCCAATGTCTCGTCCTGCCGCTCCCGCGTGCTAGGATTCGACGTCTACGCTAAGGGCATGAGCTATGGCTAGGGGGTCAACTGCCAAGTTTATTCCCCCTTGGCCCAACGGTCAAAGGCGGTCTTTTTTATGCCGATGACAATAAAACACCCCGCGTAACCGGTATATTCCTAATCCCTATTGATTTCCTAGTCCTATGGACGCATCGGGGAGGACCCACGAAGGGGTTTCCACCAAAATCCCAGAGTTGGGAACTACTCACACATATTTACTAAAAAGCAATCTAAATCAAAATCGACCATTAGAAACATGATCAGGCGATTGAAAAGTAGTAAGAGCAATTCAATTAACACTATATTAAAGTTTAACAAAGATCAGACAACTTACTAATATCTGAAAAATTACAGCCGTCAAGAGAGAGAAAAAACAGCAAAAAATAACAACTCCCGTTTCTGGAAAACCTAGGGGTCCTATATATAGAATACGATATCACCCGATCGGTTGAAAAGTCAACCGATCGGGTGACCTGCTTTGTTTCTTCGGCAGTTCAGCACGGGACTTCGCCCGGTCATGTGGCACGGTCAGTTGAGGGTTGAAGCCGATGGTTGGATCTTCGTGCCGTCGGGTGAACCGGTCGGTTGAGCTCTCCGTGTCTTGGCTTTGGAGAATTGGCTACAGGTGAACCGATCGGGTGAAGGTCACCCGATCGGTTAGCATTCAGCATCAAATTCCAGAGAGTTGGGGCGTTGTGAACCGGCCTCTGAACCGACCGGTTGACTTTCCGCCCGCTTCAGCTTATATCCGGGTGGTGCACGCGTGCATCACCCGATCGGTTGGAAGTGACCAACCGGTCAGGTGAGGGGCTGAAAGATGATATCTTCGTCGTTTGACCCCCGGATCACGCGTGACTCCTCCCGTTGCTCCAGGGACTCACGATATCATCGTTATATGTCCCTTACGCCGGCAAACTCCTGCAAAATACAAAAAACACGGAAAAGTGAAAGAAAACACGAAAACACGAAAAAACAAATACAAAACGTCGGAAAAAAAAGCGGAAAAACACAAAAGAAGACGTGCGTGAATATATTAAATATAAACGCACGTCATATTGTAGTATAGTTCTTTACGAAGGACTTACGTGTTTAAATGTATATATGCTAGCTAAACTAGGTGTATAGAATGTGCTAAGTATATAGTGGTATGTGTGGCATGTACGTATAGTATATTAGCGTGTGTGGGCATACACCATGCACGGGTAAGTATGTGCTTAGCTATAGGTGTTTGTCATTATGGTACGTGTGTTGTGTCTTGAATATAGTTATAGGATTGTATATGATGTGTATATATGGTGAAGTATCTGCGTGTATTTGAATAACTATATATTTGTGTATTTATAGAAGTGGTGAATATATATTAGATATAGCAAACATGATTTAATATTGTATGGTGTGATTACATGTGTTGATATGTTTGGTGTTGGATGTATACTAGGAGATATAAGGGAGTAGTATATCCATATTTATTTTGTGCCTAAATAGTTATCTATATGTGAAGTACTACGATTGTATTTGCTGGTGTGAACTATTTTATGTAAGTATCTGTTCCATGGTTATGTGATGAGTGAGTGATAGTCATATAAGGGATGTACGTGACTATATGAATGATCAAAATACGTGTATGAATTTGACTATCTATGATAGGTATAAGTATAGAATGTGCATATATATACATGTTTATAGTATTAATGTTTGACTACCTAGTGCACATATAAGCATTTGTAGTAACTATACATGGTGTGATATGATTGTGGTAGTTATTAGAATGGTTAGATATATATTTTTAGTTAGAAAGTCCGAGGACGGACTTTGCTCTAAGGTGGGTAGGATGTCACGGTCGCTTTCCGATCGAATGTTTTTCGTGCGTGTACCTTCTTGTTCGTAAGAGTTTTTTGTGACCTCCTCGTGTATCCCAAACGCACGAAGTAATATGTCGTTGCGACCCTCGAAGAGAGTACTTGTTTGTGGGATTTTCATGAACGTCATTTCACGGCTCATTCTTCCACAAAATAGCTTTGTTTGAAGGGGTGTCGTAACTTTAGACTTTGACGTTTGACCTTTTTATTTTTAGTTCAGTTATTCGTTGACCTAGAACATGACCAATCATAGTAGTCTCGACCCTCTAGTCAACATGGTCGTCCCGATATTTTTCTTGTATTTATCGTACACCATTAGACCGACCTTTTCACCTAATCACTTTCTAATCTACTTAGCCCTAATTAATTCGAATTTCAAATAACTTAATTAAATCTTTAGGATTTGATACGTATGGCATGTGATTCCCCTAGCTATAAGCCACATTAGTTGCACCCCCTCCCTCTCAAACACACTCTCTCCAATCAACTTAAATATACCACATTCTCAACCCTATATAGCAAATTTACATGTTAAAACACAAACAAGCCTAGGGTTCACGCATCGACAGCCGCCTTCCACCCAAACTCACTCACATCCGCTCCTCCTTGCTCCCTTCCGCCATCCCCTTGGCCGCCGGCCGCCCATCACCTCCGGCCCCCTCCACGGCTGCCCCCACCCACCGGAGAACTCCACGCAACCCTCCTCAAAGCCGCATAGAACCTGCCGAACTCCATCAAATATTGCCATCTCCCCTAACAAAACCCTTCGGCCTTCCCAACATGCCGCACAAAAATCCCACGCCGGCCACCTCGGCAACCCCTTGCTCCGGCCACCCTCCTCCACGGCAAGACCACTTCTCCTCCTCCCATTAAACCACATGGAGCCCCCTAGAACTGCCGCACAGATCTTCCCCCGTGCGCATCGCAGCTGCTCAAGACCCCCAGGTGGCGCCCCCTATGGGCGCCAGTCACCCCGTGGTGTGCTCATCCCCGTCACGCCTAGGCGCACTCCCTTGCACGCGCAAGCAGCCCCTAGCCGCACATATACTGCCCGCTCCCCTAAAACTGTCGATCCACCCCTTCACCCCCAGAAAACAGCCCCCCTCTCTCCTAAAACAGATCCGAGCCTTCCCCAAAATAGTGGTAGCCCCCTTGCTCCCATTAACAGCAAGCCGCAAGCTCCCATTGGCCGCGCCCCCTGTGCCGTTGCCGAGACCCCCTTGCTCGATGTCGCCGTGCGCGCAACCCAACAGCAGGCCGAGATCTTCCTTGCTCGCTGTCGTTCGCGCGTGTGCTACCGTTGTCTCTAGTTGTCATCGTACCTTGCTCGCTACTGATCCAACCCCTAACATCGCTACCCGACGTCAGTGTAGCTCTCGCGTCGTGTTCAAGAATATCCCCGATCCGTAGGAAACCCAAACACCGCATGTTTAAACAAGATAAAAATTGTTAATTGTCCTTGCTGTGATAAATTATTAATTGAACTTAATAATATAGGACTGTAGGTTTGGTGATTGTGGTTTGAGCACATAGGAAGTTCTGGACTCTGTTGAATTGAGACTTGCAACACGGTTATTTCAGGCAAGTGAAACTTGCTCAGATTGTTGTTGTAAGCCTTGTTTAGGATATTTTGTAAAATTGTAAAAGAGACTAGGCAGTGAAATGATAGTCACCTAGACTCCATACTTGATCTAGCTTGACAACGAAGCTAGATCCGACACCATGCTAGATCTAGCTTGACAACAAAGCTAGATCTGACACCCTTGCCATGTCATTTCATACATATCACATGTCACGTTTATTTTGATATAACTGTACACAATTCAATATCTGTTATCATGTTGCATATCATGTCATATCATGCATTAAATGTTTGGTCGTGATTGTGTAGCACACGCTACTATTGAAATGTAAGATGCGGCGAGTAAGATTTTGACTCCTACATCATGAATGAGGCTAGGTCAACCTTATGCCATAAACACTTCCTGGCTCGTGATCCAGAAGATATACACGTGGAGGGGTAGGGTTAAGCGGCCACTCAGCGTAGAAGTGTGCCCGATCAGCAACTTTAGCTGTAAGACGTAAACCATGTGCACAATGTGAAAGCTTGTTTTATTGCTTTTCATGAAATATTGTTTAGTAGCTTTTGCTACGACGTGCGATGCATCGTAAAATATCATGTTCATTATAACTGCTGCATTCATTAAAATATCATGCCATGTCATTATCATTATTTTAGAAATGCTAGTTGTACTCTTTTTCTTTTACGTTTCCTTGCACAAATGTCTCCCTTTCCTTTTTGGAGATTTTTGCTTACATATGCCCTTTTCTCTTTGGGTGTCACACGTCAGGCTTTGAGTCTGAGGTAGGGCTAAGGACTACCAGGTTGCTGACGTCACGCTTGAGGCTTTTGCTGACGTCTAGTTCGAGGACATCGGAGACCAGTCCTAGTCTCAGTTGGAGGCTACTTCGTAGTTACCGTTTACTTTCCTAGATTGTTGCTGATAGACTCTTTGGTGCATAGCACCTTATGTTGTTTTGTTTCGGCCATGCTTGGGCCTTCTTTTTAGACTCTCTTGTACCTTCTTTTATGACTATCTGTGAATGTTTGGAATAATGAAATGGATGTTTTGAATGTTGGTTAAACTTTAACTGCTTCAACTATTATTGTTGTTGTTGTTTTGCAATGCAAGAATCTGTGAATGGATGAATACACAGACGCTTATCAGACTGCAGCTTCACAGCTCCAGTCTGAGCGGACCTCTTCGCGTCTCGCCTTCCATTCATGGAAATCGGGGCGTGACACATGGGCTGGACAGGGGCTCAACTCCCTTGTGGTCGACCGAAAAAAGGCGAGGAGCTACCTCCCCTTGGCTAGCCGGAGTAAGGGATCGGCCCTATCTGGTGGCGCCTGAGGGAGGGGGTGAGAGGAGGAAGGAGAAGAACTTGTGTAACGGCCACTTTCCATCATACGTATTTTCGTACGTATCTCTTTAATGTATTGGTTTGTGTGTGTTTTCTCACTTTGATTTTTATTATTTCACCCGTAGTCCGACTCGTGATTGAACCCCGTATTCATGATCCTCTCGGAGACGCGATCGCTCCAGTATTTTCTTTGCAATTTTTGGATGCCATGGTGCGAAGTTGTAATATCTGGTTATTAACATTATTATTATTTTTATATATACTAATATTTAAAAATTCAAACTTTTAAAATTATATGAAAAAAGTGATTCTTCGAAATTATATTGTAAAACAAACTAATTCTTGTTGTGAGTTGAGGGAGGCCTTTGGCCTCCCCCCCTCAACATCTCACCATTACTCCCCACTAACTTAGTGGGGAGTCCCTTGGACTCCCAAAATCCTATTCTCTAATTGAATATATAGAGAGCCATGGCTTGTGCCATGGCTACTCCTTATGGAAGATTGTTTACACTTCTTCAATCTTCTCCAACACGTTATAAGCACGCTCTTAAGCTGAGCCGAATCCCTGCCGACGAACGAATCGGTGCCGACGGATGATTTGCGAGGACGCGGATAGGGCTTTCTTCTCCGAACTTCACTAGATCCGGCGGGTAGGATCTAGAGGTATATTTTTCCCTAGATCATCATATTATATGCGATAAATAAATCCGTGATTATGTTTTTCTAAGATATCTATAGCAAAATTTTAAGCAAGATATACAAGAAAAACAAATTTTCAAACCAACAGATTTATTGTTTAAAAAAAAATTTCAAACACAATATATGCAGTTGATACTACATATTCGTGAGCCAATACGACGTTTCCTTTTCTCAACAATGCTTCTCAAATTTGGCTCCCCCCGTACCTTTCTTTTTGATTGTGGGGTAAAATGAAAATGAGAAACAGAAAACAAAAGAAAAGGATTAACCAAGTCAACTAATCAAAGGTACATTGAATTATGTTTAGATTCATGAAGCAATGATAAAAAATTAAACATTAAGCTGAGAGAGAAATTAATATAATCCATTTTCGGATCTACCTCTTATTGCAAAATTGGACACGACATTGGGCATTCAAAATTCAGGCAAATTTTGGCATCAAAATCGAATCACCATTATGATTTAATTTTAACAGACTCATTTTTTTTTTGAAATTGAAATTTGTGCTCATTAAGTGGAAAACAGAAAATGAATTATCTTACAACAATAACTTATATGTGGGATAATTCAAACAGTTTATCCATTGTGTTCAACTGATAACCCGAGAATCCTATTTTAATCGAATCGCTCCAATCGCCTGAGCACGGCGCTCCACCCCCCCCCCCCCCCCCTGTCGGGGGCCTCCTTGTGCGATTCGCCCCACCTCCACCTGTCGAGGGTGCACTGCTCTGATTCGCTGGCACAGTTCGCCCCCTCCCCCGTCGAGAGCGCACCGCCCCGATTCATCGGAGCTCGATTCGCCACCCCCTGTTGGGGTGGCACCGCATTTTTTTCTCTCGAATCACCGAACCCCCCCTGAAGTATAACTCTGTACTTCATAATATCACCTCCCACCTGAAGTTGTGCTGTGAAGAAGTGACTGAGCAACGCATGTTGGAAAAGACATTTACCTCGTTTCACGAGAAGATGAAATCCTCAAGCAGCAGTATCGTGAACGTAACTTCACGAAGTTCTCTGATTTGATCTCTTGCCTCCTTAGGGCAGAGAAGAATAGAGAATTACTGCTTGCCACTCATAATTTGCGTCCGGCTGGTACTGCCACTATCCCTGAAGCCCACCATGTTTCTCCCCAGAAGTGGAAAAACAAGAAGAAGGCTAGAAAGAACAAAGGGAAGGCTGTAATGAAGCCAGCACGAGGAGAAGCACCCCAGACCAACAACAACAACAGAGGAATGAGAAACTTCACATGGAAGCGTAAGAACACTGACCAAGTGTCACTTCCTAAGAAGAACTGGGAGGATAAATGCCATAGATGCGGCATGACTGGCCATTGGTCTGATACTGCTGCACTCCTCGCCACCTCCAGGAACTATATCAGGCAAGCCAGAAGTCTCTGCCTGAAACAAACTTGGTGGCTGTTCAGCCACCAACGATGTTTACTGCAAAAGACTTCGAGAACGTCGACCTGCTCGATTAAGCTTCATCTTTTATCTATGCATTTAAAATTCCATATAGTTTCGTCTTTAATTTTCTTAAGTACGAACTTTTATTTTGAATGTCTTTTTACATTTACTTAAATAAAATTTCGTTTTGCTTATAGATGAAGTATGTAATATTGTGGACAGTGCCTCGTTGCACTGGTGTAGCATTAATATTGCTCCCACATACAACGAGACTATAAGATGCAAACTTCTCCCCTTAAACATATAGGAAATTTCCAATTTTCAAGGATATTTCGTTTAAACGAACATAACTTGAAAACCGTGGATAATAAATATTGAATATCAATATGTAAATCGTCAAAAGGATGGCCAGAAGCCCATCTACTTATGGTTTCATTGGGCCCCCGTCGGGCCCCTATAATTACAGATATTCATCTTATAGAAAACCAACTCGATTGAGCACCAGAAGTGCCTTTCTTTGCCATAGTTTTTAACTCTGGCAAAATGGACTTGGTCATCCTGGATCAGCGATGATGGACGCATCATCAAATGAATCCATTGGAGAACCTGAAGATTCTTCAAAAGGTTGAGATTCCTTGTCCCCCTTTGTTATAAGGGAAAACTAATAGAGAGACCTTCCCTCCTGAAAGTGGGTTTAGAGTCTCCTGGCTTCATTGAGAGAATACATGGTGACCTTTTGCGGGCATATTCACCCCGCAAATGGCCCATTTTCGGTACTTCATTACTGTACTGATATATGCATCTACTAGATGGTCTTATGTGTGCCTTTATATTCACTCGCAACCTAGCTTTCTCAAAAGCTTATAATGTGGGTGAATTTACTACACATATCATTCAAGACTTCTGCCAAGCAACTGGCATTAAAATTGAACATCCTGCAGCATGTTCAACCTCATAACGGGTTAGCAGAGTCTCTGGTAAAGAGACTCCAATGGATTTCATGTCCATTGTAAAATCACAGTTGCCTGGTGATGTTTAAGGATCATTACACTGCATTCAGCATCGCTTATCATGATACGGCCCGCTTGTTGCCATATCTTATTGCTTATGCTGCTTGCTTATGGTTTACCACAAAGTCTTGATAAATGTGAATTTGATGAGCAAAATCTCATTGAAATAGGCACGCAGTCTAAAGAAGCCTGAAGCTTCTGAGACCATATTATGGGACACAAAAGTCCTCATCTCGTTATGGTCCGCATACTTTTTCTGTGTGAAGTTAAGATCCAGAAGATCCTTCACATTCAGACTAAAGTACATCAATTGCCGGATAAAATTGCGAACAACCAGAAGATTGTTCGTTCACACATCCCTGCTGCCAACATGCCAGCTAGGATTGACATTCCCAAAGATGGATGCAATCCACCGGCAGCAGAATTGGCTGTACCTCAATTTAAAAGAGGACGCCTGCCAGGTTCAAAATATAAAATTCCTCAAAATAGGAAGATTCTTGGATATATCAAAATGATCCAACCACAGGATGATGAGCTCAGACCAGCAACCTCTCCCCTCCTAATTTCTCCTGCAGAGGAAATAACATGAGAAACATCAGTATATTACGTACGTACTGAAGAGGTACTGGACAGATATAGCACAGTCGTCGACGATGGTTTTGCTTTCGCTATTGCTGTTCACGTCGCTGAATACGACGATGACGTCTACCCACTTTTCTATAGCGTAAACGCTTAGAATGGCCAAAGTGGGACGAGGCAATAAGAGTAGAGCTGGACTCACTCTTAAAAAGCAAAGTCTTTGGACCAGTAGTCCATACACCTGAATGTGTAAAAACCTGTGGAATATAATTCAGATTTCATAAAAAAATTGAAATGAAGGAAATGTGATCATTTTCCTACTAAGCCTACACTTCTCTGAAAAAGCCAATACATGCAGCTCATGGACGTTGTGACTGTATATATATACGGCAATATAGATATAGAGATCTATATAAAACTTCCAGAAGGGTATACTCTACCCCCAGAGATGAAAGAGAGACGTAGAAACGTCTTCTCCATAAAGGCTACACAGATCATTAGTTGATCTTAGCAATATTCTGCCTGTGTATCTTTTTCGAAAGATCGTTGACAGGATTTGTAATATTCGTCGTATATGTGGTCGACTTAAAGATAATAGGATCTCCTGCAGAGACCATTAAGATATCAGATAGCTTTAAGTATACCTTGGAAATGAAAAAACCTAGGTATAACAAGGTATTGTCTCGGCTTATACATTTAACACCTTCGTGGTGGAACCCTTTAATATCCTTCATACACCTGGAGTTTATGAAGAATGATGTCCATTTGCAACCTATTAAAAAAGGATGCTTATTTATGACACCTTCCAGTCGTTGGAAGAGGGGGAGGACATCCTAGGTCCCGAAGAGCCTAGCTCTAGTGTACTTGTTACACTTGTTTATCTGGCCAACTGAACGTGTCTTTGATAGAACGTCTGCAGTAAAGTTGTTAACCAAATACAGTGTTGTCCTGGAGAGCACCACTAGACCAAGGATAAGCTGCTTCTGCGCAACTTCCTAGGGTCAAGGAATATATATCGCATATGCAGGTTTAAAGATCATCGCGATGACTAAAACACAAAAGGCCGGCCACCTCGTAAATATCTACACATCATCCTCCAATATTTACATCTTCTTAGAAGCTCATCATCCAAGAAGCAAGTATTAGAAACGCTCAGCCAGGTCCAGCAGTACCTTGCAGACACACTGAAGACTGATTCAAAGAATACTTTAGTGGAGTCATCTACCGACTTCGAAGAGCATTCCACTCCAGAGCGCCTCTACTTTCCAATAACCGCTAGATGAGTGAAACTTGTATAGATGAGTGATGATTGTATTTTCTTTTCAGAACATGATGGATGTATAGACAAATAGGAGATGATTGTATAGACACATAGGAGATCTGCAAGCCTGAAGCTTGTACAGATCAGGGGGAGTCCCTCAATAGTTGTACTCTTTTCCCTTAAGCTGCTGGTTTTTCCCACTGGGTTTTCCACAGCTAAGGTTTTAACGAGGCAACCACAGTGGCTCTGGATCCAGAATTATCCACCCCATTAGCATACTGAATCCTGAAGTATTCATATGCTTAACCCAAGGTAATGGAGAGATGAGGGGGAGTGTTGTGAGTTGAGGGAGGCCTTTGGCCTCCCCCCTCAACATCTCACCATTACTCCCCACTAACTTAGTGGGGAGTCCCTTGGACTCCCAAAATCCTATTCTCTCATTGAATATATAGAGAGCCATGGCTTGTGCCATGGCTACTCCTTATGGAAGATTGTTTACAATTCTTCAATCTTCTCCAACAATTCTTATCTAATAGTGTTGTACCATTCATCAGCTAAAAAAGAACTGAGGATGCCCTACCTTAATATTTAAACAACCCTTAATATCTGATCCCCCACATGAACCCATGCAAGCGCATATCCGTAGCCCACAACCGCACGTCGCCCAGCCCTCGTTTGCAACCACCCATGTTCCACGTCCTCCTCCTCGTCCTTCTTCCCCTCTCCATAATACCCCGAGCGCCAAGCTTTTCACCCTCTCAGACCACTTCGACAACCCCCGCGTACACACCGGCCTTCCCTCTCCTCTTCAAAATGCCGCAAACCTACAACCCACTCCTCCACCTGCCTCTCTATCCAACCCACCACCCAGTTCCGTCGCCGATAACCCGAAAGCCCAGGTGCCTCCGACCTAGCCCCCTTCGACCCTCCTTCGACCAGCCTTCGAACCGCACCACCACAAACCCCCTGCAACCCAATCGCCGAACTCGCCGCCGAGCACACCCCACAACAACCGTGCAAACCAAAACCCAGTTCGCCTCTCTCCTCGACCTCCAAGTAAACCATGCTAGCCTCCCCCTTTGCCCAGTCATCCTCCTCTCGCATCGCCCTCCGCCTTTTAGCAAAGCCGCACAACCCATTCCGACCTCCGACCAAGCCTCCCTCCGACCACCACGTCCGCCACCCTCTCCTCTTCAAAGTGCCTCCCACAACTCCGATCGCCCAGCATCGCCAACCACACCGGCCTCCGACTATCTCCAATAACCCCGAGCGCCCTCTGACCAGCAACCTCCTCCCCTCAGCTCTCTGCTCCACTCCCCGTGCCTCCCCTCGAGTCGCCAGCGAGCCGAGAAACCTGGACGTGTCGCCAGCGCCCCCACCTGAAGTCGCCGCCACCCCGCGCAACTCCCCACCTCCAACATCGCTGAAGTCGCCGCCGCTCCACATGCGAGCACATGCCGAGGCGCCTACGCACGTAAGTCTATATACGTTAGCTCATATTATTATAAGCTTTAGTAAACTGCATTAGAAGAGTACGTTTTTATACATATAAGAGGATGTCAAGGTCTTACCACATTGCTAATTAGATTAGTTCCATACATATGGGTGCCAGTGCATAGTAATAATAATACATGAGGCTTAGATTAATGTACAGTATATTAATAGACAAATTAAAATATTAACAGTAGTTAGTAACTGATGTTTTATTGGTAATATTTGCCATATTGTTACTGATAATAATAACTGATGTTAGTAGTTAATATATAATGTTAATCATAAGATATCAGTAAGTTAGAGTTAATAATGTTAGTATATCTGTAGCCAGTTGCATGTTGGGCTATATAAATGTATTAAAGTCAGTACTAATATCAGTGATTAAAAGTATTTGGGTATCAAGGTGTCATTTTGGCCCACCGGGCCGGCCCGGCCCGGGCCCGGACATGGCCCGCCCGGGCCATGGGCTGGGTCGGCCCGGGCTCAAAAGAAACCCGGGCCGGGCCGACCCAGCCCAGGTGGGCCAAAGGCAGGCCCAGCCTGGCCCGCCAACCTGGGCCCGGGTAGGCCGGGCCGGTTCGGGCCGGCCCGGGTTTTTAAATAAAAAAATTAAATTTTTTTTTAAAAATTAAAAAACTTAAAGCAAAAATCAAAAAAATCAGAAAAAACTTATAATCTAATATCTAAAAATCTAAAATATAGTTGTAAACATGTAAAAATTCCAAAAAATTATAGAACACTTCTAAAAAAATCAGACATTTTAAAAACATGAAAAAAAGTTTAAACATGTTCAAAGCTCTTAAGAAATAAAAATAGTCCAAATTAAAGTTTTAATTACCTGCTAAATTTTTTGGGTAAGTTAACAACATATAGTTAATTGTATATGTTAATGTTACTAACAATACAAGAAAAAAATTAATATATACAAAAAAATTTAATCCCAAAATTCTCAAAGGTCCCGGGTTGAACCTTTAAATTATATTAATTAAAATTTTTTTTAAGGGGGGACATACGTTGGCCAGCCTTACCCCTCATACATTGGCCAAAAAACAGAAACTAATACATGTTATAAACTGCTAATACAAGTAAATATATCAAGTCTCTGCTTCTTCTTCTTCCTCTTCTTCTTCAGAGTCTTCAGAAAGGTCGGTCTGATATTGGGTTCTCGATTCAGCCCTGAACCAATCCTTCGCACAAACCGACGCTTCTACTATATCTGGCTTTAGCCGTGACCTTTTGTTGCTAAGAACACGACTACATGCACTAAAAGCAGACTCCGAAGCAATAGTGGATATGGGTACGGCTAACAAATCACGAGCCATCATGGAAAGAATTGGATAACTATTCTTATATTGTTTCCACCATGACAGAACATCAAAACTCTCATTATTCAAGTCTTCTTCAGAAAATGGACAAGAACTTGACAAATACCTAGACAGTTCATTAGTCGTGTCAGATGTTCTTTGCTTCTTCTTGCCCATAAGCAGGCGGACTCTGCTTGGAGCACTTGAAGATGCTTGAACATTAGATATGTGTGTAGAACTACCAAATCGTGTCTCATATATAGTAAAAAGTGATCGTAAAATATTCTTAAAACTAGCTTTGTGTTGTTCTGCTTCAGCTTGAAGGTTCAAGTTTTCGTAATATGTATCTAAGAAGTCAAGTACTACATCCTCCTTAAACCGGGGATCTAAAAACTTCGCTATAGTGTATAGCAAAGGAATAGGATTCCAATACTTACGGAGTTTAATCTCCATCTGTTCTATCATTGCTTTAAGGTCTGGAGTCCTGATGATGTCATTATCTCTATGTTTTTTTATAACTTCAGAGATCACCGCTAATTGGTCTAAGCCTATAACTGAAGTAGAGTAGTACATACCAGAAAACTTGTTTGTTGTCATATAGAAAATTTCAAAAAAATCATAAAGTTCATCTATAATTAGCCACTCATAATCACTAATTTCATAATCACTATCATTTGCAAGGTATGCACTTGCAGACTCACTAAGTTGGGTTCTATTCTGTCTCATACAACGTATCATTAGATACGTTGAATTCCACCTATGGGGGACACTAAATTTAAATGCCCTATAAGGCAGTTGGTTACTACGACAAAACTGCCTATATTCCCTCTTTTTTTGTGAATTAGTGGTAATTAAAAGCATAAGGTTTCTAGCCTTTTCCAGATAAACAGAAGCAAGTTTAAGACCATCCTGAACTACTAAGTTTAAAACATGGCATGCACAACGTTGATGAAAAATTAACCCATCTAGATCTGGGTTCTATTGCCGCTGCAAAATATTAATGGCTAAAGTATTATTCGAAGCATTATCAAAAGTAATTGTAAAACTTTTTTGCTCAATATCATAATCACGACAAATATTTTGCAAAGTCTTACCAATAAACTGTCCCTTGTGTGCATGCTCTAACACATTAAAACCAATAATTCTTTTCTGAATGATATAATCATGATTTGTAAAATGGGCCGTAAGACAGATGTATGATGCACCCCATTTTGTAGTCCAGATGTCAGAAGTTAATGAAATCCTACATTCTAAATTAATAAAAAGCTGATGCAAATTTGCATGTCTTTCATGAAAAATAGTCATACAATCTTTTCTAAGGGTGTTCCTAGATAATTTTCTAAAAGCAGGGTTAAATGCATTTTACTGTAATCGTTCTAATTCTGGGCTTTCAGTATAATTTAGAGGTAGTTCTTTGCATAACACAAATCTCTCCATCTCTTTTCTCATATTTTCAACAGAATATGAGAAAGGAGTAAGAGAGGAAGATGATGAAGATACATTTAATGTTGCTTGTCTAGCCTCTTTTTTAACATGCGATTTCATATGTCTTAGCAGATGTGAAGTGCCGGCAGTATATGCAGCAGCAAAACTAGTTCTACATATCTTACAAAAGGCACGAATTTGTTCGATGCCATTACTATCTTTTACCATTTCACGTGTAAAGTGATCCCAAACACCGGACTTTGGTCCTTTCTTTTGGGTTTGTGGAGTAGGTGCAGGCATATGTGAAGCAGGTGTTGATGTTTGTGCCGGTGAACTTGTGTACGTGTGAGCAGCATGTGAGAAAGGTGAATGTGCAGGTGGTGGCATGACAGGGCTAGGATTATTACTAGCCCCATAGTTATCAGGTTCTTGTGTTTCAATATTTGCTATATCAGCATAGTTACCACGTAGTACATCAGCATAATATTCATAATCAGCAGTATTAGTCTCATCATCTATATTAAAATTCATATTTATCTTCCTAGACGGTCCTGCCATTATGCTAATCTAAAATTTATACTACAGAAACCTGTTTGAGTATGCCCGGAGTTGTAGAGCCCGGTAGTAGCTAGCGACCGTCGAGGGAAGCTTACACGGTATTAGCGAGAGACCGGATGTATCGAATTGGAGTAACGAGACGGTTGACGATAGTAGCGAGATTGACGATTGTAGAGACGGTAGACGGAGGTAGACGGTAGTCGCGAGAGTTGTAGAACACCAGATATAGAGGAGTTTAGAGAATTAGAGTTTAGAGATTTTGTGAGGGTAGAGAGGAGTGTAGAGATTTTGTGAGTGAAGAAATAAGGTGGGAGGGGGGGTTTTATAGAGATTTTTGTATGTTTAAAAAAAATTAAAAAAAATGCAACCGTTGCCAAACGGGCAAATTTTTGCCCGTTTGGCAACGGGCATTTGCTGCACAAGCAGCTGGCCCGGGCCGGGCCGGGGGGCGCCCCTGCCCGGCCCTGGGGCCGGGCCCGTGCCGCAGCCCGGCCCGGGTTTGGGGTGCCGGGCCCGGGCCGGCGGGCCCCCGGGCCTAAATGACAACCTGATTTGGGTATGGCAATTATTAGAATGTAATCGATATTAATTATATGATATGAACGTCATCCTAGGATAGCGAACCTAATAAAAACAAAGTATTATTTAATTCCGTCGAAAAGAACCTAATTCAGTAATATGTTTGATCAAAACAGAGAACCAATCGTTCCATAGCGTAGCACTCATCAGGACAAACCCACGACACCCGATATCACCGAAAACAGGCAAGTGTGCGAGTTATTGAAATTTAATGTTTTTACCAATTAATTTCCTTGTTTTAGAACGTGATAAATGTCATATGCAAATGCTGACATGCTTCATTTCATGCTGCATACACACTTGTTAGAATTTGCTCTCTTGAAAGATTAAATTGCTTAGTAGTATGGACATTGACGGAACACATTAAACATCTTGAATTCATGAACACGTGATCTGGAAGGAAAAATCTTGAATTCGTGAACACGTGCCCTCGAAGTCAAAATCTTGAATTCGTAAACTCGTACACATTGATTAGGCTGGCTCGTGTTGCAGCACAACTTTTGGGTGGGGTTAGAGTTGAGCGGCCGCTAAGCATGCGTGTAGAGGCCCCCATCAAGAGCACCACCTAGGCGGTGGGTGGTGTCAATCACGATTATACCCCCGTGCGAAGGATCGACCTACTCACCATGACTTAAAGGCGTGAACCCTAGACATAATAGAAATCACGTGCATAGAACTTCAACTCATTATTGTTATCTCAGTTGTACGCTAGAATTGCCATGTTAATAATATTTGTAGAAATGCCATGCTCATTAGTGCTCGTTTTAAATTCTTTAGAATTGTCATGCTTAGAAGTACTTTACCTTACTTTAAAATTGCCATGTTTATAAACATGCTGCTGACATATTGTATAAACAGCTAATGCTTCATAATTTGTTACTATTCGTACACCTTGCCTTGGGTCGTCATACTTTTACTTGCCAAACCCTTGCTGACATACATTCGTGTTTTGGAATATATGTCAGATCACGAGCCAGAATACCAGGAGCATGAGTTTGTTGAGACGACTGATCCAGTGAGGCATGAGTTTGTTGACCAGGAGTCGCTCCCTGCGGGAGACTATAGACTTGTCATGTTGCTTTTTCTTTTAGATTTGCTTTAGCACTTTGTAGTAGGATAAGTCTTCCTTGTTGTAGTTTCCTTTGGCCATGCTGAGGCCTTGTCGCTTTCGTTTCGTGTACGAACTAATTCTGGATGTTGCTTTAAATTAATGAATGTTTTTATTGTTCTGAATGCATGCAAGAAACCTGCTATGTTGTTATCACAGATGCTTAGTGAACTCGAGATTCACCGCTCCAGTTCATGCAGAGCTTCGTAACGTTCTCGCTTCCATTGCTTTTTGGGAAGCGGGGCGTTACAACTTGATCGATGAGTTGAGCTCTCGATTCTTTGTGGTGAGAATGAAGGAAGAAGAAGAATGAGAAGGAACCGTGAGTTTGAGTTTAACAAGAGGGAGATGGCGGCTAAAGGTTTTGAAGAGGGAGGGTTCCTTTGTTGTGTGCTTGAGAAAAGATGTGGGGGATTTACTGAAAATAATGGAGATTTAATTAGAATAGTAAATATGGGCTACAATCACGTGTAAACCACAAAATGTGGATTTACATAAATATGGGGTTCCTAGAATTAATTAGGGGTAAATGCAATTAGTAAATGTAATTTGTAATTAGTTAAAGTAATTAGCTAAAAGTAATTTGTAATCATAAAAAGTAATTAGGAAAGGTTATATAGTAAATGGTTAAAGTAATTTGTAAAAGCCATTAGTAATTGATGAAAGTAATTAGTAAACTGTAGAAAGATAATTACTAAAAGTAACTAGTAATTAGTAACAATGATTAGCAAAAGTAGTTAGTCAATATAAAAAGGTCTATAATAATAGCATCTTAAAAATTAATTAATTTAATAATCGTATAAACTCATTATTTGAAACTGTTTGAAAGTATTTATACCAAAATACAGTAGTGATGGATACGGGCCGTCACAATCTCTCTATTTATTTCAATGGGGTCTCTTCCTCTTCTTCATGCAAAAACCATTGTCCACTTATTGTCATCGTTCCTCTATCTTTAAACATTGCTCTAAGATGGCTTCACCCTCCTCCTTCCGTCGCCAGAACCCCTCACACAATCGGCCTCTTGTCTTCAACACCGACGAAGCCCGCGACAAATTCGATTCCATATCTATACTCCTTTCTACCCCGGACGGTTCATCGATTTCAGCGACATTGAGATTCTTAACTACAATATCTTCTGTCTTCTTTATGCTGTTTTGCTTCTTCATCTTTGGAGTTATGCTGAAATTGTCTCCTACTTTCCAAGCTTGGTGAATGAGTTCTATTCCAACATGGAGGTTACCTAAGAAGGAGGAAATTGATATTTCGATACCATCGTCAAGGGCCATGAAATTCAAATCACTTATCGTTCTCTTACCGAGTGTTTAGGTACCCCTCGTTCTAATGTCTCTGGTCAACCCCGGATATACACCCAGAGAACGGTTGTAGTTTTACCGCAAGCGCACGGTATAGCAGCGAGCGGGTTATCGAACACAGGGAGGACGAATGACCGTGCTTGTTCTAATTAACCTGGCTATTTAAGAAGAGAGAAATTTGTCTTTGGCGATCCTGTCACAATCGTCAGACAAAGTACGGAAATATCAAATCAAATAAAGAACGTCTAGGGAATGGGGAATTCCCGCTACTCACCGTATTTTGTAAATGTGGTTCATCGGTATCAAAATTGCTAGAATAAGATTTTGGATGAACTAGTTGCAACTGAATGTAGAACCAAGCTCACGCTCTCGCGCTGTTGCCGGTCTATAGCTATCCTAGGTTTGGGTCCAATCTCTTGCAAACCCTAGCCTAGGGAAGCTAGCATTAGGATCAACATCATCGTTCAATCGTGCACCGAGCCCAATCTCTTGCAAACTCGGCCCACGACCTAGGTTGGGATAGTTCATACCCGTCCAATCTCTTGCAAACGGGTATCGGCACGGAATTGCAACCGGAAACCCTAGTATCGGTCCAATCTCTTGCAAACCGATACTACTGAAATTCGATTCCAACCCAATTCGGATTTCTAGGGTTTCCTATCGAATTGGGATCCAATCTCTTGCAAATCCCAATCGATATGAACTCCTAGCTATCCGTAGTAAATCGCTCCCAAACTAATCCCTAATAACAATTCTAGCAAAATTTCTACCAATTCATCACAAATATGAAATTGGGCTTGTAGGGTTCATCCCCACGCCCCAAGACGTGGAGACTACTCACAATTCATAGCGCAAACACAAAAATAATCAATGAAATAAACAAGAGAATTCATCACAATATTGAGATAAGCAATAAAAATAGAATTTTTAGAGTAAAAAGAGACAAACCAATTGAGTTCTTCAAATAATCCAACAAAAATCAACTTTTGTCTCCTCTCCAATCACAAGAATAAAGCTAAAAAGTTAATCTAAAAAGCTGCAAAAATCTAAGAGAAAAGCTCTCCAAAACTAGGGTAAAAACAGGGGTTAAATACCCCCCAAAATCGTCCAAAAACTGTGACCAAAATACCCCTGCGCAGCCTGAAATCCGCAATTTTCGCTACAGGCAGCACGTCGCACTCGGCCGAGTGAGAAACCCTGTAAATTTCCAGTAAGTCTCGATCTTCAGGGGTCTTCACTTCGGGGGCGGCTCGGCCGAGTGAGTTGTCGTCACTCGGCCGATGGTTTCTTGGTACTCGGGCGGTCGGGATTATCCACTCGGCCGAGTGGGTCTTCTGAAGCTCAGGCAGCCGAAAAACAGTAAGTTGGCGATTTTGAATGGCTTCGTCTGGGCGCCACTCGGGTGGACGGGATCTCGTCACTCGGCCGATGTGGTCTCCGTCGCTCGGCCGAGTGCACATATGAATCGTGTCTGATCTGGTCGGCCGAGCGGTGTCTCGCTGGTCGGCCGAGTGACTCCTTCACTCGGCCGAGTGGGACACCAAAAATGCCCAAACAGCTTGTTTTGGCCTCCTCGTCGCTCCTGCGACGTTCTTTCTTCTTCCGCTCCTCTCCAACAGCAAAATACCCCTTGGGGTGGTCGTCGGTGACCCTCTGGAGTAAGCGCATCTCAAGATCACTCCCAATCGCTCCAAATCACCTGAAATGCGACAAAAACAACAAATCGTGAAAAGCATCGCAATATCGTCGATATATCGTGAAAAACATGATTTGGGTGATCCAAATGGCATGCAAACATGCGGGAAAAACGTGTAAAATAAGGAGTAATCAAAATCCCCCAAGCTTACCTCTTACTCGTCCTCGAGGAAGATAAGTAAAAGGCGAACCCGGTGGATTCGGAAAACGAAAACGGTGAAAAATTGAAAAAAAAATGAAAAACGGAGAAGAATGGAAAACGAAATAAAAAATAAAAATAAAGAAGAAAGAAAGAAGCGAAGAGGTAAGCTGCTAGATCATTTTCTCAGGACGTGGGTTCCGCTTACTCATATAGCATGCACTGAATGAAAAATACATGTCAAAGAGTTTTATTTTGATATCATAGTATAATAGTGCAAATAGAAATAGAAAACCCACGAACAACGATATAATCATGAAAAACGGAATAATTTTAGAATTAACATCGTCTGAATCATCTAAAGTGGTATACAAATCGCAGATTACACACTTTTCAATTGAATGCTTTCTATGAGGAGTATAAGAGTATCACACAATAGAATAGAGAGAATAGAAAAGTGTGGATTTCATGATATGAGTGCTAGGCTTAGATTTCTGGATTTCGTAAAGCTAAAAATAATCTCACCGAGTATAGAATATTACTTAGCCTAGGTTGTCGTGCAACGTCAAGTAGTCACTCTCTCACACATCAATGGATTCTCTCCCCCAAGCTTATCTATAAGCATGGTGGCATAAAAAATATTTACATCCCCATTTCTATAAAGCTCCAAAAGTAATAAAAATGAATACGAAAAGAGAGAAGAAAGAAAGAAAGTGAGATGGGATCTTTTATTGAGGATTTTTCCTCTTTTCTTTTTCTTTTTGCTCTTTTTTTTTCTTTTTCTTTTTCTCTTTTTTTTTGACACATATACACAACGATCCCAACTCAAAGAGAGATAATGATATACAAGAATATTTTCTCTTTTTTTTCGGGAAATTTGGAGCTAGGAATTAATAGCGGGGGAAATGCCATATAATAGAATCGCTAAGGGGAGATTCACCAATGATTTTAAAAGTAGAGAAATGATGTTCAAGATTTGTGGAGAAAGAAATAAACATATCTCTCGGTTCACTCTATAAGACATGCACGACAACTTCAGCAGGGTAATCTAATCTACTCAGTTTCGATCACAAAAAAGCTAACTAATCCAGATTTATCATAGCTAACATCATTCAATCACCCTGAAGTGAAATGTACAATTCATGCATATAGAAGTGATATAGGAAAAGAAATCAGTACTCCAGATATAGGCATTCAATGCGTGAATCTTGGTGTGTTTTCTGTGATAGCATACATATGAATATTCAGACTCAGCTAATAATAAAATTTCATCCATTTTCATGTGGAAAAAGTATGGGTTACTATCTCTAGATGCAAGGCAAGTCATAGCATATGATATCAGAAATAAAGTCTAAGACATGACAAATAAAGCATGCAAATAGAGTAAGCTAACTCCACGTCATCATCATCATAGAAAAGTCATCTCTAGCATGAGATGAAAAGGAAAGAAATAAAGATAAGAAAACAATGCGGCACACAGAAAAATAAGGAAAACGTGATGCATGGTAAAATAAAAAGAAAAATGATGAAAATAAGTGCAAAAAGCGGAAAATGGTGTGAAAAACTAAAAATAAAGGTTTAAAATCGAAAAAAGAACGTGAGAACTCACTCCCCCAAGCTAAATGGCACAGTGTCCTCAATGTGCAAAGTGTGGCACACCGAGAGACAAGTAATGGGAAGGGCAAGTGAGGATGCATGCATGATGAAAAATAAGAAAATAATGAAACGTAAAAGATGATGCGGACATGATGCATGCAGAAATAGGAGTGATACAGATATAAAGATGTGGCACCAAAAACTCTCCCTCTCTCCCAAAAAAGATATAAAAAGATATATATAGAAAATGCGTATCAGAGAAATGGTGAGGGGAGGGGGTGGGCAAAAGTGCATCAGGACCCAGCAGAGACGGGCAGCACAACGGCAAAAAGAGGCGATGGCATCAAGAGTGCCTAAGAAGGTGGGGCTGCGCCGTCTCCGTCCTGAGGCGGCGGAGGTGGTGGTGGTAGTGGCTGCTGAGCGGGGGTGGGTGTGGAAGTGGGAGCAGGCTGAGTGTGTGTGGAAGTGTGGGTGGGAACCTGCTGGGTGGGTACGGGTACGCGTGGGAGACGCTCCAGGACCTGGGTAAGGCAGTAGTGAATGTGCGGGAGCAGGTCAAAGCGGCCAACCATCGCGGAGACGGTGGAGGACAGGGTCCTAAGGTCGCCTCTGAGGCCACTCACCGCCCCATCGAGAGCACGAATGCTCTGAAGTACAGTGTCAGGGGGAGGTGGTGCAGAGGGACGCACTGGTCGGGGCTGTGCAGGTCGGGGCTGGCGTACTCTGGTGGCGTAGGTGACGGGCTCAGCAGGCAAGGGAACGAAAGGTGCTGCGCTCGCAAATGTGGGCCTGGCCTCAGTGTGAGGCCGGGGCACCGGCTGGTGAGAAGTGGAGGCAGCTGCAGCGAAAGAAGAATACAAAAGTGGCATCGAGGCGGCAGGAGAGGTCGGTGGCACAGAAGTGTGGACAGACGCCACGACACTCTCGGAAAATGCAGCAGCTGTGGGGATAGAGGGCTCTTCGCACTTAACTATGGTCGGCGGGCGCTCGGGTGGGGCAGAGGAAACGGGCGCAGCAGACAGAGGGCCAGTGGTGGTGGTGACAGGCGTGGAAGCAGCGGAAGTGGGCTCAGCTAAGGTACTCCCGACACCGACAGAGGTGTGGACAGAGGTGTCAGGAGCATCAGAAACATCGAGGATAGGCTGAGGGGCCACGGGGTCAACAGGGGCAGCAGGCGCGGCAGGTGCAACAGGGTCTGCGGGGGCAGCGTGGGCAGCGTGGGCCTGCTCGGCCTCCTCGGCCTCGAGCACGTATGCAGCGGGGATCAGAACATCCATCGCAGGGAGCCAGTCCACATGGGCCGGTGCAATCTGAGTCCGAGCTGGGCTCGGAAGAATCATGTAATCGGCACCGTAAGGGCCGTGCAGCCAGACCCAGTGTCGCTCACCGTGCGGACGAAGCATCTTCATCCGGGCCATAACATCAATCGACAGAGAAGTGGGGCCCGGTGCTCGTCGCAGGTCGTCAGGGAAGTCCTCGCCGGTCATAAGGGCAAGCAAGGTGATCAGGCCGCCGCAGCATATCGGTGAGTGAGCGCCCACCGATACAATGATGCGGTCCAAAAACCAAGCCGCGACATCAATCACGACGGCGGGGACCAGCTCATCGCCATCCCTAGATAGAACTCTGGGCCGTGTCATCGTGTAGAGCATGTAGAGCTCTGGCGTGGACATCGTGCCCGGCTCATATCTGGCCAAAAAGGTCGTCGCCATAAGGCGCTGAGCTATACCGAGGCAGGGGTGGACAATGGCCGAGACCTTGGCCCTACTAGGGTCAAAGGCAGCGTGAAGACCCGTAATCCGGGCCCAGAAGGCTCCGGCGTTGAAGGAAGGTGGGGGGATATGGGTGGGGGCGTAACCTAGATCGGCCCCGGGGACATCGGGCCATGAGAAAAAGGCTCTCATCATACCGAGAGTGACCTGGCACTCCCGGTTCATGAACCGAAACGAGCATCCCTCATCGGTCCGGGCGATCGAACTAAGTATCTCAAGTGTCGGGCGGATAAACGTGTCCGCCGACACCTGGAAGAAATCTTGCCAGCCCACATTGTCGTACAACGTGAGCATCCCCTCTAGTACCCTCAGGCGTCCTAGGTCGGCAAGGTGTGCAAACCTGGAGGGTACGATCGAGCGCTGGGAGATACGCTCGAAAGCGACGCGGTGTGCGTCGTCTCGGAACGTGATCCCGAGCGGCCCGATAAGTGGAGCCGGAGGTGGTGGCTGTGGAGCGGCAGGGAGTGGCTGTGCGGGCTGTGCGGGCGCTGCAGGATGTGCGGGGTGTGCGGGGCCTGCAGGCTGTGCTGGGTGGACGGGGTGTGTGGGATGTGGTGGAGAAGGCGGAGGAGAGTCCTCCAACTCGTGGGAGGGGCCGGCGTCATCCGATCGCTTCCGCTTGGCGGAAGCTCTCTTCGACCGCGGCCGTGTCCGGGGCGGCATATCGACCCCGAGCGCGCGCCGAAAAACGTGAAAAGTGCGGCGTGCATAAAAATAAAGGAAAGAGTATACCCCGACACGCCGCGAGTGCTAAGCAATGGAAGCGTGCGAAGACAGCGCCTCCGCGAAGCCCAAATCAGTCCCTAGAAGCTCCCCTGGGCTCCCCTAAGCTCCCAGAAATAACCTGCGCATGAAATGGAGATATCAGCGGGTAATATTCAAAACGTAAGGAGCATTAGGGGTATAATAGATAGATATAGAAATCAATTTGGGTTTGGGGTTCGTTTAACGCATGGATCCTCAAAAAATACACAAAAAGAGGAGAAAAAGGCGAAATAGGCGATACCGGAGGTGGCCGGAGTGGTGGCCGCCAGCGGCGACTCGGGCGAGGCGCGGCGGAGCTCGGCCGGCGGTGGCTGGCCGAGCGGCGGCGCGAGGTGGGCGGTCGGGCGAGTGGGGGTGCTGAGCGAGGCGAGCGGGCGAGGGAGCTGAGGGGTCACGGGCGATTGGGATTTTTTCGTTTCGAAAAACGTGCCCCCCCTCGGCCCTTTATATAGTAAAAGTTACGACTCGGCCACTCGGCCGAGCGATATCAATGGAAAATTCCTCCCCGCTTACGCTTCGACCGAGTGGCATTGCCATCCTCGGCCGAGTGGAGTAAGTCCATTCGGCCGAGTGGCTCAAGCTACTCGGCAAGACTCGCCCTAGGAGCGTATCCGATTTACTCGGCCGAGTGAATATATATACTCGGCCGAGTGAATATATATACTCGGCCGAGTAGCAGTTATACTGAAATCAGGAAAATAAACAGAGAGTTGGGTACAGCAGACTTCCCTCGTTCGTGAGCAGCTCGGCCGGACGAACTTGTGTACTCGGCCGAGTGACTAGTATACTCGGCCGAGTGAGCCTTGTGTTCTGCTGTTTGTCTTCGTTTGGGCTCTAAACTCCGTCTTTCTTCCTCCATTCGATTTCATCTTCCTCCTAAGCATCGAGCGCCTTCCTGGGGTGCTCCTTATCACCTCGTTCATCCTCCTCATGATGGATTTACCTATCTCCTCTACTGTCAAGAAAAATAGGACCCGTTATCACAAAATTTTTAGGCGAACGACTCAAAACACTAAAAATTTCTAAAACAAAAATAAAGAAAAAGTAAAAATAAAGCAACAACCTTCGGGTTGCCTCCCGACAAGCGCTCGTTTAAGGTCGTGAGCTCGACCCCCTATGATTTTCAATTAATGCGGGATGTTTGGTGCATATGAGATGCACCCATCAAACTTTCCGGGGAGAACACTTGGATTCGGAAGTTGCGGCGGCGTGTTCTCCCTCGGTGGTCTCCCGTCTCGAAAAGTGTTGGGGGGAGGCTCCCCCAAGCTAGCGTTTGCTCCGGTCAACGGCTTCACCGGTGACGCCGATTTCCGTATCGGCGGAGCTTTCTTCGGAGACTTCAATTTCGAGAGCTTGCAGAGCTCTCGAATCCTTGCGACATCAGCGTCGCCTTCATCATTTTCAGCGGAGAGGTCGGGGGAATCAATTTTCTTCTCATCTTGGCCTAAATCCGGGCCTTCCTCGAAATCCTTATCGAATAGAGCGCCAATCGAGTGGGGGATCGCTTCTTCAATTACCTCATCAAGGAGGTCCATGTAGTCAAGCTCCTCGTGGTAAGGCATGTGTTTCATAGCCTTAGGAATGTGAAGCTCCACCTCGATGTTGTCGACGTTCAAAGTAAGTGTACCTTCTCGCACGTCGACAATCACATCGGCGATGGCGAGGAACGGGCGTCCAAGTATCAATGACGTATCTCCCTCCTCCTTAACGTCCATGATCACGAAGTCACATGGCAAGCATATTCCCCCCGGGACTTGTAGCGGGATGTCTTCGGCGATCCCTACCGGCCTTGTTATTCGCCCGTCGGCCAATTGTATCCGTATGTCGGTAGGTTTCAACTTCGTCCCGGTGTTTAGCCTTAGGAACATGGAGAGAGGCATGAGGCTTACACTAGCCCCTAAATCTACCAATGCCTTTTGAAGAGGGACGCCGCCCAAGGTGCAAGGAATTCGAAAACTCCCCGGATCTTTGAATTTGGCCGGCTCCTTCTCTCTCTTGGTGAACCAAGAGCCCTCCTCGGCTAGCATGATCTTTTCCTTCCTCTTTCTCCCCGAAATCAAATCCTTTAAGAATTTAGCATATGTGGGGATTTCCACGATGGCGTCGAGGAAGGGAATGTTGAGGCTAACTCCTCTCAGATACTCGAGAAACTTCGCTAGCCTTTTCTCCATTTTCGCTCTAGCAAGCCTTTGGGGGAACGGGACCGGTGGCATAAAGCGCCTCTCCTCAATCAATTGCTCCGCTCTAGATTTCTCCTTTTCTTGTGGCTCTTTCTCCTTCTCGACTTCAACTACCGGCTCAATTGGCTCCAAACTTTCCTCCACGGGCTCCTCGGTAGGAATCATGGCGGGGGTGGTATCCTTCCCGCCTCTAGTAGTGACGGTAACTACGGCATTGATGTGGCCGGTGTTTCCCCGTGGGTTTTGCTCGGGTTGCGCCGGTAAATGTTGAGTGTTCCGATTGAGCAACGCCAATTGTTCCGATATTTGAGCCACAACGGTTGTAAGGGAGTCTTGCCCCGCCTTCAAGGTAGCATTGACCTTCTTTTGCTCGACCATAAACGCCTCCACTCTAGCTTCGAAGTCAGATTGTTGTTGAGCTTGTGTAGGGTTTTGATTTTGATTTCTCCACCCTTGATTGTATCCGGACGGCCTATAAGGTGGAACTTGTTGCTTCGATTGGAAATTTTGTTGTGGAGGCCCCCTCGGCGGATAGTGTTGTTGTTGGGGGTGGTGGTGGTCGAGCTTGTTGAGGTGGTTGTTGGGGCGGGTTCAAAGCTCCTTCATTGTTGGCGTAAGAGAAACCGGGATGATTTCTTGTGGCCGGATTGGCCCAATACCCTTGGTTCCCCGCAACATATTGTACTTGCTCCAAGGATCCTTCTCCTTGCTCTCCTCCCACATACATGGCTTGAGATTGGTCTTGCCAATCACACATTTGGTTCGTTGGTGCGGAGGTGGAAGGGGTTCCTTGGGGCTCCGTGATAAACTTCTCCAGTCTCTCCACTACCTTGTGGAGAGAATCAAACTTGCTTGTAAGCTCCGCTACGGCCTTCGCCTCATAGATACTAGTTGGCTTCAAGGAGGACGTAGAGTGTCCTCGCTCATCGCCCCATTGTTGATTATTGGAGGCCATCTCCTCAATTAGGGCCGTAGCTTCCTCGGGAGTCTTTGACAAGATAGCACCATTCGCCGCGGCATCAATAATTTGGTTGGTCCCCGGTTGGAGACCATTGTAGAAGCTATGAACTAGCTCCCAGTCTTCAATGCTATGGTGCGGGCATTGATGCTGCAGATCTTTAAAACGCTCCCAAGCCTCATAGAGCGTCTCTTGGGGTCCTTGCTTGAAGGACATGAGAGCACTCCGGATCTTCACCGTCTTGGAGGGCGGATAGAACTTATCAATGAATGCACTCGCTAACTCGTCCCAAGTGGTAAAGACTCCATCAGCTTGCGTCCTCAACCAATAGAGTGCCTTGTCTTTTAGTGTGAAGGGGAAGAGACGCAGTCTGATGGCATCGATGGAGACCCCCGGCATCTGAAATGTGGCGCACTTCGACAAGAATAATTGGATGTGGTAGTGAGGATTTTCATGGGCATTCCCATGAAATGGATCCTGCTGCATCAGAACCACTAGTCCAGTCTTTAGCTCGAAATTCTTGTCAGCCGCCAACTCCAGCATGGCAATGGATAAGGTCGTAGAAGAGGTCTTAGGCCGGAGCCTATCGCGAATGGAAATTATCCTTGCCATTCTTGCCGCTAATTGGTCCGCAGTTTCCGGGTTGGTCATAAACCTCCCTTCCCGATCTTGTCTCTTCTCCGCTCTAATTCTCCGCGCGGTACGTTCGATCTCGGGATCAAATAGTATAGCTTCAGGGTCCGCCGTAGATCTCGTGTACATGCACAGATAAAACAGAGTTTCAAAGAAATGATTAGTACCGTGGAAGGGTTAGGTAAAAATAAAGAAATAAAATAATAATAGTAAAAAAAGAAATAGCTAGGGTTGTAAGATCAAACGCAATCGCCTCCCCGGTAACGGCGCCAAAAACTTGGTCGACCCCGGATATACACCCAGAGAACGGTTGTAGTTTTACCACAAGCGCACGGTATAGCAGCGAGCGGGTTATCGAACACATGGAGGACGAATGACCGTGCTTGTTCTAATCAACCTGGCTATTTAAGAAGAGAGAAATTTGTCTTTGGCGATCCTGTCACAATCGTCAGACAAAGTACGGAAATATCAAATCAAATAAAGAACGTCTAGGGAATGGGGAATTCCCGCTACTCACCGTATTTTGTAAATGTGGTTCATCGGTATCAAAATTGCTAGAATAAGATTTTGGATGAACTAGTTGCAACTGAATGTAGAACCAAGCTCACGCTCTCGCGCTGTTGCCGGTCTATAGCTATCCTAGGTTTGGGTCCAATCTCTTGCAAACCCTAGCCTAGGGAAGCTAGCATTAGGATCAACATCATCGTTCAATCGCGCACCGAGCCCAATCTCTTGCAAACTCGGCCCACGACCTAGGTTGGGATAGTTCCTACCCGTCCAATCTCTTGCAAACGGGTATCGGCACGGAATTGCAACCGGAAACCCTTGTATCGGTCCAATCTCTTGCAAACCGATACTACGGAAATTCGATTCCAACCCAATTTGGATTTCTAGGGTTTCCTATCGAATTGGGATCCAATCTCTTGCAAATCCCAATCGATATGAACTCCTAGCTATCCGTAGTAAATCGCTCCCAAACTAATCCCTAATAACAATTCTAGCAAAATTTCTACCAATTCATCACAAATATGAAATTGGGCTTGTAGGGTTCATCCCCACGCCCCAAGACGTGGAGACTACTCACAATTCATAGCGCAAACACAAAAATAATCAATGAAATAAACAAGAGAATTCATCACAATATTGAGATAAGCAATAAAAATAGAATTTTTAGAGTAAAAAGAGACAAACCAATTGAGTTCTTCAAATAATCCAACAAAAATCAACTTTTGTCTCCTCTCCAATCACAAGAATAAAGCTAAAATGTTAATCTAAAAAGCTGCAAAAATCTAAGAGAAAAGCTCTCCAAAATTAGGGTAAAAACAGGGGTTAAATACCCCCCAAAATCGTCCAAAAACTATGACCAAAATACCCCTGCGCAGCCTGAAATCCGCAATTTTCGCTACAAGCAGCGCGTCGCACTCGGCCGAGTGACAAAAGTCGCTCGGCCGAGTGAGAAACCCTGTAAATTTCCAGTAAGTCTCGATCTTCAGGGGTCTTCACTTCGGGGGCGGCTCGGCCGAGTGAGTTGTCGTCACTCGGCCGATGGCTTCTTGGTACTCGGGCGGTCGTGATTATCCACTCGGCCGAGTGGGTCTTCTGAAGCTCAGGCAGCCGAAAAATAGTAAGTTGGCGATTTTGAATGGCTTCGTCTGGGCGCCACTCGGGTGGACGGGATCTCGTCACTCGGCCGATGTGGTCTCCGTCGCTCGGCCGAGTGCACATATGAATCGTGTCTGATCTGGTCGGCCAAGCGGTGTCTCGCTGGTCGGCCGAGTGACTCCTTCACTCGGTCGAGTGGGACACCAAAAATGCCCAAACAGCTTGTTTTGGCCTCCTCGTCGCTCCTGCGACGTTCTTTCTTCTTCCGCTCCTCTCCAACAGCAAAATACCCCTTGGGGAGGTCGTCGGTGACCCTCTGGAGTAAGCGCATCTCGAGATCACTCCCAATCACTCCAAATCACCTGAAATGCAACAAAAACAACAAATCATGAAAAGCATCGCAATATCGTCGATATATCGTGAAAAACATGATTTGGGCGATCCAAATGGCATGCAAACATGCGGGAAAAAAGTGTAAAATAAGGAGTGATCAGTCTCTGATCTTGCTTTCACTATAGACGATGAACCTATTCTTAATCGTTTAAGTTCCAATTTTCATGTTGGAATGAGTGCCGTCAACTTGCATCCCACTCCACATATCCTACAAAAAATCCTCACTTACAATCTCATTCCGAAGTCCGGATCCGTCAACTACATCAATCACAAACTTGCTCGTTGCCTCTATGCCATTGTAGGTGGCATAAAGGTTAATTGGGCTTATGCTATCATGTTGGTACTCACAAAACCGGCACTTCACACATCTACTTGCCATGTACCATTACTCATATCCTCAAGCATTTTGATGAAACAATCATGTGTGTTGGAGTCAATCCCCACAACCCTAATACTCATCCTCATCATGCCACACTCTAACCTCTAATTGACAATTTGCCACTCAAAACTTTGATCGAACCGTTCTCAATCATATGACACTTCCAGCACCTCCTCCTTATGCCGAAGAAGAAGGTCCCGTTGAACTACCACTACATCGTCATCGTGTTGGAGTCAATCCCCACAACCCTAATACTCATCCTCATCATGCCACACTCTAACCTCTAATTGACAATTTGCATGAGGACATGAATACGGGTTTTGCGGGTGCTCAAGAGCATCTAAGTTGTTTTGAGACTCGTCTTGATCGCTTTAATACCACCATGAATATGGGCTTTGAGACTATGCAAAGGAGTAAAGCCCAGATTATGAGTCTTCTTGAAGAACATGCACCTTAATCTCCATCGACCTCTCAGCGACCACCTAGGCCTCCTCCACCATATTAGATCTACAACTGTTTGGTTTCTGGTTGACCAAGAAAATCAGTTGGTTGACCAAGTCTATGTTATGTTTGCTTGTTAGCTTTCAGTTGTTAGTTGTGTTGGTTTAAGTTGGTTGTTTGCTTTAAGTTGTTTGATGACTAGCTTGTACTACGTTTCCTCTGTAGGCAACTATCTATATATCACTTTTATGATATTTCAATGATGTTCTGTTTGTTTAGTAAGTCTTCTATTCTGTTTCTGCATCTGCACAGTTTGGTCGACCGTGATATTATTTTAGTCGACTAATATTATAATTAACAAAATTTCACCCCATTTTTGATATTTCAAAGTGGGAGAAAATATGGAATATATATCAGAATATATATCAAAATTGATACGTCACACAGGGGTAGATTTACTAACATATATCAATGACCTCAAAGATATCATCAAATTCTCATATATGTTATATTATATGCATTTGCAAGTTGATCAGATTTACATGTTCCTCACATTTGCAAGTTGCTCAGATATTATTTCACAATATTTTATGAAGCATATAAATAGGGGGAGCTTACTTTACATATTTCATATATAAGACATATATTTCATTTTTTGTTTACCATATTGTAATCATCAAAAAAGGGGGAGAATGTTGGAAACATAAAGTTTTTTCCCATAAAGATTTTGATGAAACAATCATGTGTGTGTGTGTGTGTGTGTGTGTGTACTAACTTTATGGATGCAGATTCTAAAGCTCAACTTTTTCGAATGAGACAATCATCAAGTCAACTTATACATTGCAAGATGAAGCATCACAAAGCAAGACAAAGCTCAAGAGATGAATTCTTATATCTTGTGAAATATGATGTAATTTGTCCCTTTATTCTTGCATTTCTTTAGAATGTCAAAGCCTTGATGATGATCTATTTTAATTCTTTAGGGTCTATCCTCAAAAAGCAAGTCAGAGAAAAATTAGCAGACCAACACTTTTCTCTGGTCGACCAATAAATTTTTCCTTATTTTATTCAGAAAAATAAAGTAATTGTTGGTCAAGGTATAATTTCTAATCATAAGGATCAGTTATATAAAATTTCTCAAATTTTTGATCCTAATCGACCAATAGATTTCCATGGTTTACCGAAGTTTTTTAAATAGTTAAATTAACAGTTATTTTAACTGGTTTATTTAATTAATTTTTTAAATTAGTTAAGGGAAGTTATAACTCCTTCCAACGGATAGATTCAGATAGTTTCTAGCTATTTGTGTCAGTTTTGACAGTTTTAATAACTATTTTCGTCAAAAGACACTTCAACCGTCATATTCAAGTCTGGCAGTAGAATTAGTCGTCCATCACTTTTTATTAGTCGACTAATTTTTGGAAAACTGCTCAGAATTTTTTGAAGTTTAGACAATCGTTAAACGTTCGAAAACTAACTTTTTGGGCTATAAATAGACCCCCAGAGCCATGTCTAAAATCCACAAAAATTCACTCACTCGCTCTTTTCTTAAGTTTACTTTCTCTCTCTAGAAAGTGTGTGTTTTATATTTCCATAGGGGAACCTCTGCAGAAATTTTGCCCATTTAGGAAGTCTAATTTCCAAGAATGTTTTACCACAATTCAAATCAAGAACCTTGGAGATTCCATCACCAACCTTGCGCTATAATTCCTACATTATCAAGGCTATATGTGATATTGTTTCATACTCTTTCTTTACTTTATTTAGTGAATCTCTTGTTGAAGAGATTGTAAATTTTGTAACATGAGGAGTGTTGGCATCTTTGCATGTTGATTACTTGCGAGGAGCAAGTGTTTTAGTGGATTGAAATCTCTACGAGGTAGAGGACTGGACGTAGGATCACGAGGATCCGAACCAGGATAAATCTTTATGTTTGTGTTTGTTATTCTCTGGATTGTGTTATTTATTTTGCACTTTAATTGCAATTTTTTTAGTTTCTTTTAAAATTTCAATTTCGTCGTGATATATACTATTTGCCCCCTCTAGTGTATTTGGTGTGCTAGAAGATCCAATAGGTAGGTGCACAAAGTATTCCCAACCGAAATGTGTCTCTTTCTATCATCCTGGCAAGTCTCGGTGTGGTTGAGCTTAATTAAGATGGGAGCTTCTTCCAACGCACCCATCGTTTTACTCGCGTGCACAACCGCTTATCTTCAAGTTTTCCATTCAAAATTTACCATCTTTTACCATTGTCTCCCCACGTCGCTGCTGCCTGCCCACCGACAGGTTTTAGGTTTTGGACTGGGGATGGGGACGTGGATGGGCTGGGTTGTCAGAGGAGGGGGCGGTGGGGCTGGGGAAGTCGGAGAGGGGGCGTCAATGCTAGAAATGTCAGAGGAGGGGGCGGTGGGGCTGGGGAAGTCGGAGAGTGGGCGACAGTGCTAGGAATGTCAGAGGAGGGGCAAGGGAGAGTGGCAACGGAGGGGGAGAGGGATGTGAGGGGTTTTCGGCAAAGGGGGTCGAAGGGGCGGAGGAGGGGAAGGGACCGGGGTTGTCGATGAATGGGACAGTAGAGGGGGAGGGGCTGGGGCTGGGGCTGGGGAAGATGTATATGGTCGACGAAGGGGGGATGTGTAGTCGGAGGAGGTGGCGGGGAGGGGGAGGGGGGAGGAGGGGCGACGGAGTGGCGACGGAGTGGCGATGGCTGGGGATCCTTGAAAACAAATTGGCAGCATGGCTTCTTAGTCACTCCTCCACGATCGACAGCTGTGGAGGAGGAGGACAGTGGATGAAGGTAGCGTTAGCTTCGGCAGGGGATGGGGATTGGGGGACGAGGGTGACGGAAGAGGGCAGCGACGGCAGCAGCCGTTTTACTCCTCGCACACATCGGGAGTAGATTTAGGATTAAGATTTGTTGTGCGCATGGAGAAAATTTGAGTGACAAGTTTGTAAATAAGTCGAATTCCGATTGTACGCGAGAGTAAAATAGTAGGTGAAGAAGTTCCCGTTAAGATTTATTTGGAAGAAATTAATTAAGAGGGAGAGGTTACATACAATTTACTTGATGAAAAATGCTAACTGCACCGCAGCAAATGCGGTGCAGTGTATTTTTTGTCCTTTTTTTTGGAAAAAAGTGTCACATCAATGTACTGTGACGGGACATTGATGTGACCTTTTTTCCGAAAAAGTAAAAAAGTACATTTCACCGCAAACTCTGCAGTGCAGTTAGGGCATGTTCCTTTTATTGAATGTGGATGAGAAAGTGGGCCTTTGGTACTGTTCATGTCGCTATTCACCCACTATCCCCCACTTTCTCAACCCAAAGTTGCGATGTCTGTTCTTTTCATTGAGAAAATTTCAGAGAAAATTCGTCGACGTGGCTCCGCCTTGGCAGCTTAACTTTCTCGTTCGTTTTCTCCGAATTTCACGTGAATTACGCTTCAGATTCCAGTTGAGAATGATGACACGGGCCCCACACCTTCTCTCTCTCCTCTCTCGACGAATCACAGCACGCTTCTCCTTTTTGTAAAATTTTTAATTCTACGGAGGCACTGTACACTAAGAAGTCCATAGTGCCTCCGTGTATTTTTTGTCGCATTTCTCTTTTTTTATTCTTGTTAAAATCAGACGGAGGCAATGTGCACTTCTCACAGTGCCTCCGTGTGTTTTATGTCGCATTGTTTTTTATATTTTTTATTTAATGATTATAATTAAATAATTTTTATTTAATGATTGTAATTAAATATTTTAGTTTAATAATTAGTGTAATAATTAGTTTAATTATATATTTTAGTTTAATAACTAGTACAACCCATGGACTCCACATCAAACTTTCTTCATCCAACTTTCCAACAACGCTCAATAAAAGAAACATAAGAAAGTTGTATGGGACCCACAAAAAAAATTCGCAAAACAACTTTCTAATCAACTTTCCAACAAAAGAAACACAAGCAAACTTTCATCTCATCAAGATTCCACACCCCTTGACTTTCCACAAATTCATTCTCAACAAAAAACAATAGGCACTTAGCCTACTTGATTTCTAGGATGTACGAGTCTTAATAAAGCATTAATTGCAAGAGCTATTTCTCCTCTTTTTCACTGCTTGCATATATGCCCATCTTGCGCGCACACAGCAACCAAGAAGCAAATGATGACTATTTGTTCTCTGTCACTGCAGTTTCTTCCATACTACACGTTGCCAAAAGAATAAAACCCTAATTTCATCCTTTTCCTTTTTATTTGCATTTTATTTTGTTTTTATCAAAGCCGTGGGTTTTGATTCCAGACGACGAAGGAAGTTGAGTCTTTGATCGGACATCAGCTGCATTCCATTTCCGTGCATTTTTCCTAGCTATCCTCTTGTGGTCTTGTGGGCTGAATCTTTGATTCTTCATCAAAATTTATTTCGTTCAATTTTTGCTTGCCTGCTGCGTCTAGGAATTGTCAATGCAGAGTGAAGTTTGGAGAATGCAGGGGAGAAAGGGTTTGCCTTGCTGCCAAAATAATGTAAGTTGGTAATAAAATTTTGGATTTGGGGAGTAATTTGGCAGATACAAGAAAAGATATAGATGCTTGTTTCCACCGTATGAGAAGAAGAGAGAGAGAGTGAAGGAGAGACACAACCTCATTCTTTATGTTAAGTTAATTATGAGTATATTTAGAAAATAGTCAAAGGTCTCTCTGGTTCTAGTAATGTGGCCCTTGGGTTCTTGTGTAACTCCTTTGTTCTAGAGTAGTGGCTCTTGAGTTTTGGTGTTGTCTCTTAGGTTCTTATGTCCAATCATGATTCTTGTACTATATATATGGGATAACTCTTGTAACCATAATCATCAAGTAATACAAACCATATTTCATCTTCATCTATCTTCACATGGTATCAGAGCCTAGAGTTATCTGATTCAAAGATCTTTTCTGCTGCTAACCCTACCTCTCCCCCACGGGGGAGGTGGGACGATCATACTCCAATCAATCCCTGCTTCTTGTTCCACGTATGAGCCCAGGTTTCAGAGTCAACTTCCTCTGGGCTTTCATCTCTTCATTCATATGATCGGTGAATGGGGGGCCGCTTCCTCTCTATTTGTCTCTGTTGCTCTTTCGACAATGTCTCGTGCTGCAGCTCTGCCGTCCTCGTACCCGAGCCTACTCTCGGTCTCAATTCCTCCAAAGTTCGAGATCTTTTTCTGACCGAGCTATCACCGTGATTGGCTGGATCTCCATCATGCGTCGACCTCATCGTGATAAATCGTCGTGCGTCATCATCGAGCGCTACTCAACTTTGCGTCCATGGCTGCTACTTCTCCAGGCTCTTCCAGTCCAACACTCACCGCAAGCCAAACCTACCCTCTTCTCCATCATCGGAGTATTGCCTCCCCCTTAATCATCGGAGCACATCCCACTCAATCACCGAAGTCGCATATAGCCTCCTTCTCAATCATCGGAACACAACCATTTCGGCCCACTTCGGCACCTCATTGACCCCAGCGGCCTCCTCCCAGCGGCACCTCATCACCTCTGCAGCACCTCATCGGCCCTCAATGGCCTCTGTTCGATAGCGGCCTCGGCTCCCAATGGCACCTCATCGACCCATTACGGCCTCGGCCCCAGCGGACTCGCCCCCTACGGTACCTCATTGCTCTCTGCGGACCTCATCGGACTCCGTCCTTTGCGTCACCTCATCGGCTCCCTGCGGTCTCTCGAAGTCTGTCGCCATCACGTCCTACACTCTCCAATCCCTGCATCTTGGAATGTGCGACCATCTGATGTCGTCATCTCTTAGATCTTCTTCCGAGACATTGCAATTCCTCTCTGAACTCAAGGTACGTTATACCTTGAGTTTGAGGGGGTGTTAAGATAATTATGAGTATATTTAGGATATTGTCAAATGTGTCTTTGGTTCTAATAATGTGACCCATGTGTTCTTGTGTAACTCCTTGGTTCTAGTGTAGTGGCTCTTGGGGTTTAGTGTTGGCTCTTGGCCTCTTGTGTCCAATTATGATTCTTGTACTATATATATAGGATAACTCTTGTAAACATAATCATCAAGTAATACAAATCATATTTCATCTTCATCTATCGTTCTTGACGCTCCACCGATATACATTGAAAACATTCACTTGGATTTTTGTTTTAAAATCTAGTTTCAACTAATTCAGTTTTACTAAGTGATACAAAGTAGGGAACATGACTAAACTTTCGAAATTCCCCTAACTGCATCTATTATTTTGACATCTGGTAGGGATTCCCATAACTCGTTCATTGTCGAGGTAGAAAAGACACTTCAACCATACTTGTATTTTGAGTATATTGTTTACATTTTTTTTAGAATATCATTGTATCATATCACACGTTGTCGTCATATTGCATAACTGAATCTACATTTTGTGGACTACCTCATCAGTTGGAACCCTTGGACTATCAATAAGTGGGGATGATTCGCTTGTTGATCACTTAGTTGGAACATGCGATTGATGCCATCTCGAGAGGCCATTTGAAGAGTCACTCTGAGATGTTGGGATATCAGAGAAGGAATCTAAAAACCAGAACCAAGTTGTTGAATGCAACGATACACATGATAACCCACGTTAAGGCATGGTATCTGACAAGTTATATATTTTTTGAAGTATCATGCATTGGAATTTTTATTCATCTAATATTAAGGGGATACAAAATGACTCATCTTTAGGCTGTCAAACTCTTGATGAAATGCAAATAAAATAACAGTGTCCTAATAAAATCCAGGTATCACAAGTATAGCTACATACATATATATACTTAAAATATAGATATAACTGAAATCAAAACTTAAAACAAAACCAACGAGAGTGGCAGAACATTTTGAAACCAGAATTTTTAAAGAAACTAAAACTGAAAACAAAATTGAGTTTTTAAACCTTGGTACATAGTCTATGCATGAAATTGCACACAAACACATTTACATATATACCGGGTTTCATATAACTTATACGCACTCGTGTCATATGATAAAAAATCCACTTTTCATATTTTTGTTAGACGGTCAGCACTATTATCTTCATATTTTAAAACTCAAATACACCAAAGATTTAGTGAACCTAAACTTTATTTCTCAACCATCTAGTTGTTAGAAATTAACAGTTTAATGATAATAGAACTTTTCCTACCCCTAAATTATTAAAAAAAACCTTTGGTTCACTAGAATTTTGATGTGTTTGGGTTTTAGAATATAAAGATTTAAATAAATAGATTAAAATAAACAGAGCCGATCGTTAAAAATGAAGAGTAAACTTTCTCGTGTTATATGACATAAATATCGTGTCATATAACACACATTTATTATAGGGATTAATGTAGAAAAAGTGGCACATGATCCATTGGATCAGGTGCAAGACACAAAAAGGTGGGACCCATCGAGTACAAGCCCATGTGGGGCTTGTACTCTCCACATTTTTTGTGTCTTAGCACCTGATCCATTGGATCAGGTGCCACCTTTTCTACATTAAATCCTATAGATCAGGTGCCACCTTTTCTGCAGGGCTTGTACTTTTCAACTTTATGTGTCTTGGCACCTGATCTATAGATCAGGTGCCACCTTTTCTACATTATATATATATATATATATATCTATTCTATAAAATAGAGATGTTATCAAGAGAAATTGGATAAGAGTTGTTGGATAAGAGATTTTGGTTAAGAGAATTTGGATAAGAGAATTTGGATAAAGGATAAGAGAATTTGGGTATTGGGTATGTTGGTTAATACATTTTGTATGAGAGAATTGGAATATGAGAAATTGGTTAAGTGATGAGGGCCCACCTTAGATTTTTGAGGGATGGTTGAGATGTAATCTTGAGAAATCAAGGGTTGAGATGAAAGTTGATGAAAATTTTGGGGGGAAGCTTTTCATTTTGGGAGTGAAATACCTGGTTCAAAAATTGAAAAATTCAAATTTTGGTTTGGAAACCAAAATTTTGGGGGGAACCAGCTCGATGTCATTCTTTCTTGCTCCCGCTTCTCTTGATCAACCCATACAACTCTCTCCCTCTCTCCTCTCCTTCTCACTCACCCAAACCCCCTCCCTCTTCCCTGCGCCCCTCAGCCCTGCTACGCAGCACCTCAGCCCGTGGCCTCCCCTCACTCAAATCATTTGATAAATTGAACGAGGTCAGATTCATAAGAATTGATGATTATTTCAAGAAATTTCCAGATTTTTTGCTGCTTATTTTTGTTTTTGTTAATCTCAAAGCAGCGGCCATGGCTATTCCTTTGGGGAAGCTCACCACCATCCACGGAGCATGTTCATCTTCTCTGTTCCACACCCCCTGCCGCCACCCTTCCAGGTATCAATCATCACCTGGCAATAGTAAAGCATGCCACTAAATTTTATAGGCAGCTCTTGCTTCTGATTATCAATATAAATATACGATCTCATGAGTTCTAAGAATGAATTTCTCCCTTCCAATTTTTTTATTACTTTCCATGCTGTCTTTCCGAATCCTAGAGGTAATAGACACTTGTGTGAGGAGCAAATAGTGTAGGAAACCCTTGAAGAACTGCCAAAGTTGATTGCTTCATCATGTATTTGTGTATATAGCTCTCGCGTTGGTGCCAAGACCAACACAGTATGACCAAACTGGGGTTTATTTTGATAAATACTGTATGACATTAAGTCTACAATTTGTTTATTTAGCTGAGAGTATAGCTTGATGCCAAATATTTGTCCTGCTATTACTTCTCATTTGTAATTGAGTAAAACCCAGGTATATCTCTTTGTTTGATACATACAGGAATATTTAGCTGTTTGTTTTAAATGGAAGAAGAAGAATGTATTTCGTGTCATTTTTCTTTTTTTCTATCAAGTGTCTATCAAGTGTTAATTAAACTGTAGAGATTTAGGCTGTCATTGAAATGGCTCATTTACACACAACAGTAGAAAATGATTTTTTTCCATATTTCAATAACAGCCTCCCCTCACCCAAAACTGTTGATATAATATTGAACTCATTTTCGATAGAAGGATACATACAGGAATATTTAGGCTGTCATTGAAATAGGGAAACAAATGAAAGACTTTGCATAGAACCTGTATCCTTAATGCTATGACCTGTATGTTGAAGTCCAATGACATTATTTGCCCCAGTTTAATTGAGTAGTTATGCATGTTCTGTGCAAAGTACTTCCTTGCCAAATATTAATGTATGAATGATATGCACACAACTACTCTTTGGACTTCAACATTATATCAGTTTCTACAATCATACATTAATATTCATGAAGTTTATCTGTTTCCCTATTTCAATGACAGCCATAGCATGAAGAAATGGCTAGCTTTCATTGCTGGCTATATAAATACAAGGCGTTCATCTTTTTAGTTCTTGAAGTGGCATCCTGGAACTTATTTGGTTTTGTTTTATTTGAAATCATTAGGTTTGTCTGGGTGTTTTATTTAGAACAACACATGTCTTGGTGTTTTATGTAAAATCACCGAAAAACACATCATGTGAGCTTAATTCAAACATTATTTGGTTCTAGGGATTTTCCATTTGGCAGAAACAATTATTACAAAAAAGATATTGTATTTTTGTTAATCGGCACACTTCGAGCTTATCTACTTCTATCTGAAACATACAATAAAAATAAAGGAGAAGAAAATGTCATGGGAGGAGTGGATGCTTCCAAAATAAAATTTTAGCTTTTTAAAAGGGTAGTCAATTAGGCGTTCTTGATTCTATGAGACTGTTTTCTTGCCAAGTGAATTGGTAATGTTTGACAACCAACTTGATAATATGTGTTAATGTGCAATCTGGTATTAAAACATTAACTGGACAATGCTGAAAGGATAGTTGAGACTAAAAAGGATATGTTATTTCTGTTACTGGAATCACTGGTGATATTCTAAGTGGGTGCATGATAGTTGCTTTTCCAAATTACAGAAATGAAAGAATTCCTCACATTGTACAACAATGATGTTTAGGTATTATGAAGGTAGATAACATTAATGTTTCATTTGCAATTTTTTGTTCTTTTACAGAGAATGCAAGGAGTAGGAGATGGTTATGGGGTGTTGAAATTGTTGTGGCTTCTCATACAGCTCCAAGTCAGACTATTTGACACATCTCTTTGTTCTGCAGTAATTTTGTTTATAATTATATCTCTTATTATTAATGAGACCACTAATTGTTTTTGTTTGCATGAGTTTGGGAGAAGATGTGCAACTGGGTATGGGTGATTGGGAGGAAAAAGAACGGCCATCCAGCCTCACCCTCTAACCACCAGCGTCACCGACAATCGTAAGCTCCTCCTCTTCCAGAAAAGTCATATTCAGATAGAGATGGCATGTCATATTTTGTTGCACATGACTGTTTGTGGAGGGAAGTAGTCATTTTCTGATAAAGAATGGTGCAAGTGCTCTATTTTATGTCAAACGCCGAGCTTTCAGTTGATGCAATGTTATGTATTTATTTTGGTTTCTGAATTTAGTTTTTGCAGTTGCATGAATCCGACATTGCAAACGGAGAAATGGAGAAGGCAGAGAAAGTCTTAATGCAAGAGGGAACTTCTTACCACCAAAACACCGTAAATTTCTTGGCCAGGAATTTGATTTGAAGAAGCAGACTTTCAAGTACAAGACTCCTAATCTCCTTTTGCCAAGGAACTTCTGTTACTTCCCTTTTGCCGAGTTTAGTGCTGGATCATATTTGTAGTTAGAGGGGCACTTTTCAATCACAAATTTTTGTTACTTTCCTTTAAGCAAAGTCATGTATTGATTGTTTTTCCAATGGATTTTCTGGTGGTCGGGGTCAGGGTCTTAGCCACGAATGATATTAGGCGAACATGAAAGAAAAGGCAAGGTATTGCAAAGTAGAATCCATTAATTTGCCAATAATTATGGACATGAAAAGAAAATGTAAATTTCAACACTTTATGCTTTCTGCTTTGCAACTTTGCCTTGCCTTCCCTGATGGAGAAGCGATTAGTTTTAATGTTGTGCCACGACAACGACCCATATCCTCATTATTGCCAGGATTTCAGAGAAGCTTCCAGCCACGGCCTCACCATTGCTAGGACCTACGCCTTCAATGATGGTGATCCAAACCCCCTTAAGGTAAAGCTGCAACTTTTGATTCGTTCTGCAATGATTTTTTATGATTCAAGAAGGAAGATTTCAAGTGGTTTTTGTTTTCTGTTTCTGTTTTTGGTGTGAGGAGGTTGGATTAACAAGATCAGGGTCATACTGAGCATTGGATCTGAGCAGTATGTTGAGTAAGCATGGAATCAAGCTGCATCCATTTATCTCTTTTTTAGAATGAAATTTTACATATTTTTGTGGCTATAATAGTATGATGATGAAGTTAAAATTATTGATAAATAACATGGTTTCTAGCAACCAATTTGGCATGTCTAATTTGGCAAGGTAGCCACATGATATAGTCGGGAGTTCAGATGCATGATATATCAAATATCAACTTTCTAGCCTTAAATGCTTTATTTTATGAAATCTATGAAATATGTAGCCACATGCTATAGAAATTTCTGAAATCTTTGATAAGAAACATCAAAGTAAAAATAATTATTTCATGGTGTAAGCACTTGCTTTGTTTTCACAAATTTCAAATTTCTTTTGCCAATCATTTGCATTTGCATTATACTTTATTAGATTTAGCTTGCAAACTGACATTTGCATCTTTTAACTTGGAAAATGATTGAAAACCTTGAAATTTTCTATAACTAATACAAATAGTGGAAAATCTGAACTTAAACTAAAGATGAAATCTGAACTTAATAATCCCGATTCCTTGATCATCGATTACCACAGTTATTAGTCTAAAGTATATTCAGCTATGATCACCACAATTATTAGTCTAGAGTATATATATAGCTATATATATATGATCATATTCACCACATGTGAACTTTAAATATCTGCTATACATGCTATATTTATCACCTCTTCATGTTCATATTAAAATCCTAATAAAAGAAGCTACATCTTATCTTCCACTACTTCCATAAATATAATCTGATTTAGTCTTTTTTATAATTTAATATGATGTAATGACAGATAGACACTGATGAGTTCATAATTAGCCAAAAAAAATGAGATGCATAATGCACACTAAAAGGATCCCAAACAAATGACAAATAAAAGTGTTTTGTTTTAAAGCTCAAATTGGACGAGAAAGGGATGACAAATAGAAATTAAGGCCACATCATACAGAAACTTATGTAGAGAAAATCACATGACAGGATGAGAACAATCCCAAGATTGTTAGCAAAGTAATTTTGATGGACAATCACAAGACCAGATATTCCCATGAATGCAACTTTTAAGGAAGGACCGGTATTGTCAATATTGATGATATTTGATATCACAAACCTTCAGCTGATTCTGACAATGTACACAGGTTTCAGACCTTCAGAAATATAATTGGCAAGACATACAAAGGGTTTTAAAAACAATGGAATCTCACAAAGAAAAAATTTGTTCTGAACGTGCAATGTAGAAAATGACAGGTTTATGGTGCTCCTTTCATACACAGGTTTCTGGTGTCTTTTTGCTGGCAATGTAGAAAACGACAATGTCGTGTGTTCTGAACCTGCAAAAACCATTGAGAGTCATTGTCATGTTGTTATCTGAAAGAAGTATGGTGTAAGAGACTGAAGTAATTTGCAGAAGGCATGTTACCAAATTTAAAAATTAAAAATAAACAAGAAAGTGGAAATTGTCTCTTGATGATTAGAAGTCTAATGTTTCATGAACATCTGCAAGTTTCATATGTAGTAATTAAATGGATAAATACCATTGTACCATTATAAATGGGTCAAAATGACAAATCATATGAATGCTCAAGGAAACCAGATTTCTTTGTTGTTTGCTTGATTATCTTAATGAATAATGTAATCTTTGTTTGAAAAAAGATGTCAGGCTATTTTTATACCATTTTTCTTTTTTTTGGAAATTTGTTTACATGACACTTAACATGGGTTATTGATGTAGGAATTTATGGGTAGAAACTTGTTGGCATTGAATGTTATGTGGAAGTATACGAATATGTAACCAAGTGAAAACCATAAGCTTCTTCCCGTTCTTTCGTTTTTTTTCATAGATCATTTCCCTTGACTGAAGAGGAGTATTTACTGAGGCTTGAGAATATGAAAGAACGACCTCGAATTGGAAATGCTGGGGTGCTGTCTCGCGCATCAAAAATAGCCTTGAGAAGTTGAAAGAAAGACCTCGAATTGGAAAAGTAAATCTTCAATCCATTAGACAAAATAAAGCTAAGTTGGAAGTGTAGTGCAGATTCACGTGTAACTAATATAATGCTCAATTGTTTATGCAGATGTGTGACTTTGGCTCTTGGTTTTAGTCACTATCCTAAAACGCCTAAATTCATAATTCTCTTTAATCGGATCATCGGCCGTACCATTTGAATTCTTTATTGAAGGGCTATGATTTCGATATGCATATTAGCTCTCCTCAAGCAGAGTTTGGGATCCCAGAGATTGAGCAAAATAGTAATTCCTTAACACTTAGGGTTTTATATGTCACTGTAGATGTTGGTTTTGTTTGGAATTATTTTTTTCTACCAGTAGAAGTTTGCTTTTTCGATTGGGTATAGAGATTAACAATTTAGAAAATGGAATGTTGTCTTTCCATGTATCAGCTGTTTTGAACACGGTTGTTAGCAGATTTAGAGCATTTATAACTATTCTTCACTGCCATTTAGAGCATTTATAACTATTCTTCCCTGCTATTTAGAGCACATTTAGAGCATTTAGCTGCAATTATAACTATTCTTCCCTGCTATTTAGAGCATACGGTAGTTAGCAGATCAATAAAAATTTGTATAGACAAATAAACTGCAGGATTGAAGACATATGCTTGGTGGTTTCTGCAAATTATAGGTTCCTTCATATATTTATTACAACCAAATTACAAATCTATATTATCCAAACAAACATCCAGAAATGTTGTTCATGAAATTAATAGAGATATGTGAGCAACCAGTTCTTAACTCTTGGTGTAAGTTCACCCCCATGCCCTTCATTTGTATCTGTTTTGTGTGATTTGAATCAGTTTGTTGTAAACAAAAAATACACTGGTGTCTCATCAAGCATACGATTTGAATCCATTTGTTGTAAGGGCTCTATCTAACACTAACTCACCTTAAATTGTATTTCCTGTCCTTGAGGTAACTGCGAAGAATCACATAGAAAATTCACAAAAAACCAATAAAAACACACACAAGCAACATGATCTTAATTGAACACAATGCATGCACCTTTGTTAAGAAATATTGAGGAGAAGGCTACTGTGTTTTTGATAACTGATGCTAATTTGGGAAGTGTATTTTGCCATAGCCATATATTAATGTTAAATAAAAAAGGAATAAGGTAAAAATATATGAACTGAGAAATTTTTTCTTAAAATTTCCTGTTAATTATTTTAAATGGGGTTTTTTTATATGTATACAGATAAACAACGGACCAAGCAGAATATTGTTCCAAGAAAAGGTGATGACTCCTTAAGTCGTGAGGTGAGAATCAAACATTTTTCTTAGCATTCTCCAATAGTTTCAATTATATAATGGCTTTCGGCTTTTTTTTGAATTTTAACTGCTCCATTCTTCTTAATTCAGATTTTGGTAATCCCTTTTTACGATTACATATCAAGTATGTTCATGTTGTGCAATTTTTTTCTGAAGTAACTGCAACATACAACCTAGTAAATTATTTTCCAGAGTTGGATGCCAGTTTTGGATGCATTCCGTTGATAATGTTCTACATGTTACAGCTCAAAATGATATGTTGAGTGGATTTCAATGTTTTTTGTTTCCTTACAGACATTTAAATGTCTGTTTTTTCTTCATGTAATTGGTGGCATCTTGGCTTTTGATGTGCATATAGGAAACCTACATGCCATCATCTTTTTAAGCACTCTTCAACATTTTAGAAGTAGAGCGTTGACTTTAACAGATAGGATTGTATTTAGTTGAGTATAAAACAGTTGAATTTTCTACTTTTAGATTATAGGTGTTGTCTTAGTTCAAAGGCATGGTTATTTTATCTCAGGGGCCAATCATGATATTTGCATAATTATCCTTTGGATTGAAATCCTTCCAAGCATATGTTGAACTCTGTGTTTGTATGTATGGAATAGATTAGTCATAATATAAGGAGTTTCATTTACACTAGAAATTTTTGAAACTTGATGGTAAATTGAGGTACGGTCATGTGGAAAGGGAAATGGGTTTTTGTTGGTTACGGTTATCTTCCCAAAGTTGCAAAATAAAAGAGAGAGGATCTATTCCCAATGCAACAGAAATGAGAGAGGACCAAAAAATGGCATGATACTGACCTTAGTCATTAAATGAAGCGCCGAAGGCGCCCGCGGCGCTAAAATTTTATGCTAATTTATTGTTCTTTTAAATTTTGGCTGTGGAAATATTTTTTTGGGTAACAAAGATTTTGCGAGGGAAATCTTAAATGAACCGTGCCCTCGGGCACGTGTTATATACTAGTATATATATATATAGTAGTTATAACCCGTGCCTGTGGGCACGGTTCATTTAAGATTTTCCCTCGCGAAATCTTTGTTCTCCAAATAATTATTTCCACAACCAAAATTTAAAAGAACAACAAATTAATGTAAAAATATTTAGCGACACGGACACCTTCAGTGCGAAACAACAAATTCGGCGTAAAACAACAATTTCGGCGCGGGCGCCTTTGGCGCTGTAGCAATATATTTAACTGATCTAAAATTATTATCTAAATCAAATTTTTTATTAAAAAATTAGGCACCCCAAATCTAAATTATATTTAGATAATTCATGTGGCATCCTAAATTTGTCTATTAAAAAATTAGGGCATAGTTTAATTACATGTTTATTCAAATCCACATCAAATTTGTGAACATGTTTATTCAACAGACACCCACGATTTACTGAGCAAGTTGAGAGCAAGGAAGGAACAGTTACATGTATATATATGTATGCAAATTATCATACACAAAATCTGGGGTAGTTTAGATGTGCTTTATTTAAACTAAATAAAAACCATATAAAATTATCATGCACTTAATTCTTAAGTAACTGGAAAATGCTATAACTGTGTGCTTTGCACTGTTGAAGCATATGGTCTTTCTTGACATACTCAATTAATGTTGTGATTGGAAGTGTTTACGGGTGTTTTCTCACCACAGCTCGTTGACCGCCAGATGTGTGGTCAACGTGGTTAAGGGGCTGGTTTGGGGGTCCCTTGGGTTCGCCGAGCCCTCTTATACTCGGCATGGAAGAGCTGAGGGGAAGCCTCGGCTCGGTAAGTCGCGCTCAGCCTCGGTCGTATCAGCGACGAGGGGTAGCCTCGGCGCGTTGCGAGTGGGTCGGTGCTTGATCGGTCGCCCTCCTGGCGACTGTGACGGTGATGGTCGACCGACGCTGAGGGGTAGCCTCAGCGCCTCGGATGTCCTCTTCCTGGACAGATGAAGAAACTCGTCAGGGAGGCCGGACCTAGGTTTCGGCCAAAGCCCCTCCGATGCTTAAGTCAGATTGATCGCTCCGGAATGTAACCCGAAGAACGGTTGTAGTTTTACCGCAAGCGCACGGTATAGCGGCGATCGGGTTATCGAACACAGGGAGGACGAATGACCGTGCTTGCTCCAATCAACCTGGCTATTTAAGAACAGAAAAGATAGAATTTGCCTTTGGCGATCCTGTCACAATCGTCAGACAAAGTGCGAAGATATCGAATCAAATAAAGAACGTCTATGGAATGGGGAATTCCCGCTACTCACCGTATCTCGTCAATGTGGTTCATCGGTATCAAAATTGCTAGAATAAAATTTTGGATGAACTAGTCGCAACTGAATGTAGAACCTAGCTCACGCTCTCACGCTGTTGCCGGTCTATAGCTATCCTAGGTTCGGGTCCAATCTCTTGCAAACCCTAGCCTAGGGAAGCTAGCATTAGGATCAACATCATCGTTCAATCGCGCCCCGAGCCCACTCTCGTGCAAACTCAGGCCACGACCTAGGTTGGGATAGTTCCTACCCGTCCAATCTCTTGCAAACGGGTATCGGCATGGAATTGCAACCGGAAACCCTAGTATCGGTCCAATCTCTTGCAAACCGATACTACGGAAATTCGATTCCAACCCAATTCGGATTTCTAGGGTTTCCTATCGAATTGGGATCCAATCTCTTGCAAATCCCAATCGGTATGAACACCTAGCTATCCGTAATAAATCGATCCCAATCTAACTCTAATAGCAATTCTAGCAAAATTTCTACCAATTCATCACAAATCTGAAATTGGGCTCGTAAGGTTCATCCCCACACCCCAAGACGTGGAGACTACTCACAATTCATAGCACAAACACAAAAATAATCAATGAAATTAACAAGAGAATTCATCACAAATTTGAGATAAGCAATAAAAATAGTATTTTTAGAGAAGAGACACACAAACCAATGGAGTTCTTCAATTAATTCAACAAAAATCAACTTTTGTCTCCTCTCCAATCACAAGAATAAAGCTAAAAGGTTAATCTAAAAAGCTGCAACAATCTAAGAGGAAAAGCTCTCCAAACTAGGGTAAAAACAGGGGTTAAATACCCCCCAAAATCGTCCAAAAAACTGTGACCAAAATACCCCTGCGCAGCCTGAAATCCGCAATTTTCGCTACAGGCAGCGCGTCGTACTCGGCCGAGTGACAAAAGTCGCTCGGCCAAGTGAGAAACCCTGTAAATTTCCAGTAAGTCTGGGTCTTCGGGGGTCTTCACTTCGGGAGTCGCTCGGCCGAGTGAGTTGTCGTCACTCGGTCGATGGCTTCTTGGTACTCGGGCGGTCGGCATTTGCCACTCGGCCGAGTGGGTCTTCTGAAGCTCATGCAGACGAAAAACAGTAAGTTGGCGATTTTTGACATGCGTCGTCTGGGTGCCGCTCGGGTGGACGGGATCTCGTCACTCGGCCGATGTGGCTTCCGATGCTCGGCCGAGTGCACGTATGAAATGTATCTGATCTGGTCGACCGAGCAGTGTCTCCCTGGTCGGCCGAGTGAGTCCTTCACTCGGCCGAGTGGGACACCAAAAAGCCCAAACAGCTTGTTTTGGCCTCCTCGTCGCTCCTGTGACGTCCTTTCTTCTTCCGCTCCTCTCCAACAGCAAAATACCCCTCGGGGAGGTCATCGGTGACACTCTGGAGTAGGCGCATCTCGAGATCACTCCAAATCGCTCCAAATCACCTGAAATGCGACAAAAACAACAAATCGTGAAAAGCATCGCAATATCGTCGATATATCGTGAAAAACATGATTTGGGCGATCTAAATGGCATGCAAACATGCGGGAAAAAAGTGTAAAATAAGGAGTGATCAAAATCCCCCAAGCTTACCTCTTACTCGTCCTCGAGGAAGATAAGTAAAAGGCGAACCCGGTGGATTCGAAAACGGCGAAGACGAAAAATGAAAAACGAAGAAAAACGAGAAACGAAATAAAAACAAAGAAGAAAGAAAGAAACGAAGAGGGAAGCTGCTAGATCATTTTCTCAGGACGTGGGTTTCACTTACTCGTATAGCATGCACCGAATGAAAAACACATGTCAAAGAATTTTATTTCGATATCATAGTATAACGGTGCAAATAGAAATAGAAAACCCACGAACAACGATATAATCATGAGAAACGGAATAATTTTAGAATTAACATCGTCTGAATCATTTAAAGCGGTACACAAATCGCAGATCACACACTTTTCAATTGAATGCTTTCTATGAGGAGTATAAGAGTATCACACAATAGAATAGAAAGAATAGATAAGTGTGGATTTCATGAAATGAGTGCTAGGCATAGATTTCTGGACTTCGTAAAGCTAAAAATAATCTCACTGAGTATAGAATATTACTTAGCCTAGGTTGTCGTGCAACGTCAAGTAGTCACTCTCTCACACATCATTGGATTCCCTCCCCCAAGCTTATCTATAAGCACGGTGGCATAAAAAAATATTTACATCCCCATTTTTATAAAGCTCCAAAAGCAATGAAAATAAATACAAAAGGAGAGAAGAAAGAGAGAACATGAGATGGGATCTTTTATTGAGGTTCTTTCCTCTTTTCTTTTCTTTTTCTCCCTTTTTTTCTCTCTTTTTTTTTTCTTTTCTTTTTTTTTCTTTTTTTCTTTTTTTTTTTCAAATAGCATATATACACAATGATCCCAACTCAAAGAGAAGTAAGAGCATACAAAAAAATTTTTTTTCTTTTTTTTCTTTGGTTTTGGGAAATTTGGAGCTAGGAATTAATAGCGGGGGAAATGCCATATAATAGAATCGCTAAGGGGAGATTCACCAATGATTTTAAAATAGAGAAATGATGTTCAAGATTTGTGGAGAAAGAAATAAATATATCTCTCGGTTCACTCTATAAGACATGCACGACAACTTCAGCAGGGTAATCTAATCTATTCAGTTTCGATCACAAAAAAGCTAACTAATCCAGATTTATCATAGCTAACATCATTCAATCATCCTGAAGTGAAATGTACAATTCATGCATATAGAAGTGATATAGGAAAAGAAATCGGTACTCCAGATATAATAATTCAATGCGTGAATCTTGGTGTGTTTTCTGTGATAGCATACATATGAATATTCAGACTCAGCTAATAATAAAATTTCATCCATTTTCATGTGGAAAAGTGTGGGTTACTATTTCTAAATGCAAGGCAAGTCATAGCATATGATATCAGAAATAGAATCTAAGACATGACAAATATATCATGCATATTAAGGAAGCTAACTCCACATCATCATCATCACGGAAAAGTCATCTCTAGCATGAGATGAAAAAAAGAAAATAAAGATAAAGGGGAAAATAAACATTTGCAATGCAGCACACAGAAAGATAAGAAAAACGTGATGCATGGTAAAATAAAAGAAAAATGATGAAAATAAGTGCAAAAGCGGAAAGTGGAGTGAAAAACTAAAAATAAAGGTGGTAAATCAAAAAGAACGTGAGAACTCACTCCCCCAAGCTAAATGGCACAGTGTCCGCAATGTGCAAAGTGTGGCACACCGAGAGACACGTAATGTGAGGGGTAAGTGAGGGTGCATGCATGATGGAAGAAAGAAAAAGAAAAACAAAGAAATGGAAAATATGATGCGGATATGATGCATGCAAATAAAGGAGTGATACAGATATATAGGTGGGGCACCAAAAACTCTCCCTCTCTCCCAAAAAAGATATAAAAAGATATATAAAGGAAATGTGCACCCAAAAACAGTGAGGGGAGGGGGGGGGGGTGGGCAAAATGCATCAGGACCAAGCAGAAACGGGCAGCGCAACGGCAAAAAGAATCGCTGGCATCAATGGTGCCTAAGAAGGTGGTGCTGCGCCGTCTCCGTCCTGAGGCGGAGGTGGTGGTGGTGGTGGTGGAGGCTGCTGAGCGGGGGTGGGTGTGAAAGTGGAAGCATGCTGAGTGTGTGTGGCAGTGGGGGTGGGAACCTGCTGGGTGGGTACGGGTACGCGGGGGAGACGCTCCAGGACCTGGGTAAGACAGTAGTGAATCTGCGGGAGCAGGTCAAAGCGGCCAGCCATCGCAGTGACGGTGACGGTCAGGGTCCTAAGGTCGCCTCTGAGGCCACTCACCGCCCCCTCGAGAGCACGAATGCTCAGAAGTACAGTGTCAGGGGGAGGTGGTGCAAAGGGACACACCGGTTTGGGCTGTGCAGGTCGGGGCTGGCGTACTCTGGTGGCGTAGGTGACGGGCTCAGCAGGCAAGGGAACAAAAGGGGCTGCACTCGCAAGTGTGGGCCTGGCCTCAGTGCGAGGCTGGGCAGGATGGTGAGAAGTGGAGGCAGCAGCAACGAAAGAAGAATACAAAAGAGGCAGTGAGGCGGCTAGAGAGGTCGGTGACACAGAAGTGTAGACAGACGCCACGACACTCTCGGAAAATACAGCAGCGGTGGAGACAGAGGCGGAGACCATGGTCTCCGCGGCGGTGGCAAAAGAGGGCTCGCCGCACTCAACTATAGTCAGCGGGCGCTCGGGTGGGGCAGAGGAAACGGGCTCGGCAGACAGAGGGCCAGTGCTGGTGGTGACAGGCGTGGAAGCAGTGGAGGTGGTGGAAGTGGGCTCAGCTAAGGTACTCCCGACACCGACAGCAGTGTGGACAGAGGTGTCGAGAGCAGCAGAAACATCAGGGATAGGCTGAGGGGCCACGGGGTCAACAGGGGCAGCAGGCTCGGCAGGTGCAACAGGTTCTGCGGGGGCAGCGTGGGCAGCGTGGGCCTGCTCGGCCTGCTCGGCCTCGAGCACATAAGCGGCAGGGATCAGAACATCCATCGCAGGGAGCCAGTCCACATGGGCCGGTGCAATCTGAGTCCGAGCTGGGCTCGGAAGAATCATGTAATCGGCACCGTAAGGGCCGTGCAGCTAGACCCAGTATCGCTCACCGTGCGGACGAAGCATCTTCATCCGGGCCATAACATCAATCGACAGAGAAGTGGGGCCCGGTGCTCGTCGCAGGTCGTTAGGGAAGTCCTCGCCGGTCATAAGGGCGAGCAAGGTGATCAGGCCGCCGCAGCATATCGGTGAGCGAGCGCCCACCGATACGATGATGCGGTCCAAAAACCAAGCCGCGACATCAATCACTACGGCAGGGACCAACTCATCGCCATCCCTAGATAGAGCTCTGGGCCGTGTCATCGCGTAGAGCATATAGAGCTCTGGCGTGGACATCGTACCCGGCTCATATCTGGCCAAAAAGGTCGTCGCCATAAGGCGCTGAGCTATACGGAGGCAGGGATGGACAATGGCCGAGGCCTTGGCCCTACTAGGGTCAAAGGCAGCGTGAAGACCCGTAATCCGGGCCCAGAAGGCGCCGGCGTCGAAGGAAGGTGGGGGGATATGGGTGGGGGCGTAACCTCGGTCGGCCCCGGGGACATCGGGCCACGAGAAGAAGGCTCTCATCATACCGAGAGTGACCTGGAACTCCCGGTCCATGAACCGAAACGAGCATCCCTCGTCGGTCCGGGCGATCAAACTAAGTACCTCAAGTGTCGGGCGGATAAACGTGTCCGTCGACACCTGAAAGAAATCTCGCCAGGCCACGTTGTCGTACAACGTGAGCATCCCCTCTAGTACCCCCCAGGTGTCCTAGGTCTGCAAGGTGTGCGAACCTGGAGGGTACGATCGATCGCTGGGAGATACGCTCGAAAGCGACGCGGTGTGTGTCGTTCCGGAACGTGATCCCCAGCGGCCCGATAAGTGGAGCCGGAGGTGGTGGCTGTGGAGCGGCAGGGAGTGGCTGTGCGGGCTCTGCAGGCTGTGCGGGGTGTGCGGGGCCTGCAGGCTGTGCTGGGTGGATGGGGTGTGTGGGAGAAGGAGGAGGAGAGTCCTCCACCTCATGGGAGGGGCCGGCATCATCCGACCGCTTCCGCTTGGCGGAAGCTCTCCTCGACCTCGGCCGTGTCCGGGGCGGCATATGGGCCCCGAGCGCACATCGAAAAGCGTGAAAAATGCGGCGTGCGTAAAATAAAGGAAAGAGTATACCACGACACGCCGCGAGTGCAAAGAAATGGAAGCATGTGAAGACGACGCCTCCACGCAGCCCAAATCAGTCCCTGGAAGCTCCCCTGGGCTCCCCTAAGCTCCCAAAAAAGAACTGCGCATGAAATGGAGATATCAGCGGGTAATATTCAAAACGTATGGGGCATTAGGGGTATAATAGATAGAAATAGAAATTAATTTGGGTTTGGGGTTCGTTAAGCACATGGATCCTCGAAAAACACACAAAAGAGGAGAAATAGGCTAAAATCGGCGATACCGGAGGTGGCCGGAGGCGTGGCCGTCGGCGGCGACTCGGGCGAGGAGCGACGGCGGCTCGGCCGGCGGTGGGTGGTCGAGCGGCGGTGCGGTGTCGACGGTCGGGCGAGTGATGGCGTATTCGGGCGCTGGGAGTCGAGGGGTCGGGGCGCTGTGATTTGTTTCGTTTCGAAAAACGCGCCCGAACCCGCCCCCTTTTATAGGAAAAAGTTACGACTCGGCCGAGTGACTGGGTCACTCGGCCGAGTGAGATCAATGGAAAATTCCTCCCCGCTTACGCTTTGGCCGAGTGGCCTTGCCACCCTCGGCCGAGTGGAGTAAGTCCATTCGGCCGAGTGGCTCAAGCTACTCGGCAAGACTCGCCCTAGGAGCGTATCCGTTTTACTCGGCCGAGTGAATATATAAACTCGGCCGAGTAGCAGTTATACTGAAATCAGGAAAATAAACAGAGAGTTGGGTACAGCAGACTTCCCTCGTTCGTGAGCGGCTCGGCCGGACGAACTTGTGTGCTCGGCCGAGTGACTAGTATACTCGGCCGAGTGAGCCTTGTGTTCTGCTGTTTGTCTTCGTTTGGGCTCTAAACTCCGTCTTTCTTCCTCCAGTCGATTTCATCTTCCTCCTAAGCATCGAGCGCCTTCCTGGGGCGCTCCTCGTCGCCTTGTGCATCCTCCTAATGATGGGTACCTCATTCTCCTCTCCTGTCAGGAAAAATAGGACCCGTTATCACAAGATTTTTGGGCGAACGACTCAAAACACTAAAAATTTCTAAAACAAAAATAAAAGAAAAGTAAAAATAAAGAAATAACCGTCGGGTTGCCTCCCGACAAGCGCTCGTTTAAGGTCGTGAGCTTGACCCCCTATGATTTTCAATTAATGCGGGATGTTTGGTGCATATGAGATGCACCCATCAAACTTTCCGGGGAGAACGCTTAGATTCGGAAGTTGCGGCGGCGTGTTCTCCCTCGGTGGTCTTCCGTCTCGAATAGTGTTGGGGGGAGGCTCCCCCAAGCTAGCGTTTGCTCCGGTCAACGGCTTCACCGGTGACGCCGATTTCCGTATCGGCGGAGCTTTCTTCGGAGACTTCAATTTCGAGAGCTTGCAGAGCTCTCGAATCCTTGCGACATCAGCGTCGCCTTCATCATTTTCAGCGGAGAGGTCGGGTAATCAATTTTCTTCTCATCTTGGCCTAAATCCGGGCCTTCCTCGAAATCCTCATTGAATAGGGCGCCAATGGAGTGAGGGATCGCCTCCTCAATTACCTCGTCAAGGAGGTCCATGTAGTCAAGCTCCTCGTGGTAAGGCATGTGTTTCATAGCCTTAGGAATGTGAAGCTCCACCTCGATGTTGCCGACGATCAAAGTTAGGGTACCTTCTCGCACGTCGACTATGACACCGGCGGTGGCGAGGAACGGGCGTCCAAGTATCAATGACGTATCTCCCTCCTCCTTAACGTCCATGATCACGAAGTCACATGGCAAGCATATGCCCCCCGGGACTTGTAGCGGGATGTCTTCGGCGATCCCTACCGGCCTTGTTATCCGTCCATCGGCTAATTGTATCCGTATGTCGGTAGGTTTCAACTTCGTCCCGGTGTTTATCCTTAGGAATATGGAGAGAGGCATGAGGCTAACACTAGCCCCTAAATCCACCAACGCCTTTTGTAGAGGGACGCCGCCCAAGGTGCAAGGAATTCAAAAACTCCCCGGATCTTTGAATTTGGCCGGCTCCTTCTCTCTCTTGGTGAACCAAGAGCCCTCCTCGGCTAGCATGATCTTTTCCTTCCTCTTCCCCCCCCCCCCGAAATCAAATCCTTTAGAAATTTAGCATATGTGGGGATTTCCACGATGGCGTCGAGGAAGGGAATGTTGAGGCTAACTCCTCTCAGATACTCGAGAAACTTTGCTAGCCTTTTCTCCATTTTCGCTCTAGCAAGCCTTTGGGGGAATGGGACCGGTGGCATGAAGCGCCTCTCCTCAATCAATTGCTCCGCTCTAGATTTCTCCTTTTCTTGCGGCTCTTTCTCCTTCTCAACTTCAACTACCGGATCAATTGGCTCTAAAATTTCCTCCACGGGCTCCTCGGTAGAAATCATGGCGGGGGTGGTATCCTTCCCGCCTCTAGTAGTAACGGCAACCACTGCATTGATGTGGCCGGTGTTGCCCCGTGGGTTTTGCTCGGGTTGCGCCGGCAATTGTTGAGTATTCCGATTGAGCAACGCCAATTGCTCCGATATTTGGGCCACAATGGTTGTAAGGGAGTCTTGGCCCGTCTTCAAGGAAGCATTGACCTTCTTTTGCTCGACCATAAACTCCTCCACTCTAGCTTCGAAGTCGGATCGTTGTTGAGCTTGTGGAGGGTTTTGATTTTTATTTCTCCACCCTTGATTGTATCCAGGCGGCCTATATGGTGGAACTTGTTGCTTCGGTTGGAAATTTTGTTGTGGAGGCCCCCTCGGCGGATAGTGTTGTTGTTGGGGTGGTGGTGGTGGTCGAGCTTGTTGAGGTGGTTGTTGTGGCGGGTTCAAAGCTCCTTCATTGTTGGTGTAAGAGAAACCGGGATGATTTCTTGTGGCCGGATTGGCCCAATATCCTTAGTTCCCCGCGACATATTGTACTTGCTCCAATGATCCTTCTCCTTGCTCTCCTCCCAAATACATGGCTTGAGATTGGTCTTGCCAATCACACATTTGGTTCGTTGGTGCGGAGGTGGAAGGGGTTCCTTGGGGCTCCGTGATAAACTTCTCCAGTCTCTCCACTACCTTGTGGAGAGAATCAAACTTGCTTGTAAGCTCCGCTACGGCCTTCGCCTCATAGATACTAGTTGGCTTCAAGGAGGACGTAGAGTGTCCTCGCTCATCGCCCCATTGTTGATTGTTTGAGGCCATCTCCTCAATTAGGGCCGTAGCTTCTTCGGGAGTCTTTGATAAGATGGCACCATTCGCCGCGGCATCAATAATTTGTTTGGTCCCCGGTTGGAGACCATTGTAGAAGCTATGAACTAGCTCCCAATCTTCAATGCTATGGTGCGGGCATTGATGCTGCGGATCTTTAAAACGCTCCCAAGCCTCATAGAGCGTCTCTTGGGGTCCTTGCTTGAAGGACATAAGAGCGCTCCGGATCTTCACCATCTTGGAGGGCGGATAGAACTTATCAATGAATGCACTTGCCAACTCTTCCCAAGTGGTAAAGACTCCCTCAGCTTGCGTCCTCAACCAATAGAGTGCCTTGTCCTTTAGTGTGAAGGGGAAAAGACGTAGTCTGATGGCATCAATGGAGACCTCCGTCATCTGAAATGTGGCGCACTTCGACAAGAATAATTGGATGTGGTAGTGGGGATTTTCATGGGCATTCCCATGAAATGGGTCCTGCTGCATCAGAACCACTAGTCCAGTCTTCAGCTCAAAGTTCTTGTCAACCGCCAACTCTGGCATGGCAATGGATGAGGTCGTAGAAGAGGTCTTAGGCCGGAGCCTATCGCGAATAGAAATTATCCTCGCCATTCTTGCCGCTAATTGGTCCGCAGTTTTCGGGTTGGTCATATGATTCGGAGTGAATATTGCATATTTAACCCCCTTATTAGTCCTATTTTGTGCCCATATGATGCTTAATTTATCTATAATACATTCGTATTTTTCTCATCATCTTTTATAAGAGAAATTACTCTATTTGTGCACAAAACGTGAATTTGATTGTGTATTTCTGCATTTTTATATTTTTCCTAGCATCATCTCGATCTCACAATTCCAACGACTATTTATTTGTATTTTTCTGAGATCTGTGCTAATTTCTATGAATTTTTGAATGCAGAATACCATTTATTGGAAAATAATTAATTGCGCACGAATCTTGGCGCGCCACGCGGCACATTCACGACCATCCGATTTCAATCCAACGGCGCTGGCACCAAAGGCGACGCGGCATTTCGTTGACCGTTGGATCACGATCCAACGGATCATATCTTCTCCCAGGCGATCGAAAGCGGGCGAATCAGCGGCCGTTGGATCACGATCCAACGGCCCGCACGCAGCATCAAGCGATGCAGGAGGACGTAATTCCAGCGCCACGTGGCGAGATCTTGTGAACCACCCGTTCGAATCAACGGCTGGAATCATTTCCGAGCGGAACTCGAAGTAGTGAACGAAGTTGGCCACGTGGCGACATCGCAGCGGTTCAAGCTTCCATCGAACGGCCCAGAGCGGCTCCGCCTCGTATTCGAAAAAGATCGCACAAGTGGGCGACGTGGAGTAATGGAGGTGGTTGGATGCGAATCGGACGGTCGAAGTCATATCCGATTTCGATCCGAAGTCGGTAGCGGATGCGGGTGCAGTTCAATCCGTTTAGGGTGCCACGTGGCCTCCCGTGGTCCGATCCCGCTAGATCGGACGGCTATAAATTGCTCCAGCGATTTTTAATTGGGTGCGGGCGCGAATTCGAAGCGGGTTTCGACCCGTTATACCCCCAAAACCCGCAATGCTAATATATAAGCGTATTTTAGGGTTTTGGGGCGTATTCTGGCGTATTTTGGGACTTTTGGAGCGGCTACTGTGCGTATTTCTCCAGGGGAAAATTCTGAAAAATTCCAGAGGCTATTCTTCCTATTCTAAAGGAGTTTTGGGCTTTACAGAGGAGATTTGGTGATAAATTCTTGAACTTATACCCCGTATTTGGTGTATTTCATTGTGTTTGGCTAGTATAACGATGTATTTGGCTATCAAAAATGATTGTTTTTGCACCATGCGTGGCTAATCTCCTTGTGCTATGGTTGTGAAGTAATTAGGAGTATTTAATTGATGAATTTCATGTCTTTAGCCCTATTTTCATGTTAAAATCACTCGTAACATTGATTTCTACAACGTATTTGTTGGGTATTTGCTTATTGTCGATATTATTTACATCCCGTATAGCTAGGCCCTGACAAGGCTAGTCAATTTATGTTCACTAATCTGAACTTATTATTGCTTTTATCGTTTAATGAAATCAATGTTGCTAGTGATGCGTATACGGCCACTTTGACTAGTTTTCATCGTTTCATCTTCCGACGTCTTCGTGCCCTGACCGGACGAAGCGTTGGGCTATATAAAAGACGTGATATTTCAGCGATTATTATCTCCAAATGAAATCACAACCGTAGCACATCTACTTCATACGTGTTGGTGTTGACGTAGTTAGGGTGTCGTAATTATTGATGCTTATATCTTTTCGCCCTATTTGCACTTGATTAATTCTTTGGCACGTTTTCATACGCTTGATCGCCATACTTTCCAACGTTCTCGTGCCCTGACCGGACGAAACGTTGAGTTATAGAAAAGGTATTGATATTCATTGATTGCACACACCCTAACGAAATCAAACCCAACACATACTCCCCATACTTGTATCCCTCTCCAAGTCACCGTAAATATCGTTTTATTTTGCTACTTGATACTCTTGATCCTATATCTTCGTGTTTGATAGGTGGTTGGCTAACATCGTATTATTACTCTTTTCAGATTGACGTTCGTAGTTTTGCAGGTCAGTTGTCCCGCGGATTCGATACCTGGACTCACCAGGATATTACTTGCACGATCTCCTGCGCTTGGGAGTAGTTCTCACAACATTTGAGACGAGGCAAGTTTTTGGCGCCGTTGCCGGGGACAACAGTACTTGCAATCTACGATTTCAGTTCGTTTGGAGGAACATTCGGTGAGATCCTTCCATCTTATAGTCTAGGATTTTTTTATTTTATTTTATTTTATTTTTGTTTTCTCTTTGAAGAATGGAGTATATGGAATACAAGAAATTCTATTGCACGAACAATTTGTATGATGCAGAATATTATAAGGCACACAAACATGGGATGGAGAAGCTCAAAATCGTTGGTTTTAATCAGACTGATTGTGAAACTTTCTTTCAGGCCTGGAGGAGGTTCACAGACTTAATATCGAGCTATCCGCAGCATGGGTTTACGAAGAAAGAACTTATGGAGTCATTCCTAGGCGGACTACGACCACAGCTGCAGGAATTCTTGGGAGTCATGACGCCGACAGAGGCGTGGAATTATATGGAGTCTTTGCAAGAGGACGAAGAAATCATGAAAGAGACTTCAGAGTGCGATTCAACGGAGCCTTCAAGCCTTGATCCAGAGGAGCAAAGTGTAGACGTACCTTTGCACCACTTGAAAGAGGAAGTTCAATTGCTCATTCAGACACAGGAGGCCTCATCCCTTCAATTCCAAGAAAACTTCCTTGCTCGGAGTCGGCAAATTCAGCAATCAATTGAAAATCTTACGCTGATTTCCACTTGCGTAAAAGAATATAAATCGTTTGAAATTCAATTTCCAAAATCTAATTTGATTTCATCTTCTATTGCAGGTATATCGAGTGAGCCATGTCACGATGAAGTCAAGAATGAAAACATTGACATGGCAAGAAGTGTGTGCAAAGTAGAGGAGGAGCTAGCAATCTTGGATGAACAGGAGGAGGAGACGACTAGGGACATTGGTTTAAAGAATATCGCTATGGAGCCCGAACCATTCCCTTCCCCAGTTCCTTCCCAAAATCATTTACCCCTCTCCACATTGACTGAGCATCATACCGAGCGTAGTGCACATTTTTCAGGGAGTTGTCATCACCATGCTCTATTTTACTTCACCTATCTTGATGACTATATTTGGAATATGTTTATGGCGAAGAATTTTAAAATAATTTGGACTGACATAACTCATCTCTTGCAGGACATTGGTAAACAGCTTATAGAGATGCTTGGAGTTGTGTTGCTGGAGTCCAATTTAGCTAAAGGAGGAAGATCACTCGCCGAGGAGCGCAAGGAACAAATTGAACAACTTCCTCCACCATTAAAGATTCAGGATCCGCCATTTGAACACGGTGTGTTCTTTCCAGTAGCGTAGAATTTTATATGCTTTCTAGGATGCTTGCTTGAATAAACTCGTACCCTCTTCGACATTGAGGACAATGTCCATCTTTAGTTGGGGGGGGGGGTGTGTATGAGACCTTAGGAGATTTTTTTTTGAAAAGCATGGCATAAGGAAAGAATGACCCACCAAATCTCACCATTTTAAACTCCTTCGTATACCTCAAATGCGGATGATTATGCATTAACTGAGTTCTAGCTAATCGTTGATGGCATGAATTAATTTTTTTTCCTTCATAAATTACCGTTAATATGCTATTCATGAAAATTTTTCAATTACAGTGATTAATATCTCGAAATAGTCTGAATTTATTTCATGCATGCTAAAGGTGATGAAAAAGCTTGAGTATACACGTTTTTTTTTGAAAAGTCTTCAAGTTGAAGAGGAATTTGGCCTTGGTTATTAATGCTTTGTTTAAAAAAATGATGGGTATTGAGTTGCTTAAGAAAAGAAAATTGAATGACAAAAGAATGATGAAAAATGAATGAATAAGTATGTCACTAATAAATAACTTGGTTGGCTCGAGTAGTACAGTCCGAGGGGTCCTTTTTGGCCTAATGCCCTATTATCGTCTGATTTGGGAGCCATTGACAGGAAACTCACTCATTTGATGGAGCGATCCAAGTTATACATTTTTCTGCGAATGTTGCTTGATGCGCGTTACGCGGAACGATTAAAAGAAAAGAAATGGTGAATATATATTAAGAAAATTCATTATCCATATCTTGAATGATTGTTTTGATAGGCCAATTCCTTGGAAACAAGAAAACTAGAGAAAACGACGTGTTATACTTTCGCTTGCGCAAAACGATGCTTGTATGTTATTTATTCATACTAAATTAGAGAAAATATCATGTGAATGATCTTGGTCATGGATGTGTATATTGATGGTATAAATCATGTTGGAAAGCGTAATGTTGAGCCAGGCCATAGGCGATTGATAGAATTATTTTTTATTGATCATCCGTACTTATCGCTTTTTTTGCTAGGGACTAGCAAAACGCTAGTTGGGGGGTGTGATTCGGAGTGAATATTGCATATTTAACCCCCTTATTAGTCCTATTTTGTGCCCATATGATGCTTAATTTATCTCTAATACATTCGTATTTTTCTCATCATCTTTTATAAGAGAAATTACTCTATTTGTGCACAAAACATGAATTTGATTGTGTATTTCTGCATTTTTATATTTTTCCTAGCATCATCTCGATCTCACGATTCCAACGACTATTTATTTGTATTTTTCTGATATCTGTGCTAATTTCTATGAATTTTTGAATGCAGAATACCATTTATTGGAAAATAATTAATGGCGCACGAATCTTGGCGCGCCACGCGGCACAATCACGACCATCCGATTTCAATCCAACGGCGCTGGCACCAAAGGCGACGTGGCATTTCGTTGACCGTTGGATCACGATCCAACGGATCGTATCTTCTCCCAGGCGATCGAAAGCGGGCGAATCAGCGGCCGTTGGATCACGATCCAACGGCCCGCACGCAGAATCAAGCGATGCAGGCGGACGTAATTCCAGCGCCACGTGGCGAGATCTTGTGAACCGTCCGTTCGAATCAACGGCTGGAATCATTTCCGAGCGGAACTCGAAGTAGCGAACGAAGTTGGCCACGTGGCGACATCGCATCGGTTCAAGCTTCCATCGAACGGCCCAGAGCGGCTCCGCTTCGTATTCAAAAAGGATCGCACAAGTGGGCGACGTGGAGCAATGGAGGCAGTTGGATGCGAATCGGACGGTCGAAGTCATATCCGATTTCGATCCGAAGTCGGTAGCGGATGCGGGTGCAGTTCAATCCGTTTAGGGTGCCACGTGGCCTCCCGTGGTCCGATCCCGCTAGATCGGACGGCTATAAATTGCTCCAGCGATTTTTAATTGGGTGCGGGCACGAATTCGAAGCGGGTTTCGACCCGTTATACCCCCAAAACCCGCAATGCTAATATATAAGCGTATTTTAGGGTTTTGGGGCGTATTCTGGCGTATTTTGGGACTTTTGGAGCGGCTACTGTGCGTATTTCTCCAGGGGAAAATTCTGAAAAATTCCAGAGGCTATTCTTCCTATTCTAAAGGAGTTTTGGGCTTTACAGAGGAGATTTGGTGATAAATTCTTGAACTTATACCCCGTATTTGGTGTATTTCATTGTATTTGGCTAGTATAACGATGTATTTGGCTATCAAAAATGATTGTTTTTGCACCATGCGTGGCTAATCTCCTTGTGCTATGGTTGTGAAGTAATTAGGAGTATTTAATTGATGAATTTCATGTCTTTAGCCCTATTTTCATGTTAAAATCACTCGTAACATTGATTTCTACAACGTATTTGTTGGGTATTTGCTTATTGTCGATATTATTTACATCCAGTTGACCGGGCGCCCGCAATAGTCGCGGCGGTGCGGTGTCGTTTACCGCAAGTTTCACGGTTAGTGTAGGGTGCGGGAATATCGAACTCAGGGAGGCGAGGTTGTGCTTGGGTCAAGTAGGACCTAAATCACCCCGAGGGGCGAGCTAGCCCGAATCGGTGGTTGGTTGTCACGAAAGGAAATGAATGGGTATGAACAACAAGAAAGAAAACCCGGGACTTTGGTTTCCAACCCGACGAGAGACTCTCGCCGATACGGCCTACGGGTATGGATAGCGATCGGGATTAGGGTCTAATGGTGAGACGTTGCCTCCTAAAAGTGGTACCGGCATCCCATGGGCCCGATATTCCGGTCGGTGCCCAGGATGATACACCGGACTTCCCGGATTCGATCAGTGGGCACTCCCGTGTCCATTAACACTGATCGATCCCGGGAGAACTAAGCCCGCAACGATAACTCCCAACGTCTCATCCTGCCGCTCCCGCGTGCTAGGATTCGGCGTCTACGCTAAGGGTGTGAGCTATGGCTAGGGAGTCAACCGCCAAGTTTATTCCCCCTTGGCCCGACGGTCAAAGGCGGTCTTTTTCCCGCCGATGACAATGAAACACCCTGCGTAACCGTTAGATTCCTACTCCCTATCGATTTCCTAACCCTACGGACGCATCGGGAAGAGCCACCGAAGGGGTTTCCACCAAAATCCCAGATTTGGGAACTACTCACAAAAATTCATGAAAAAGCAATCTAAATGAAATTTAACCGTTGGAATCATAATCGGACAATTGCAATGCGGAAGTAATAGAGTAATAAAGACAATACTAAAATTTTAGAAAGATCTGAAAACTTACAAAAGAGTAACAATTACAGCCGTCACAGGGAAATAAAACAGTAGAAAAAATAACAGCTCTCGTTTCTGGAACCCTAGGGGTTCTATATATATGCCGTCGCATCAACCGATCGGTTGACAAGTCAACCGATCGGTTGATCCGTTACAAATAAATATCAGAAAACGGCAAGTTTTCACCCGATCACATGAACCGGTCGGGTGAGTTCTTGAGTGACCGGTTGGATCTTGAAGCAGTCGGGTGAATCGATCGGTTGAACGTCCGTGTCTTCAGCTCATCTTCTTCAGCTACAGATGAACCGATCGGGTGAGAGTCACCCGATCGGTTGGCGCTTTGCTTCGAGAAAACAGAGAATAGCCCCCGCTGAACCGGTCTGTGAACCGGTCGGGTGACTTCTTTGTGAGCTGCGGTAGAGACCGGTTGGTGCACGCGTGCATCACCCGATCGGTTGGAGAAGACCAACCGATCGGGTGAGGGGCTGAAAGATGAATTCTTTGGCGTTTGACCCCCTGGATCACGCGTGACTTCTCCCGTTGCTCCGGGGACTTGGGATATCATCGTTAAATGTCCCCTACGTGGTCAATCCCCTGCAATCATGGATAAACAAAGAAAAGTGAAAGAAAACGGGAAAATACACGAAAACGAACAAGAGACGGTGGAAAAACACGGAGAAACACAAAAGAAAACGTGCGTGAATATATGAAATATAAACGCACGTCAAAATCCCCCAAGCTGAACTCTTCCTCGTCCTCGAGGAAGACGAGTGAGAGTAGGAGCTTGGAAGGGAAAAATAGAGAGGAAGAAAGAAAAAGAAAACTCTAAGCCCTAGATCGTCCATCAGAGCCATCAAAATCAAAAACGACACACCAAGCAAGCAAACGCCAAATCACACCACTAAATCTAGGAAAGCGAGTCCAAATAAGTGTCGTGGGTCCACGCAGTGAAGCGCGAGTGAGCGTGGTCGTGTGCTAGCAAATGGTGAAGCTTTCTACGATGTGCAATGAGGCTCGATATACACAAATCCTAGAAATGACCCAAAATATTGATCCGAATTGAATTAAGCGGCGGATATAAGCTCAAGCATGCATGAGAAGAGTGGGAATAGAATCATATCATGCATCGGGGACTCCACAACTAGGGTTAAGGAAATCACGCCACTATAGCTTAGATACTAGCTAAATAGTTCCTAAGCCAAGTGTTTTCGATAACGACGGGGGTTGAGGTGATGTGGAGAAGAACACTCGGTGCAAATTCTCGCCTTCCCTTTATTCTCGGCAAGTAGGAAAATATTCACACAGGAATTTTTTTGGGTTTTGGGTATTTGCATATTTTTTTGGCTTTTTGGCTATACAATCTTTTTCTTTTCTTTTCTTTTTGGGTTTTTCATTTCTTTTCTCCCTTTGTTTTTTTTGGATTTTTGGGTTTTTGGCTATACACTTGTGTACTCTCCCAAGTGGGAGAACGGTACACGACGAGGGGATTTGCACCAAGTAAAACAAAAAAGAAGTCGAAATCTAAACACTCGGGCAAAGGAGACTATTCTTGCTAAATAGAGTTTAGGCTAAATGGGTTATCCTAGTCCTTAGTTGTGGAATCCCGACGCATGCGAATTGAAGTATACGATATAAATATAGCATGCATAAAGTGGAAACAAATACCGCATATTCAAATCGGAGCATGATAATCTAGGGGTCATTCCTGGACAGGTATATAAAGTAAAATCACAAAGCAGAAGCACACCAAATGCTAGTCACGACACACGACTCACAAAAAGCTAAGTGGACCCACGATGCGTGAAATGCAAGAGGACTCGAAATCCTAGGGTTAGTGAGTGCGATTGTCGGTGCAGTGCTAGGTATGTGTGTGACTTTGTGGCGATTCATCAAAGGATTCATCTCTAGGAGAAAGAGCTAGAAAAGAAGAAAAGAGAAAAAAAAAGAAAAACACGGAGAAAAACGACTCAAATAAACGAAAAGAAAGACTCAAATGACGCACACAGTGCGACTCCCCCAAGCTGAAGTTTGCATTGCCCTCAATGCAATATGAGTGAGTACGGGAGGGCAATGAAAATGGGGGGGGGGGATACGCACAGACACGAAAAGAAATGAAAACGAGGAAAACACATAGATGAAACTGAAAAAGAAAGAAAGATCAAAAGCAAAATCAAACAATACGAAAATAAAAATAAAATAAAACCACACGACACGACACTCAAAAAGTGAAAAGCAAGCACACACACAAAAAATGAGAAAAACAAACAAAACACGACAGCACACCAAAACAGACGTCCCCCAAGCTAGACCAGAAAGTGCTAGCGAAATGATGTGATCGATGAAATCCAGATATGTGCAAGGGGGAGTCAAAAACAAAAGAGGGGGAATCAGAAAGCAGCAGAAGGTGAGTCCTCGTCCTCCTCGGAAGAGGGTGGGGATGATTGGTCGGGGGAGGCAGGGGGTGTGCTGAGAAGTGGGGAATGAGGTGAAGGTATAGGGGCAGTGGTGGTGTGAACAATGGGAGGAGTGTCGGTGGTGGTGGGTGGTGGTGGTAGGAAGGCGATCAAGGCAGTGGTGAGAGGAATAGAAATGGAGGAAGTAGATGTGGTGGTGACGGTAGTGGGAGGTGGTGGGAGGGATCTGGAGCGTACCGGTAATTTCCTCCGGCGCACGTATGGAGTGACGGAGGAGGAGGGAGGAGGTAGCGTGAGTACGGTGGAAGTGGTCGGGAGGGGTGAAGTGGATGCCGGGATGGGATGTGAAGATGGAGGAGAAGAATGTGGTGGTGGTCCGTGGATATGAGTAAGAAGGCGGAGAATGGCGGCCACGTTCCTCTCAAGTGCGAGGAAACGTGGGTGAGTAAGAAAGGCGGATGGCGATGGGTCCGAGGAAACAGAGGACATGGCGAGCTCACGAAGGGCAGCGACCTCCCTCTCAAGCCCCAGACGGGCAGATACCTGACGGTGACCAAAAGATGTGGACTGACGCGAGGCAGAGGTGGTGCCGCCAGGTAAGGTCGAAGAGGTGCCGGCGGCAGTGGTCATGCCGACACAGGAGACAAGGCCAGAAATGGCCGCAAAGAGGTGTTCAGACGTGATCGGTCCCGGAGCAGAAACAGGACGACTCGGGCCAGCCCCTAAATCTCCCACAGACGCAGGGATATCCTGCTCGCCTAAGTGGGCGGCAGGGGACGGTGATCTGCGGGCGCCTGTGGGAAGGAAGGGAAGATTCAACCCAGCTAAGAAGTCGGGATCAGGAGGAAAAGTCCAATCTCCCACGAGAGCAAGGGTCACGCGAGCGGGGTTGGGCAGGATGGTGTAAAGGGTTGGGGGGTGGCCATAATGAAATATGAAGCGGCCATCCGAGCGGAGCTTGATCATGTGGATGTGCCGCAGGACATCAATATCGAGATGTGAGGGTCCTGCGGCAGCTGGAAGATTATTGGGGATGGTGATATTGAATTGGGCGTGAGAGCATATGATCGTGATGATGCCCCCACAACAAAACTTCCCCTTCCCTGCCCGACTGATCTCGAGTAGCTTGTAAACAAGCCAATCACTGCCATGGATGGGGATGGTAGGGGCCCTGAAGCTGACTCCATCATCATCCCGGACATAAGGAAAAGTCATGGCCCAAAGGATAAAAAGGTCAGGGATAGTCACAGTACCAGACTCGTCCCTAGGAAAGAATGCAGATGAAATGATCCTGTGGGCTAAACGAAACACGGGATGAATGATGGAGGAGGCCTTGGCCCTTCCTTGGGGGTAATCACGGATCAAAGTGAGGCGGAACCAGAATTGATCGACATCAAACTCGGGCGTGTACCCGTAGTGTCGGATGGAATCGTCCCCGAGATTGGGGAAACCAAATATATCGTTGATCATGTTCAGATTCGTGGTGACACTACGGTTACGCACCCTGAATTTAATGATCGACCCGGACTCCCAAGTAAGTGTGGAGAGGAATTCGAGTGTGAGTGCCGGGTAGGATACTGCATGAGCAGTAAGAAAGGCCAACCATCCTAAGTTAGCGAAAAGAGATTCGACCTCGGTGAAGACACCGAGATCGACAAGTGTACGTGCGTGCGGGAACTTAGTGGATAGATGCCCTCGAGCATCAAGCCTACGGTAAAAATCTTTGTGCTCATGGTTCCGAAAAATATACCCGTGCGGGCCCAACATTGGGTCCACAGGGGGGACAACAGGCGGAGGAGGGCCAAGTGTAAGTGCTCGTGTACGGGAAGGGGGGCGTGTTTGTTTTCGTCTTTTTCGAGACGGCTCCTCTTCCCGCATGATACCCTTCCCCTTTTCCTTATCTTTAGCCATGTGTGTGTGCGTGAGCAAGAATTAGTGCAAAAATCGTGGATGCACACTAACACAAGCAAACGAGCAAGCTCAACAAATAGGGCAAATATATAAATATAAGCTTGGGAGCGAGTTTACCCAAGTGGAATGGTGTAGCTTGCTCGTTGATGTCCCCACACTGTTCAGCGAGAGTAGCTTGGAGCCGCGGCGAACTCCTTCGGCAAAAATTTTCGAAATGGGGGTGGTATGGGGGAAAACTAGGTCAAAAATTTGTAATGGGAGGAGAGATAGAGTGAAGGTGATGGAGGAATCGATGGAGGAGGTGGAGAGAGGGAGTAATGGAGGAGTAGGCGATGTGGGAGAGTGGGGATCAGTTGTTGGAGAAGAGGGGAAGACGAAACGACGGCGAGAATTGCGATCGGGCGAGGGCGGAAACGAGCGGGTGTCGGGGGGGGGGGGTATTTATAGGGTTTTAAGTCGAACCGATCGGGTGACTTGTCACCCGGTCGGTTGACGGTTAGGTCGAAAATCTTGCCGAAGAAATGCTACAGGCGAACCGGTCGGTTGACTTGTCAACCGATCGGTTGGCCACTCCACACATTTTCCCGAGAACTTAGGGCTGCTCACCCGGTCACTTCAACCGATCGTGCATGAACTCAACCGATCGGTTGATATCTCCCCAAAAATTTCCCAGAGTTCTCCCCATCTCACCCGGTCTTCCACCCGGTCTCTTCATTTCTCAACCGATCGGTTCATTCGGGGACAGATCTCGGCATGTATCTGATACATCCCAACCGATCGGGTGGGTTATCACCCGATCGGTTGGGGCTTGTTTCCTGCAAAAACCAAGAAATTTGCTTAAGTCCCCGAACGGATGTTCTCGCGGCTGATTTTATTTATAAAAATAGACAAAATAAAGTAAAAAAAATAACGCTAAAAAGTGGGAAAAAGTTTAGAACATGGGTTGCCTCCCATGAAGCGCACTTGTTTAACGTCGTTGGCTCGACGCCCGCAAGAGATGCTCATGGTGGCTGATACGGGTGATGCCCAAATTTCGGCATCTCTTTCTCGTTGGAGCTGGAGGCACTTGGAGTAGTCAGCAGCTGGAAAAATACTTGCTCGACTACCCTCCCCTTGTTCTTGGGGTCGGGGGGCTTTTCCTTGGTGTTGGCGCTTCCCGCCATCTTCTTCAGGATCCGGACCTCGTCTTTAGTGAGGTCCGTGTGCTCTTTCCCCGTTCTCCTCACAGGAGGAGCCTTGGGGAACCCGGGAGGGGTCGTTCTTGCTGCACTTGGTTTTCCAGCAGCTTCCTTGCACTTGGGGCCGTCTCCATCTTCAGAATCCCCTAAGTCATCGGGGGGGTTTTTCAGGAGAATCTCCCAGGAGCTCTTCCCTATAACTTTTTCTTCTTCTATCTCAAGCAAATTGCACCGGAGGTCATCAGGAGGATCGGGGTGCTTCATGGATAGTCCCAGGTCAAACTCAACTTTCTCTCCGCTGACGTTCAAGGAGAGTTTTCCGTTCTTCACATCTATTAGAACGCCAGCAGTGGCCATGAAAGGCCGTCCCAGGATAATGGGGGTGTGTGCGTCTTCGGGCATGTCCATGACTACAAAGTCCACAGGCACATGCACCCCTCTCACATTCACGGGGAGATCATCCACAATTCCCACCGGGTATTTGACCGACCGGTCAGCTAGTTGTAGGGTCATACCAGTGGGCTCCAAATCACCCATTCCTATTCTCCTGTACATCGACAAGGGCATCAAGCTAACACTCGCTCCTAGATCGACGAGTGCACGATTAATCTTCACAGCCCCGATTGTGCAAGGAATAGAGAAGCTCCCCGGGTCCTTGAGTTTCGGCGGGTTTGCCCTCTGAATAAGAGCGCTACATTCTGCCGTCAGTACCACTTTCTCTTTTCTTGACCCTCTGGTCACCAAATCTTTTAAGAATTTTGCATAGGAGGGGATTGTTTCGATTGCCTCCAAGAAGGGGATTTGCAGGCTTAGGTCCTTGACCATGGCAAAGAACTTCCCATATTTCTCATCAATTTTTGCCTGAGCCAACCGTTGTGGAAATGGCACAACGGGTTTATACACTCTCGGGCTCTCTTCCTCCTTCTTCTTCTCTTCTTCAGACACTCCCTCAGGAGTCATGGGATTTGATGACGAAGCACCGGTGTCATTTGATTTTTCAGTCGGTCTCTCAACGACAAATGGTGCTTCCGGGTTGCTAGGGGCACTCTAGTAGGAATTTGTGTCCCGCTTCTCAGAACGATAGCGGACACATTCGCGTGCTCGTGCACAAGTGCCGATGTTTGTGTTGCTCCCCTCGGGTTCACCTCCGGTTGTGGCGGCAATTAGTTTTGTGACCTTGCAAGGTTCGCCACCTGTAACCCCAGCTGGGTTACTTGGTCCGTGAGGGTCTGCTGACCCATTTCCAGCTTTTGGTTGATCCTCTCCTGGTTGGTAATATATTGAGTCAAGAGAGACTCAACCGGAGAGACATCCCTCTGTTGGCCATACTGCTGCTGCTGGAACGGCTGCTGGTTCCTGGGGGCGTAAGTTTGTTGCTGAGGTTGCTGCTGAAACGGTTGCTGCTGAACCTGATTCTGCTGTGGTCTAGCCGGCTGATAAATTTGTTGCTGCGGCTGCTGAGGCGGCGAGGGCTGAAATGGTGGCCGGTAACTGAAATTCGGGTGGTTCCGGTTGTTGGGAGAGTAGGCCGGGTTGGAATTTGTCCTTGGCGGATATGGCGCATTCCCTGTGGGGTTGTAAAATAGTGCGCTCGCCTGATCCAACGGTGGTGAGATGTCACCACCGTCGAATTCCCCAAGGAATTTGGACTCTACCGTAGAAACTTGCTGTGTACCGGCCCCACCGGCTCCTACCATCAGTGCGGAGATCTGGGTCGAAAGCAAGTCAAACTTGCTTGAAAGTTTGTCGACGTCCTCGACTCTGTGTATACCCCCAGTTCTTGGTGTGGCTCTCTCGTCACACCACCGCTCATTGTTGGATGCCATATTTTCCAGAATATTCCCGGCATCTTCCTCGCTTCTAGACATGAAGGAACCCCCAGCCGCAGCGTCCATAGAAGATTTAAGGTCATCCCTCAACCCATTGTAGAACAGATTGATAATCTGCCACTTCGGAAGCTCATGGTGAGGGCATCTTCTTTGCATCTCTTTATATCTCATCCAAGCCTCATGCAGGGACTCGTGGCTGGCCTGGGAGAAGGAGGAGATCTCACTCCTCAACTTCATGGTCTTCCCCGGAGGAAAGAACTTCGTCAGAAAAGCATTGGAGAGCTTCTCCCAGGTGTTGAAAGTGTAGGGGTCCTTCGGAAGCTCATGGTGAGGGCATCTTCTTTGCATCTCTTTATATCTCATCCAAGCCTCATGCAGGGACTCGTGGCTGGCCTGGGAGAAGGAGGAGATCTCACTCCTCAACTTCATGGTCTTCCCCGGAGGAAAGAACTTCGTCAGAAAAGCATTGGAGAGCTTCTCCCAGGTGTTGAAAGCATTGGAGAGCTTCGTCAGAAAACCATTGCTTGGCTTTGTCCCGCAAAGAGAAGGGGAACAGCTTCAGACGGATAGCCTCTGTAGTGACACCATTAATTCGGAAGGTGTCACACTTCTCCAAGAAGGAGTCCAGGTGCTCGATCGGGCTCTCCATGGGCGCACCCGCAAACTGGTCTTGCTGGATCCAAGTCACTAGAGACGGCTTCAGCTCAAAGCTTTGGGCCGCAATAGCTGGAGATCGGATGGCGGAAGTTGACTCGATGGAGGGCATCGAGTACTCCAGCAGAGACTTGTGAGGTGGGGTGTTCTCCTCCATGGATTCGGGATCTTCTCTTCTTCGCTTCTCGGCGGCCAAACGCCTAAGGGTGGCGTTAATCTCTAGATCGAGGGGAATCAAGTCGTCAAGACTCCTTGAACTCCTGCGCATGAAAAACAACAAACACTCGTGAAGCGACAAGTGGGAAAGAAACAGATAAAATAAGAAATAAAAATAAGAAAAACAAAAAAAAGGAAAAAGGAGAATGCGAAAATTATCGCAAGGTAGGGATATGATCTAGACACGAGGGTTCAAGAGATCCTAAAATATCAAGCACGTTGCCTCCCCGGCAACGGCGCCATAAACTTGACCGGGCGCCCGCAATAGTCGCGGCGGCGCGGTGTCGTTTACCGCAAGTTTCACTGTTAGTGTAGGGTGCGGGAATATCGAACTCAGGGAGGCGAGGTTGTGCTTGGGTCAAGTAGGACCTAAATCACCCCGAGGGGCGAGCTAGCCCGAATTGGTGGTTGGTTGTCACGAAAGGAAATGAATGGGTATGAACAACAAGAAAGAAAACCCGGGACTTTGGTTTCCAATCCGACGAGAGACTCTCGCCGATACGGCCTACGGGTATGGATAGCGATCGGGATTAGGGTCTAACGGTGAGACGTTGCCTCCAAAAGTGGTACCGGCGTCCCATGGGCCCGATATTCCGGTCGGTGCCCAGGATGATACACCGGACTTCCCGGATTCGATCAGTGGGCACTCCCGTGTCCATTAACACTGATCGATCCCGGGAGCACTAAGCCCGCAACGATAACTCCCAACGTCTCATCCTGCCGCTCCCGCGTGCTAGGATTCGGCGTCTACGCTAAGGGTGTGAGCTATGGCTAGGGAGTCAACCGCCAAGTTTATTCCCCCTTGGCCCGACGGTCAAAGGCGGTCTTTTTCCCGCCGATGACAATGAAACACCCCACGTAACCGTTAGATTCCTACTCCCTATCGATTTCCTAACCCTACGGACGCATCGGGAAGAGCCACCGAAGGGGTTTCCACCAAAATCCCAGATTTGGGAACTACTCACAAAAATTCATGAAAAAGCAATCTAAATGAAATTTAACCGTTGGAATCATAATCGGACAATTGCAATGCGGAAGTAATAGAGTAATAAAGACAATACTAAAATTTTAGAAAGATCTGAAAACTTACAAAAGAGTAACAATTACAGCCGTCACAGGGAAATAAAACAGTAGAAAAAATAACAGCTCTCGTTTCTGGAACCCTAGGGGTTCTATATATAGGTCGTCGCATCAACCGATCGGTTGACAAGTCAACCGATCGGTTGATCCGTTACAAATAAATATCAGAAAACGGCGAGTTTTCACCCGATCACATGAACCGGTCGGGTGAGTTCTTGAGTGACCGGTTGGATCTTGAAGCAGTCGGGTGAATCGATCGGTTGAACGTCCGTGTCTTCAGCTCATCATCTTCAGCTACAGATGAACCGATCGGGTGAGAGTCACCCGATCGGTTGGCGCTTTGCTTCGAGAAAACAGAGAATAGCCCCCGCTGAACCGGTCTGTGAACCGGTCGGGTGACTTCTTTGTGAGCTGCGGTAGAGACCGGTTGGTGCACGCGTGCATCACCCGATCGGTTGGAGAAGACCAACTGATCGGGTGAGGGGCTGAAAGATGAATTCTTTGGCGTTTGACCCCCTGGATCACGCGTGACTTCTCCCGTTGCTCCGGGGACTTGGGATATCATCGTTAAACATCCCCTACGTGGTCAATCCCCTGCAATCATAGATAAACAAAGAAAAGTGAAAGAAAACGGGAAAATACACGAAAACGAACAAGAGACGGCGGAAAAACACGGAGAAACACAAAAGAAAACGTGCGTGAATATATGAAATATAAACGCACGTCACCAGTATGGCTAGGCCCTGACAAGGCTAGTCAATTTATGTTCACTAATCTGAACTTATTATTGCTTTTATCGTTTAATGAAATCAATGTTGATAGTGATGCGTATACGGCCACTTTGACTAGTTTTCATCGTTTCATCTTCCGACGTCTTCGTGCCCTGACCGGACGAAGCGTTGAGTGATCGCTCCGGGACGTACACCCAAAGAACGGTTGTAGTTTTACCGCAAGCGCACGGTATAGCGGCGAGCGGGTATCGAACACAGGGAGGACGAATGACCGTGCTTGCTCCTAATCAACCTGGCTATTTAAGAATAGAGAGAATTGCATTGGGCGATCCTGTCACAATCGTCAGACAAATGTGCGAAATATCAAATCAAATAAAGAACGTCTAGGGAATGGGGAATCCCCGCTACTCACCGTATTTCATAAATGTGGTTCGTCGGTATCAAAATTGCTAGAATGAGAATTTGGATGAACTAGTTGCAACTAAATGTGGAACCAAGCTCACGCTCTCGCGCTGTTGCCGGTCTATAGCTATCATAGGGTCGGGTCCAATCTCTTGCAAACCCTAGCCTAGGAAAGCTAGCATTAGGATCAACATCATCGTCCAATTGCGCACCGAGCCCAATCTCTTGCAAACTCGGTCAACAATCTAAATTAGGATAGTTCCTACCCGTCCAATCTCTTGCAAACGGGTATCGGCACGGAATTGCAACCGGAGATCCTAGTATCGGTCCAATCTCTTGCAAACCGATACTTCGAAAATCCGACTCCAACCCAATTCGGATTTCTAGGGCTTCCTATCAAATTGGGATCCAATCTCTTGCAAATCCCAATTGATATGAATACCTAGCTATCCGTAGTAATTCGATCCCAATCTAATCCCTAATAATTGATTCTAGCACAATTTCTACCAATTTATCACAAATACGAAATTGGGCTTGTAGGGTTCATCCCCACGACCCAAGACGTGGAGACTACTCACAAATCATAGCAATAGCACAAAAATAATCAATGAAATAGGCAATGGAATTCATCACAACAATGATATAAACAATAAAAATAGAGTTTTTGGGGAAGAGAGATGCAAACCAATGTAGTTCTTCAATTAATCCAACAAAAATCCAAGTTTTTCCTCTTCTCCAATCACAAATAATAAAGCTAAAAAGTAATCTCAAAAAGCTGCAAAAAATCTAAAAGATGGCTCTTAAAACTAGGGTAAAAATAGGGCTTAAATAGCCCCAAAAATCGTCCAAAAATCCTGACCAAAACGCCCCTGCACAGCCTGTTTTCCGCAAATTTCGCTACAGGCAGCGCATCGCACTCGGCCGAGTGACAAAAGTCGCTCGGCCGAGTGAAAACCCTGTAATTTTCCAGTAAGTCGGGGTTTTCAGGGGTCTTCAGTTCGGAGGCGGCTCGGCCGAGTGAGTTGTCGTCACTCGGCCGATGGCTTCACTGCACTCGGGCGGACGTGGTTTGCCACTCGGCCGAGTGGGTCTTCTGAAGCTCAGGTGGCCGAAAAACAGAAACTTTGATATTTTGGAGGGGCTTCGTCTGGGCGCCACTCGGGCGGACGTGGTACCGTCACTCGGCCGATGTGGACTCCGACGCTCGGCCGGGTACACATGGAAATCGTGTCTGAACGGGTCGGCCGAGCAGTGTCTCGCTGGTCGGCCGAGTGGCTCCTCCACTCGGCCGAGTGGGACACAAAAGATGCCCAATCTGATTGTTTTGGCCTCCTCGTCGCTCCTGCGACGTCCATTCTTCTTCCGCTCCTCTCCAACAGCAAAATATCACTCGGGGAGGTCGTCGGTGGCCGTCTAGAGTAAGCACGTCTCGAGATCACTCCAAATCGCGCCAAATCACCTGAAATGCGACAAAAACAACAAATCGTGAAAAGCATCGCAATATCGTCGATATATCGTGAAAAACATGATTTGGGCGATCTAAATGGCATGCGAATACACGGAAAAAAGGTGTAAAATGAGGAGTGATCAAAATCCCCCAAGCTTGCCTCTTACTCGTCCTCGAGGAAGATAAGTAAAAGGCGAACCCGGTGGATTCGGAAAACGAAAACGGCAAAAAACGAAAAAAATGAAAAACGAAGAAGAATGAAAACCAAATGGAAATAAAGATGAAAGAAAGAAGCGAAGAGGTAGGATGCTAGATCATTTTCTCAGGACGTGGGTTTCACTTACTCTTATAGCATGCACCGAATGAGAAATACATGTCAAAGAATCTTATTTTGATATCATAGTATAATAGTGTAAATAGAAATAGAAAACCCACGAACAACGATATAATCATGAAGAACGGAATGATTTTAAAATTAACATTGCCTGAATCATTTAAAGCGGTATACAAATCACAGATCACACACTTTTCAATTGAACGCTTTCTATCTGGAGTATAAGAGTATCACACTATAGAATAGAGAGAATAGAAAAGTTTGGATTTCATGAAATGAACGCTAGGATTAGATTTCTGGATTTCGTAAAGCTAGAAACAATCTCACCGAGTATAGAATATTACTTAGCCTAGGTTGTCGTGCAATGTCAAGTAGTCACTCTCTCACACATCAATGGATCCCCTCCCCCAAGCTTATCTATAAGCGTGGTGGCACAAAAATATTTACATCCCCATTTTTATATAGCTCCAAAAGCAAAGAAGAGAAAGAAGAAAGAAAGAAAGTGAGATGGGACCTTTTATTGAGGATTTTTCCTCTTTTCTCTCTTTTTTTTTCTTTTTTTTTGATAAGCAATATATACACAATGATCCCAACTCAGAGAGAGATAATGATATACAAGAATGTTTTTCTCTCTTTTATTATTATTATTTTTTTTAAGAAGAAGGGATTTGGAGCTAGGAATTAATAGCGGGAGAAATGCCATAAAATAGAATCACTAAGGGGAGATTCACCAATGATTTTTAAAAGTAGAGAAATGATGTTCAAGATTTGTGGAGAAAGAAATATATATAACTCTCGGTTCACTCTATAAGACATGCACGCCAACTTCAGCTGGGTAATCTAATCTACTCAGTTTCGATCACAAAAAAGCTAACTAATCCAGATATATCATAGCTAACATCATTCAATCATCCCGAAGTGAAGTGTACAATTCATGCATATAGAAGTGATATAGGAAAAGAAATCAATACTCCAGATATAGGCATTCAATGCGTGAATCTTGGTGTGTTTTCTGTGATAGCATACATATGAATATTCAGGCTCAGCTAATAATAAAACTTCATCCATTTTCATGTGGAAAAAGTGTGGGTTACTATTTCTAAATGCAAAGCAAGTCATAGCATGTGATATCAGAAATAAAATCTAAGACATGACAAATATAGCATGCATATAGAATAAGCTAACTCCACGTAGACATCATCACAGAAAATTCATCTCTAGCATGAGATGAAAAAAGGAAGAAATAAAGATAAGAAAAATAAAACTATCCAATGCGGCACGCAGAGAAATAAGAAAAACGTGATGCATGGTAAAATGAGAAAAAATGATAAGTGAAAATAAGTGCAAAAGCGGAAAGTGGCGTGAAAAACTAAAAATAAAGGTGGCAAAACGAAAAAGAACGTGAGAACTCACTCCCCCAAGCTAAACTGCACAGTGTCCTCAATGTGCAAAGTGTGGCACACAGAGAGACAAGTAATGAGAGGGGCACGTGAGGATGCATGCATGATGGAAAGAAAAAAGATACTAAAACGAAAAATAAAGAAATGAAAATATGATGCGGATATGATGCATGCACAGATATGAGTGATACGAGTATAAATGGGTCACCAAAAGCTCTCCCTCTCTCCCAAAAAAGATATATAAGGATACGGCAAAATGAGAATCCCAATATAAGTGAGGGGAGGGGGGGTGGACAAAAAGGCATCAGGACCCAGCAGAGACGGGCAGCACAACGGCAAAAGGAATCGATGGCATCAAAGGTGCCTAGGAAGGTGGTGATGCGCCGCCTCCGTCCTGAGGCGGAGGTGGTGGTGGTGGTGGTGTAGGCTGCTGAGCTGGGGTGGGCGTGGAAGTGGAAGCAGGTCTAGTGTGTGTGGAAGTGTGTGTGGGAACCTGCTGGGTGGGTGGGGGTACGCGCGGAAGACGCTCTAAGATCTGTGTCAGGCAGTAGTGGATCTGAGGGATCAGGTCAAAGCGTCCAGCCATCGTAGAGACGGTGGAGGACAGGGTCCTAAGGTCACCTCTAAGACCACTCACCGCCAACTCAAGAGCATGTATGCTCTGCAGTACAGTGTCGGGCGCGGGTGGTGCAGAGGGACGCACCGGTCTAGGCTGCGCAGGGCGTGGCTGGCGTACGCGAGTGGAGTATGTAACGGGCTCAGCAGGGAAGGGGACAAAAGGTGCCGCGCCAGCAAATGTGGGCCTGGCCTCAGTGTGAGGCCAGGACACCGGCTGGTGAGAAGTAGAGGCAGCGGCAGCAAAGGAAGCGTGCAAAAGTGGCGACGAGGTGGCAAGAGAGGTCAGTGGCCCAGAAGTGTGGACAGACGCCACGACGCTCTCGGAGAATACGGCGGCTGTGGAGACAGAGGACTCTACCGCTGGGGCGGAACTGTGTGGACCAAAAGGCGCAATCCCAGCGGAGATCATGCTAGCCATGGTCTCCACGACCGCGGCAAACGAGGGCTCTCCACTCTCGACAAAGGTCGGCGGGCGCTCGGGGAGTGCGGAGCAAAGAGGCTCCACGGACAGAGGGCCAGGGGTGGCAGCGGGAGTGGTGGGGACAGCCTCGGAAGTGGTGACAGTGGTGGAAGTGGACTCAGCAAAAGTACTCTCGACACTGACAGAAGTGGGGACAGAAGTGTCAGGAGCAGCGGAAACGTCAGGAACAGGCTGAGGGGCGACAGGGTCGACGGGGTCGGCAGCAGGCTCGGCAGGGTGTGCAGCAGGGTCTACGGGAGCAGCCTGGGCAGCGTGGGCAGTGTGGGCCTGCTCGGCCTCCTCGGCCTCGAGCACGTACGCAGCGGGGATGAGGACATCCATCGCTGGGAGCCAGTCAACGTGGGCCGGTGCAATCTGGGTCCGAGCTGGGCTCGGGAGAATCATGTAGTCGGCACCGAAAGGGCCGTGCAACCAGACCCAGTGACGCTCACCATGCGGACGCAACATCTTCATCCGGGCCATAACATCTATCGACAAGGAAGTGGGGCCCGGTACGCGTCGCAAGTCGTCAGGTAAGTCCTCGCCGGTCATCATGGTAAGCAGGGTGATCAGACCGCCGCAGCATATCGGTGAGCGAGCGCCCACCGACACAATGATACGGTCTAAAAACCAAGCCGCAATGTCGATCATGACGGCGGGGACAAGCTCGTGTCCATCCCTAGATAGAGCTCTGGGACGTGTCATCGCATAGAGCATGTAGAGCTCTGGCGTAGACATCGTGCCCGGCTCATATCTCGCCAAAAATGTCGTCGCCATAAGGCGCTGAGCAATGCGAAGGCAGGGATGTACGATGGCTGAGGCCTTGGCCCTACTAGGGTCAAAGGCGGCGTGGTGGCCTGTAATCCGGGCCCAGAAGGCACCGGCGTCGAAGGAAGGTGGGGGGATGTGGGTAGGGCCGTAACCGCGATCGGCTCCGGGGACTGCGGGCCATGAGAAGAACGCTCTCATCATATCGAGAGTGACCTGGCACTCTCGATCCATGAACCTGAATGAGCATCCCTCATCGGTCCGGGCAATCGAACTCAAAACCTCAAGTGTCGGGCGGGTGAACGTGTCCGCCGACACCTGAAGGAAGTCGCGCCAACCCACGTTGTCGTACAACGTGAGTATCCCCTCTAGTACCCACAGGCGTCCAAGGTCAGCGAGGTGCGCAAACCTGGAGGGTACGATCGAGCGCTGGGAGATACGGTCGAAGACGGCGCGGTGTGCGTCGTCTCGGAATGTGATCCCGAGCGGCCCGACCAGTGGAGCCGGTGGTGGTGGCTGTGCAGCGGCGGGGAGTGGCTGTGCGGGCTGTGGGTGCGCTGCAGGCTGTGCGGGGTGTGCGGGGCCTGCAGGCTGTGCGGGGTGTGTGGGAGAAGGCGGAGGAGAGTCCTCCACCAAGTGGGAGGGGCCGGGCTCGTCCGACCGCTTCCACTTAGCGGAAGCTCTCGTCGACCGCGGCCGTGTCCGGGGCGGCATATCGGCCCCGAGCGCGCCGAAAAATGAAAAAAGTGCGGTGCGTGTAAAAGAATGGAAAGAGTATACCCAAACACGCCACGAGTGCTAAGCAGTGGAAGCGTGCGAAGTCCGCGCCTCCACGAAGTCCTGAGCAGCCCGTAGAAGCTCCCCTGAGTTCCCCTAAGCTCCAAAAAGCAACCTGCGCATGAAAAAGCGATATCAGCGAGTAATAATCAAAATGTATGGAGCAATAGGGGTATAATGGATAGATATAGAAATTGATTTGGGTTAGGGGGGCGTTTAGCGCATGGATCCTCAAGAAATACACGAAAAGAGGAGAAAATAGTCGAAATAGGGGTACCGGAGGTGGTCGGACGGCGTGCCGCCGGCGGCGACTCGGGCGAGGCACCGGCGTGTGCTCGGCCGGCGGTGGCGGACCGAGCGGCGGCGGGGCGAGGTCGTCCGGGCGAGTGGAGAGCTGGGTGAAGCGAGATCGGGCGAGGGGAGCTGAGGGGGCGCGGGCGGATTTGGGATTTGCGATTTCGAAATCCGCGCCCCCCCTCGCCACTTATATATAAAAGAGTTACGACTCGGCCGAGTGACATGCTCACTCGGCCGAGCGAGGCAAATAAAAATTTTCTCCCCGATATCGCTTCGGCCGAGTGGCTTTGCCAGCCTCGGCCGAGTGGAGTAAGTCCATTCGGCCGAGTGACTCAAGCTACTCGGCATGATTCGCCCTAGGAGGGTATCCGTTTCACTCGGCCGAGTGAACATATATACTCGGCCGAGTAGCAGTTATATCGAAATCAAGAAAATAGACAGAGAGTTGGGTACATCAGACTTCCCTCGTTCATGAGCGGCTCGGCCGGACGAACTTCTGTACTCGGCCGAGTGACTAGTATGCTCGGCCGAGTGAGCCTTGTTTTCTGCTGTTTGTCTTCGTTTGGGCTCTAAACTCCGTCTTTCTTCCTCCAGTCGATTTCATCCTCCTCCTAAGCGTCGAACGCCTTCTTGGGGTGCTCCTCGTCGTCTCGTTCATCCTCCTCATGATGGATCTACCTATCTCCTCTCCTGTCGAGAAAAATAGGACCCGTTATCACAAAATTTTTGGGCGAACGACTCGAAACACTAAAAATTTCTAAAACGAAAATAAAGAAAAAGTAAAAATAAAGCAAAAACCGTCGGGTTGCCTCCCGACAAGCGCTCGTTTAAGGTCATGAGCTCGACCCCCTATAATTTTCAATCAATGCAGGATGTTTGGTGCATACGGGATGCACCCGTCAAACTTTCCGGGGAGCGCGCTTGGATTTGGATGTGGCGGCGGCGCGTTCTCCCGCGGTGGTCTCTCGTCTCGAATAGTGTTGGGGGGAGGCTCCCCAAGCTAGCGTTTGCTCCGGTCAACGGCTTAACCGGTGATGCCGGTCTCCGTGCCCACGGAGCTTTCTTTGGAGACTTTAATTTCGAGAGCTTGCAGAGCTCTCGAATCCTTGCGACATCAGCGTCGCCTTCATCTTCATCAGCGGAGAAGTCGGGGGAATCGTCTTCACTCTTTTCATCTTGGCCTAAATCCGGGCCTTCTTCAAATTCTTCATCAAAAAGGGCGCCAATTGAGTGAGGAATCGCCTCTTCTAGCACCTCATCAAGGAGGTCCATGTAGTCGAGTTCCTCGTGATAAGGCATATGCTTCATAGCCTTAGGAATGTGGAGCTCCACCTCGATGTTTCCGACGTTTAAGGTTAAGGTACCTTCGCGCACGTCGACGATGACTCCGGCGGTGGCGAGGAATGGGCGTCCAAGTATCAATGAAGTGTCTCCCTCCTCCTTAACGTCCATGATCACAAAGTCACATGGCAAGCATATTCCTCCCGGGACTTGTAGCGGTATGTCTTCGGCGATCCCCACCGGCCTTGTTATCCGTCCATCGGCTAATTGAATGCGCATGTCGGTGGGTTTCAACTTTGTCCCGGTGTTTAGCTTTAAGAACATGGAGAGGGGCATGAGGCTCACACTAGCTCCAAGATTGACCAACGCCTTTTGAAGAGGGACGCCGCCCAAGGTGCAAGGAATCCGAAAACTCCCCGGATCTTTGAATTTTGCCGGCTCCTTCTCTCTCTTGGTGAACCAAGAGCCCTCCTCGGCTAGCATGATCTTCTCCTTCCTTTTCCTCCCCGAAATCAAGCCCTTCAAAAATTTAGCATACGTGGGGATCTCGACGATGGCGTCAAGGAAGGGGATGTTAAGGCTAACTCCTCTTAGGTACTCGAGAAATTTTGCTAGCCTCTTCTCCATTTTCGCTCTAGCGAACCTTTGGGGGAATGGGACCGGTGGCATGAAGAGCCTCTCCTCAATTAATCGCTCCGCCCTAGATTTCTCCTTGTCTTGTGGCTCCTTCTCCTTTTCAATCTCAACTATCGGCTCAATCGGCTCCAAGCTTACATCCACGGCCTCCTCAATAGGAATCATGGCGGGGGTGGTGTCCTTCCCGCCTCTAGTAGTAACGGCAACTACGGCATTGATGTGGCCCGTGTTGCCCCGTGGGTTTTGCTCCGGTTGCGCCGGCAATCTTTGAGTGTTCCGATTGAGCAACGCCAATTGCTCCGATATTTGAGCCACTACGGTGTTAAGAGAGTCTTGCCCCGCCTTCAAAGTAGCATTCACCTTATTTTGCTCGACCATGAATGCCTCCACTCTAGTTTCGAAGTCGGATCATTGTGGAGCTTGTGGAGGGTTTTGATTTTGATTCCTCCACCCTTGGTTGTATCCGGGAGGCCTATATGGTGGAACTTGTTGCTTTGGTTGAAAGTTTTGTTGTGGAGGCCCCCTCGGTGGATAGTATTGTTGTTGGGGTGGTGGTGGTCGAGCTTGTTGAGTTGGTGGTTGTGGCGGGTTCAAAGCTCCTTCATTGTTGGCGTAGGAGAATCCCGGATGATTTCTTGCGGCCGGATTGGACCAATACCCTTGGTTCCCCGCAACATATTGTATTTGCTCCAGGGATCCTTCTCCTTGCTCTCCTCCCGCGTACATGGCTTGAGATTGGTCTTGCCAATCACACATTTGGTTGGTCGGCGCGGAGGTGGAAGGTGCTCCTTGGGGCTCCGTGATGAACTTCTCCAATCTCTCCACCACCTTGTGGAGAGAATCAAATTTGCTCGTGAGCTCCGCTACGGCCTTCGCCTCGTAGATGCTAGTTGGCTTTAAGGAGGATGTGGAGTGTCCTCGCTCATCGCCCCATTGTTGTTTATTTGAGGCCATCTCCTCAATTAGGGCCGTAGCTTCTTCGGGAGTCTTTGATAAGATCGCACCATTCGCCGCGGCATCAATAATTTGTTTGGTCCCCGGTTGGAGACCGTTGTAGAAGCTATGAACTAGCTCCCAATCCTCTATACTGTGGTGCGGGCATTGGTGCTACAAATCCTTAAAACGCTCCCATGCTTTATAGAGCGTCTCCTGTGGTCCTTGCTTGAAGGACATGAGAGCGCTCCGGATCTTCACCGTCTTGGATGGCGGATAGAATTTATCAATAAATGCACTCGCCAACTCGTCCCAAGTGGTGAAGACTCCGTCAGCCTGCGTCCTCAACCAATAGAGTGCTTTGTCCTTAAGCGTGAAGGGGAAGAGACGCAATCTGATAGCATCGTTGGAGACCCCCGGCATATGGAATATGGTGCACTTCGACAAGAATAGTTGGATGTGGTAGTGGGGGTTCTCATGTGCGTTCCCATGAAATGGGTCTTGTTGCATCAAAACCACCAATCCAGTCTTTAGCTCGAAGTTCTTGTCAGCCGCCAACCCCGGCATGGCAATGGATGAGGTGGTAGAAGAAGTCTTAGGCCGAAGCCTATCGCGAATAGAAATTATCCTCGCCATCCTTGCCGCCAATTCTTCAGGAGTTTCCGGGTTGGTCATATACCTCCCTTCCGGATCTTGTCTCTTTTCCGCTCTAAGTCTCCGCACGGTACGTTCGATCTCGGGATCAAATAATAAGTCTTCTGGGTCCGCCGTAGATCTCGTGTTCATGCACAGGGGAAACAGAGTTTCAAAGAGATGATTAGTACCGTGGAAGGGTTAGGTAAGAATAGTAATGGAAATAATAATGGTAACAATAAAAAAAACTTGATCGCAATCGCCAAAAAAAGTAGCTAGGGTGAAAAAGAATCAAACGCAATCACCTCCCCGGCAACGGCGCCAAAAACTTGATCGCTCCGGGACGTACACCCAAAGAACGGTTGTAGTTTTACCGCAAGCGCACGGTATAGCGGCGAGCGGGTATCGAACACAGGGAGGACGAATGACCGTGCTTGCTCCTAATCAACCTGGCTATTTAAGAATAGAGAGAATTGCCTTGGGCGATCCTGTCACAATCGTCAGACAAATGTGCGAAATATCAAATCAAATAAAGAACGTCTAGGGAATGGGGAATCCCCGCTACTCACCGTATTTCATAAATGTGGTTCGTTGGTATCAAAATTGCTAGAATGAGAATTTGGATGAACTAGTTGCAACTAAATGTGGAACCAAGCTCACGCTCTCGCGCTGTTGCCGGTCTATAGCTATCATAGGGTCGGGTCCAATCTCTTGCAAACCCTAGCCTAGGAAAGCTAGCATTAGGATCAACATCATCGTCCAATTGCGCACCGAGCCCAATCTCTTGCAAACTCGGTCAACAATCTAAATTAGGATAGTTCCTACCCGTCCAATCTCTTGCAAATGGGTATCGGCACGGAATTGCAACCGGAGATCCTAGTATCGGTCCAATCTCTTGCAAACCGATACTTCGAAAATCCGACTCCAACCCAATTCGGATTTCTAGGGCTTCTTATCAAATTGGGATCCAATCTATTGCAAATCCTAATTGATATGAATACCTAGCTATCCGTAGTAATTCGATCCCAATCTAATCCCTAATAATTGATTCTAGCACAATTTCTACCAATTTATCACAAATACGAAATTGGGCTTGTAGGGTTCATCCCCACGCCCCAAGACGTGGAGACTACTCACAAATCATAGCAATAGCACAAAAATAATCAATGAAATAGGCAATGGAATTCATCACAACAATGATATAAACAATAAAAATAGAGTTTTTGGGGAAGAGAGATGCAAACCAATGTAGTTCTTCAATTAATCCAACAAAAATCCAAGTTTTTCCTCTTCTCCAATCACAAATAATAAAGCTAAAAAGTAATCTTAAAAAGCTGCAAAAAATCTAAAAGATGGCTCTTAAAACTAGGGTAAAAACAGGGCTTAAATAGCCCCAAAAATCGTCCAAAAATCCTGACCAAAACGCCCCTGCACAGCCTGTTTTCCGCAAATTTCGCTACAGGCAGCGCATCGCACTCGGCCGAGTGACAAAAGTCGCTCGACCGAGTGAAAACCCTGTAATTTTCCAGTAAGTCGGGGTTTTCAGGGGTCTTCAGTTCGGAGGCGGCTCGGCCGAGTGAGTTGTCGTCACTCGGCCGATGGCTTCACTGCACTCGGGCGGACGTGGTTTGCCACTCGGCCGAGTGGGTCTTCTGAAGCTCAGGTGGCCGAAAAACAGAAACTTTGATATTTTGGAGGGGCTTCGTCTGGGCGCCACTCGGGCGGACGTGGTACCGTCACTCTGCCGATGTGGGCTCCGACGCTCGGCCGGGTACACATGGAAATCGTGTCTGAACGGGTCGGCCGAGCAGTGTCTCGCTGGTCGGCCGAGTGGCTCCTCCACTCGGCCGAGTGGGACACAAAAGATGCCCAATCTGATTGTTTTGGCCTCCTCGTCGCTCCTGCGACGTCCATTCTTCTTCCGCTCCTCTCCAACAGCAAAATATCCCTCGGGGAGGTCGTCGGTGGCCGTCTAGAGTAAGCGCGTCTCGAGATCACTCCAAATCGCGCCAAATCTCCTGAAATGCGACAAAAACAACAAATCGTGAAAAGCATCGCAATATCGTCGATATATCGTTAAAAACATGATTTGGGCGATCTAAATGGCATGCGAATACACGGAAAAAAGGTGTAAAATGAGGAGTGATCATTGAGCTATATAAAAGACGTGATATTTCAGCGATTATTATCTCCTAATGAAATCACAACCTTAGCACATCTACTTCATACGTGTTGGTGTTGACGTAGTTAGGGTGTCGTAATTATTGATGCTTATATCTTTTCGCCCTATTTGCACTTGATTAATTCTTTGGCACATTTTCATACGCTTGATCGCCATACTTTCCAACGTTCTCGTGCCCTGACCGGACGAAACGTTGAGTCATAGAAAAGGTATTGATATTCATTGATTGCACACACCCTAACGAAATCAAACCCAACACATACTCCCCATACTTGTATCCCTCTCCAAGTCACCGTAAATATCGTTTTATTTTGCTACTTGATACTCTTGATCCTATATCTTCGTGTTTGATAGGTGGTTGGCTAACATCGTATTATTACTCTTTTCAGATTGACGTTCGTAGTTTTGCAGGTCAGTTGTCCCGCGGATTCGATACCTGGACTCACCAGGATATTACTTGCATGATCTCCTGTGCTTGGGAGTAGTTCTCACAACATTTGAGACGAGGCATCATACACCTCCCTTCCGCACGGTTGTAGTATTACCGCAAGCGCACGGTATAGCGGCGATCGGGTTATCGAACACAGGGAGGACGAATGACCGTGCTTGCTCCAATCAACCTGGCTATTTAAGAACAGAAAAGATAGAATTTGCCTTTGGCGATCCTGTCACAATCATCAGACAAAGTGCGAAGATATCGAATCAAATAAAGAACGTCTAGGGAATGGGGAATTCCCGCTACTCTCCGTATCTCGTCAATATGGTTCATCGGTATCAAAATTGCTAGAATAAAATTTTGGATGAACTAGTCGCAACTGAATGTAGAACCTAGCTCACGCTCTCGCGCTGTTGCCGGTCTATAGCTATCCTAGGTTCGGGTCCAATCTCTTGCAAACCCTAGCCTAGGGAAGCTAGCATTAGGATCAACATCATCGTTCAATCGCGCCCCGAGCCCACTCTCATGCAAACTCGGGCCGCGACCTAGGTTGGGATAGTTCCTACCCGTCCAATCTCTTGCAAACGGGTATCGGCATGGAATTGCAACCGGAAACCCTAGTATCGGTCCAATCTCTTGCAAACCGATACTACGGAAATTCGATTCCAACCCAATTCGGATTTCTAGGGTTTCCTATCGAATTGGGATCCAATCTCTTGCAAATCCCAATCGGTATGAACACCTAGCAATCCGTAATAAATCGATCCCAATCTAACCCTAATAGCAATTCTAGCAAAATTTCTACCAATTCATCACAAATCTGAAATTGGGCTCGTAAGGTTCATCCCCACGCCCCAAGCCGTGGAGACTACTCACAATTCATAGCACAAACACAAAAATAATCAATGAAATTAACAAGAGAATTCATCACAAATTTGAGATAAGCAATAAAAATAGTATTTTTATAGAAGAGAGACACAAACCAATGGAGTTCTTCAATTAATTCAACAAAAATCAACTTTTGTCTCCTCTCCAATCACAAGAATAAAGCTAAAAGGTTAATCTAAAAAGCTGCAAAAATCTAAAAGGAAAAGCTCTCCAAACTAGTGTAAAAACAGGGATTAAATACCCCCCAAAATCGTCCAAAAAACTGTGACCAAAATACCCCTGCGCAGCCTGAAATCCGCAATTTTCGCTACAGGAAGCGCGTCGTACTCGGTCGAGTGACAAAAGTCACTCGGCCGAGTGAGAAACCCTGTAAATTTCCAGTAAGTCTGGGTCTTCGGGGGTCTTCACTTCGGGAGTCGCTCGGCCGAGTGAGTTTTCGTCACTCGGCCGATGGCTTCTTGGTACTCGGGCGGTCGGCATTTGCCACTCGGCCGAGTGGGTCTTCTGAAGCTCATGCAGACGAAAAACAGTAAGTTGGCGATTTTTGACATGCGTCGTCTGGGTGCCACTCGGGCGGACGGGATCTCGTCACTCGGCCGATGTGGCTTCCGATGCTCGGCCGAGTGCACGTATGAAACGTATCTGATCTGGTCGACCGAGCAGTGTCTCACTGGTTGGCCGAGTGAGTCCTTCACTCGGCCGAGTGGGACACCAAAAATGCCCAAACAGCTTGTTTTGGCCTCCTCGTCGCTCCTGTGACATCCTTTCTTCTTCCGCTCCTCTCCAATAGCAAAATACCCCTCGGGGAGGTCATCGGTGACACTCTGGAGTAGGCGCATCTCGAGATCACTCCAAATCGCTCCAAATCACCTGAAATGCGACAACAACAACAAATCGTGAAAAGCATCGCAATATCGTCGATATATCGTGAAAAACATGATTTGGGCGATCTAAATGGCATGCAAACATGCGGGAAAAAAGTGTAAAATAAGGAGTGATCACAGATCAGGATCTGAAAGGATACTCGGCGGGGGAGATCCGGCTTGTGAGGAAGCCGGAATGTCAACCCAGGCGGCACGAGTTTTGAGGGAGGGGGGCAATGAAGTGGCGAAAGCCTATGTCGTTGATGGAGTACCTCTCCGTGGGTTACCTGAGTTTCGATCCCCCTCTTCGTCGTCCTAGTCCTTCCCTTATAGGGCCCTTCCTGATTGCCCCACGTCCTGCCTCCTCTCACGTCCCCACGATCCGCCTCTGCCTCCTACCATTCGCGCGACGTGGTGAGGTGGCCCATTAACGGGTCGTTAATAGACATCATGGGATCGTGGATTCGGGGGTGGGGGGGGGGTTAATCCGGCCGAATGGGGGCCGGTCGGGTGTACCCGAGGGCAAGGTGGCTGGGCCTTCCGCTCCGTCCGTGGGCCTCCTTTGGGAGGGCCCGTCTTCTCTAGTGGGCTTCTCCTTTGAGGTTGGGCTGTGGGCCGTTGTGCTTCGGGCTCGCTGACATTAGTCGTAACAATTGCCCCCATCGCCCGGACCGTTCGGCTTCCGTCGATTCGGTTCGGGTGATGTGACTCTTTCGTGACCTGATGGATGCGTCAGTCGAGGCCCTGCTATTAAGTGAGCGTTATTATTGCCGCTCCATTTGAACTTCTGTTGGTGCGGTTTTCGAAGCATCGCCACCGTTTTGATGTCGCCACGTGCCTTCTCCTGACGGTTCGGATCCCACCGTTGCCCTCTATATATACGTTCCAATCCCTCTAGCTTCAACTCTTTCGCGCTCGTTCCCCTTTTGTTCTTCGTTCTGCCAGCTTCTTCTTCCTGTCATCTGTCTTCTTTCCCGCTATTATCAAGGTAAGTCTGCCATTCTTTAACTCGGGCTATGGCCATGCTTAGGATAAGTGATACCCGTCCCGTCGGAACGGCTTCCGGTCCCGATCATGCCCCTTCCTCTAGGCCCAAAGTTCTGTCGCCATCCCCGGACCCGGGGGTCCCGGGTAAAGGGAAATGAAAGCTTTTTCTGGATCCCGTCGGGGACGATGTGGCCTTGTCCTCCACGAGATTAGGCATCCCTCCATCGATCCTCCTATCGTCATCCATGGCCCCTTTCTTAGTCACTAGGGAGATACGAGAGAGGTACCTATGTTATCCCTATGACGTTCGGATTCCCTTTGGAGACGAGCAGATCTGCTTTCCGCGGAGTAACGAGGTCGGCGTATACGTCGAGATGTTCCATATGGGGCTCCATTTCCCCCTCCACCCTTTTATCATTCGATTTACCGACTCCTTGAAAGTTGCCCTGTGTCAGCTAACGCCATCCTCTGTCGCGGTGCTGACTGGGTTCATTATGCTTTGTATCATTCACGGCCTGGAGCCATCTCTCCCGCTTCTCTCTTATTTTTACCGGATCCAGAAGGTAGGACTCGGTTCTTGGGTGCACCTCCGAGCCCGTGCGGGGCGAGCGTGCCTGCTCGGTATACCCCCTTGGTCGGGTAACTGGGACTCTAGCTTTGTGTTTGTCGTCTTTCCCCGGGTCTCGGTTATCTTGACTGGTTGGGGGAGTTCGCAACAAACCGACAGGTGGGGTAACTTTATCCGAGGCCGAGCGAGCCGCGACCCGTCTCATATCGTCACTTTCTCTCGAGGACTGGTCGGTCTGGCATCTGCTGGATGACCTTCTTCTGAAGTGCACTCTGTGGTCCCGTGGTTAGTTGTTTCCCCTCCCTCTGTTTAACCTCTGGCTCACCCTGATTTCTCTTTCTCTCGTAGACATGGCTGGCCGTGAGTTCACCCATGACGTCGACGAGCTTATTCGCCTGGGATCCCGCCAGGGCCGTGGAAGCTCTTCTGGACGGACGCCTCGTCGCTCTGTGGATGAAGAGTTGCTCCGGTCTGAGCCTCCTTTGGGGCGGATTGAGGCCAAGTCACCCTCACGGGTCGCATCCGGTGCCCCCGGAAGGGAAGTCTCTGGAGTCGACCCCCTCCCTGTTGAGGATCCCAGATCGGCTCCTCGACCGTCCACGAGCGGGAGTCGCAAGCGCTCCCCTCCGATGATCGCTGCCCCCATCAGGAAGAAATCGTGGAAGAACGGCGGGCGCGTCTCTTCCCCGACGCCTGCCGTCGCACTGACGGATCCCGGCCGGGTGGTCGCGTCGACCGCCGCCCCCGGCCACGCTGTTGATATTCTCTCGGCTGCCCCTTCGGTCTCGAGGGCCGTCTGCGTCGCACCGAGCACCTCAGCGGTCCTCGCTGATCCTCTCAGGGGTTCGGTTCCAGGTCTTGATTTGGCCTTGGTGGAGCGACCGACGGCGGACGCCGTCCCTTCGGGGGACCGCTCCCTTTTGGAGTTGTCCCTTATGGACGTACTGTCGGATTCCCTGGTCGGTCACCTCCAACAGGTTCGGATTCCTGACCCTTTTCAGATGATCGTTTTTCCTTTCGGTCTTCCTCGGTATAATCCACCTCTCTTTTATCTACAGGCCACCGCGATGGCTCTCGAGGCGCAGCGTCGGGCGACCCAGTTGAGGAGCCTCGAAGACTCTCTGAGTCGGGAGCGCACCCGGGCCGGGGAGGCTGACGTAGCCCTTCAGGGTACCCGCATGGAGGCTCGGCAGCAACGCCGTCGTGCTGACGAACTCGAGTCTCAAGTGCATGATCTCAAGCAGAAGCTTGAAGACGTTCATGACTTGAACCGAGAAGCGGAGGAGAAGTTCCGGTAAGAGAGGAAGGATCTCTGGGGTCAGCTTGCCGAGCTGCGTCGGAGGCTCCGTTTTGCCGAGGAAGCCGAGAAGGGCGTCGACACGGCCATAAGGCCGAAGATTGCGTCGGTCCTGAAGGAAGTCTTCGGGACTTACGAGGACCTTCTCGCCCCTCGCATAGTGGAGGTCATCAGGGAGTCGTTTCGGCAGTTCACGGAGCTCGCTTGGGAGCCGATCCTCCCTCCTCCGGGACATGCCGATCCCCATGGCTCGGAGCAAGGCGAGGCACCAGACGACGCTATCTCTCGTGCTCCGGACCCCTGAAGCGCCTTCGTGTCCTGTCCCCTTTCTTGGGTGACAAATTTTGTTGTCACCAACGATGCTGCGGACTCCTGGCGACACTGCCTCTTGTGCTCCGGACCCCTGTAAAGCCCTTGTATCCCGTCTCCTTTCTTGGGTGACAAATTTTGTTGTCAACTGCTGTGCTCGTGAGGATGTTGTTGAGTGATATGTAACCCATACCATTAATGAAAATGATTTCTTCTAGTTAGTTCTTCTTGTGTCGCGGGTCTCTTTTTTCGGAATGGCCTTTATTGTTCCTAGGCCGGACGGGCGTCGTCGCCCTCGTCTTGGGGGGTTGTCCTGAGCTCGCCCGGCTCGGTGTGTCGTTCTTCCCGCCGGGTCTGTTTGTCGGGTCTATCGTCCTCCTCCAGGCAAGCGAGTTGGTCACTTGACCCGCGAGGGAGGTCATCCCGTGGCTTGCGGCCAGCGGTCATGTTCGTCGCCCGAGGAGTTGCCCCCAGCCTTAGGCATGGGCGATCTGCTCAGTCTGCGGGGGTAGGTATCCCTCAGCTCAGGATTGGCAATCGCGTTCCTCGGGAGGGGGAGTCACCTCCTGCCTTATGAGCGGGCGGTCTGCTCAATCCGCGGGGGCAGGTTCCCCCTGGCTTATGACCAGCAGTCGTGCTCCTCGGCTGGGGGAGTTTCCCCCAATTTTGCACGCGGGCGGTGTGCCCAGTCCGCGGGGGCGGGTTCCCCTTGGCTTATGAACGGCAGTCGTGCTCCTCGGCTGGGGGAGTTGCCCCCAGTCTCATGAGCGGGTGCTTCGTTCAGTCCGCATAGGTGACCCCCCCGTCCCACGGCTGGGCGTTGCGCTCGTCAGATGGGAGAGTTGCCCCCAACCTTGCGAGCGAAAGCTTCGCTTCGTCTGCAGGGGTGGGTATCCCTCAGTCTACGGTTGACGAAGAAGATTTGGCGGCGAGGGGAGTCGCCTCCCGACTCTTCGGCCTACAAGAGAGGTTCGTTTGGTGGCAAGGAGAGTTGCCCCTCGGCTTATGGCCGACGAAGGAGATTCGTTCTGTGGCGAGGGGAGTCGCCTCCCGACTCTTCGGCCTACGTCCTATGATAGAGGTTCGTTCGGTGGCGAGGAGAGTTGCCCCTCGGCTTACGGCCGACGAAGGATACTCGTTCGGTGGCGAGGGGAGTTACCCCTTGGCTTACGTCCTACGAAAGAGGTTCGCGCGGTGGCAAGGGGAATTGCCCCTCGGCTTACGGCCGACGAAGGAGACTCGTTCGGTGGCGAGTGGAGCTACCCCTCGGCTTACGGCCGACGAAGAAGACTCGTTCGGTGGCGAGGGGAGCTACCCCTCGGCTTACGACCGACGAAGGAGACTCGTTCGGTGGCGAGGGGAGTTGCCCCTTGGCTTACGGCCGATGAAGGAGACGCGTTCGGTGGCGAGGGGAGTTACCCCTCAGCTTACGTCCTACAAAAAAGGTTCGTTCGGTGGCGAGGGGAGTTGCCCCTCGGCTTACGGCCGACGAAAGAGACTTGTTTGGTGGCGTGGGGAGTTACCCCTCGGCCACCGGAGGGGATTCGCTTGGTGGCGAGGGGGGGTTGCCCCTCGGCTTATGGCCGATGCGATTCGGGCTGGTCCATATCAGTTGGACCGCGGTTGCCTTGGTTGAGTCCTGCTACGCATCCTGAATCGTCTGCTCAAGATAGGTGACAAAGTTAGCATTGTATGCCTTCATTTCTATGAGACAATACATTTGGAGTAATGAAAAAGAAAAGGTGGCGAGACACGGGGGAGGTTCTGGCAGGGTAGCCCTCCTCCAGTGGATCGGTGGCTGTTTCTTTCCGTCTCCTCACTCGATGATCCGCGCAATTGTCTGGACCGCGTTCACCCCTTTTCCCCTGTCCTGCTGTTTGGACGTTCCCTCTCCTGAGACGGGGTCATTGGCGGAGCTCTTCAGGTGCCCACGGCTCACAAGCTTCTCAATGTCCTTCTTTAGGTGCCAACAGTCGTCGGTATCGTGGCCGTTGTCCTTGTGGTACTTACAGTATTTCTCTTCATCCCTCTCGCCTTTCCTCATTCTTCGGGGAGGTCGGCCCGCGTGTCCCTCCTTCTGGGCTTGTGCTAGGATCACGTCCGGGGCGTTGGTCATCGAGGAGTGCTGGAGCTCTTCCCTCCGTGGTCTTCCTCTAGCCTTCTTCTCCGATCGATGCTCCTCCGTGCTGCGGCGCTCCTTCTCACCGTGCTTGGTCTCGCGTATGATCTTTCCCTCATCCTCGGCCAAGGCCTCTTCTGTCAGCATGAAGCGTTCTGCTCGGGCCATAATTCCGGCGAGGTCCTTCGGCGGGTCGCTATGTAGCGACTTCTTCAAACCCCTGTGTCGAAGGCCTTTCTCCAGGGCCGCCTTCACAACCAGTTCGGGACAACTATCCACGCTCAATCGCTCCACATTAAAGTGACGCATGAAGTGCCTCAGAGATTCGGTCGGTCCCTGCACCACATTGAATAAATGTTCCGAATCAGGCTTTACCTGTCGCCCGGCCATAAATTGCTTGCAGAACAGCTGGGTGAGCTCGTCGAAGTTATCTATCGATCGACCGGGCAGGCTGAGGTACCAGGTCCGGGCGGCCCCCCGTAGGGTGGAGTAGAAGCCCCTGCAGAGCAGGGTGTCATCGGCTCCCTGGAACGCCATGACCGCCTCGTAGTCCATCACATGATCCGCGAGGTCGCTGACGCCGTTGTACTTCTCCAGCGTCGGCACCTTGAAGTTCGAGGGTATTCGTGCCTCAGTTATCCTCCAGGTCAGGGGGCATCGTTCTCCGCTGATGCACCCGGGTCGCTCCCCTTCGCCCGCCACCTTGTCGTTCGACTGCAACAGGGGGCTGGTGGGAGCTTGACATCCTCTTGAGTCTTTGCCGGCTTGGGTGCTGGGCTTGTTCGACGCGAACATTCTTTCTGGCTCTCCTGGTGGTGGGTTCACTGGCTGCCTCCACTCCTTTCAGACCGGACGCTCGTTGATCGTCGATCATCCCGCCTACGCTTGTTTGACCTCGGACGCGCGGATGAGGCCGTCCTGGAAAGGTCACCCATCTGCTCCGAGTCCTCCCGATTTCCCTCTCTGACTGAGGTGGGAGTGGGAGATCGTGCCAGGGAAGAGCCGGGCCTGGTGAACCTCCGTTCCATATTCCGCACTCTTTTTCCGTGGTCGGCGACCACGGTGGAGCGAAGGAGTCGACGTTCCCCTTCCTGGCGGTGAGCCCGTCTCTCCCCACCTTCAGGGGTGGGAGTGCTGCTGACGAGCTGTTGAATCGTCGTGGCTAAAGTTTGGATGTTGGTGTTGGTCTCCTGTGCATAGGCTCAGAGTTGTCCCTGCGTGGCCAGTAGGGCGTCGTTGGTTTCCCCGGCAACGTAACCGTTCAGGTCTTCGACGGGGGAGTGGTATGCGCTCTCCTCTGGGATGGGTGGCATGCGCCCCAGTCCGTTGCTTACGGGTTCCATTTTGGTGGTTTGACATGGGTGTTAGTTCGTTCCCACAGACAGCGCCAGATGTTTATGGTTGTTTTCTCACCACAGCTCGTTGACCGTCAGATGTGTGGTCAACGTGGTCAAGGGGCCGGTTTGGGGGTCCCTTGGGTTCGCCGAGCCCTCTTATACTCGGCGTGGAAGAGCTGAGGGGAAGCCTCGGCTCGGTAAGTCGCGCTCGGCCTCGGTCGTATCCGCGATGAGGGGTAGCCTCGGCGCGTTGCAAGTGGGTCGGTGCTTGATCGGTCGCCCTCCTGGCGACTGCGACGGTGATGGTCGACCGACGCTGAGGGGTAGCCTCAGCGCCTCGGATGTCCTCTTCCTGGACAGATGAAGAAACTCGTCAGAGAGGCCGGACCTAGGTTCCGGCCAAAGCCCCTCCGATGCTTAAGTCAGATCAGGATCTGAAAGGATACTCGGCGGGGGAGATCCGGCTTGTGAGGAAGCCGGAACGTCAACCCAGGCGGCACGAGTTTTGAGGGAGGGAGGCAATGAAGTGGCGAAAGCCTAGGTCGTTGATGGAGTACCTCTCCGTGGGTTACCTGAGTTTCGATCCCCCTCTTTGTCGTCCTAGTCCTTCCCTTATAGGGCCCTTCCTGATTGCCCCATGTCCTGCCTCCTCTCACGTCCCCACGATCCGCCTCCGCCTCCTCCCATTCGCGCGACGTGGTGAGGTGGCCCATTAACGGGTCGTTAATGGCCATCATGGGATCGCGGATTCGGGGGGGTTAATCCGGCCGAATGGGGGCCGGTCGGGTGTACCCGAGGGCGAGGTGGTTGGGCGTTCCGCTCCGTCCGTGGGCCTCCTTTGGGAGGGCCCGTCTTCTCTAGCGGGCTTCTCCTTTGAGGTTGGGCGTGGGCCGTTGTGCTTCGGGCTCGCTGACATTAGTCGTAACAGGAAGTAATCATATACTACTTGCCTTGATCTTATAAGATCCATTTCACGTTGTGGCTCTCCCCTCATTGTTCTTAGAATTAAACCATTTTTTATAACAGGAATTCTCTTGCCAATTTGAGAGTTTTGAAATTTTACATTTATCTTTGTTGACAAATGTTGGGGCAATTCATCTTATATCTGTCATTAAGGAATGACAGATTTTTTGTCTTATATTTTGCAAGTTCAACTCATCTTCTTGACGAAGACTTGCATTAATTTATTTTATTTTTTTAAAGGAAAGGAGGATTTTCATGTTTCTTTCTTTCTTTTTTCTTGCATTAATTTCTTTCCAAGTTGCAGTGTTCATAAGAATTGCATGATAACTAAGAAGAAGAGATTAGGAACACACAAAGAGAGATTTAGTAGCGACGCTGTAAAATTTTGATCCCCTAAAAAATTTTGTTACGTAGTATCTGTTTCAAAGAGTAATACAAAACATAGCGCTCATCCCCAAAAAAGAGTAACATGCAAACAAATTCTATAACTTTAAAAGTAGCTCAAAGTAGCTCAAAGTAGACCAGTTTCAAATTTTTCTATGGACATAGTTTTTTTTTGTGTTAAGCAAAAGAGAGATTTTGTATGGACAGAGTAATACGAGACAGAGTAAAATACTTTCGGCTACATTTAAACATCAAGCAAAATTGATTAGAAGTAAGTAGCTTTGTCTCAAAGTTGATTAGAACATCATGTTTAGAAATTTAACATCATTTTAGAACAGCGGGTAAAAATTTTTTGACCGCAAGCAAGCAAATTTAAATCATACCCAAAGTATTTCTGTTTCAAAATAAAATACATCAAGCAACAAATCATCAACTACACAATTCAAAAGTTCACAACTCAAAAGTTCATTTCACAACCCAATAGATTAGATCAGCAATAAACAAAAATTCAACTTAAAAATTGTAAACCAGCAAGCAAAGTAGTTACATTATATTTTTAAAAATGTACATCCTAGCCATCCTGGAAGCAAAGTAGCAACTTGATCCCCTAAAAATGTACATCATGTACATCCTGGAAGCAAAGTAGCAACTTAATTCCCTAAAAATGTACATCCTGGCCAAAGTACAACAAGCAAAGTAGCAACTTGATCCCCAAAAAATGTACATCCTGGCCAAAGTAGCTACAGCAAAAAATAGTAAAACATATTATGTAAAACATACTTGAAACATAGAACTTGATCCCCAGCTATAGCAAGGCTTTAACAGCAAGAATATATAAAATTTAAAAAAATGGTTCCACACATGTTTAATCTATAACCACGTGGGTCCAAGATTATTGAAAATGAGTTCAACATAGTAAGAACTCAATTATAAGGATAACATGACAATGAAAAACTAACATGAATAAATAGCAAAACATCTCAAAACATCAGTATAAAATTTCCTAATAATTAAAAAGAATCATTCTTGCAGAATCGCGGTAAAACCAAAGAAGAATTATTGACAGATAGCCAGTCAACTTGAATATCATAATGCGACTAACATTTGAATTACGGTCAACTTGAATATCATAATGCGACTAACATTTGAATTATGGTCTGGTTTTAGACAGGGGGGATGAGTGAAGTTTGCAAAAGCAAGATTCAAAGAGCATTGCTAATTCAAATTCAATCCCAGTTGCTCAAATAAATAGCATATCAAATCATAACAAAAACCAATAAAATAATATGAGATATATATGAGCATCTGGTAGAGTAGGTAACCATATGCATGTGTAAACAGTTCAGTGCCGTTAAATATAAATAATTATGAAATATGCATTTCCTTCGGAATCATGAGTCAACTAATCATCCTGCATTTGATCTCTCTCGTTTCTAGCTGTTTTTGAACATGATGCGAGGAGTGGATGCATATGTCAAATTTCACAGTGACATAATTTCTTAATCCAAAGTCCAGGCATTATATTAAAAGCTGAAAAAAGACGAAGCTATGTTCAATATTTCATTGTAAGCATTCCATTAAATTATGGAGTTTAATGAAGAATGAAAGTGAACACTGCCCAACCAACTGTAAATTTTATTAGCAAATTTAAATTTTATTAGCAAATTTCCCTTACACTGTCCAATTATGAGAGATGAAAAAAGACTGTTATCCTTCTTAATTGAGAAACTATGGCTGAGATATAAAGCTATTCGAGATATGTTTCTATGTGAGCTATTAAGTTCATCCTCTGTGAAGTTTATCAGTGGTACATGTGTCAGAACATTTTTAACGCCAGCTTGTGAGATTTATATGTACTGGTATCAGTTTGAGCTACTGTATTACTTTTTGTAAACTATACAAAAAATAAAGCATGTATAATGTTTAATTGCAGGAAATTAACCTTGTTAAGAAGTCTATACATGAAAAATTAGGTAGCATAGTTTTGTAATAAGTTATTAATATTTTTGTAGTCAACTTTTGTTTATGAAAGTCTATGAATAAGAAGTGAACTATTACAACTTATATGGATTTTATATGTCAAATATTAAGCACAAAGGATGAATAAAATATAGATGTACCTTGTTATCATAACGTACCTTGTTATCATAGAAGGATGCCAAGGGGTGCCAACTGATAATGACAGTTGAACAAACTCAAATGTAACTCCCCTTGAACCAATACACAATCCAAAGAACACAAAAGGTACATACATTCCCTATCCAACGGTTCCAATAAACACAACGAACAACACATTAATATGTGGAAACAAAAGCCTTCGCCTTTTCCACCCCCGCCCCAAATCTCTGGGTTATAACTGCTACAAAGAATTTTGTGTTGATTTAAAAACTTTAAGAATCCAAGTCAGTTTAGAACTTTAGAATCAAAAGCTTTCATATAAACTAACCTGAATCGTGGCAACAGATGATAAGAGAGATTGCGGCTTCGGGAGAAAAAGAAGAGAGCATTTTTGTTGGTTATTTGTTGACTTTGCATCTTCACGTGCTCTCTTCTTTCAAAGCAATATGGAAGTTAAAAGAAAAAATATGTAAACAAAAAAAGTTAACATATTTCGTTAGCAATATGGAAGTTAAAAGAAAAAAATCTGTAAACAAATCTGGAAGTGGATACTTAATTTAACTTTTTTTGTTAGTTTTTTGTTAACGAACTATGTCAACTTTATTTTGCTACAACCCAGTTTAAAAATCTAACAGTAAGTTCATCTTCAGAGACTAACTTATAACAAAGAGCAACCGACAACATAACCTTGTCAATATTCAAGGAATGATACAAAAACTGACCAAAATGAAAGACACAAAAAAATTTTCTGAAATTAAAGTTAGTACTGAATCTATCATCAGAACCAACCACAATCTTTTATCTCTTTCAAGAAAATCTTCATCATTTCCTGTATTGTACCATGTTCTCAGTTTATTGTTTAATGTTGCTAAATCAGAACATGGATGCATGTCTAGTCTTGACCCAGAATGGTCTTCATTTCCATCAAGACTTCTCTAAACCAGTGTCAGTAAATGCATTTTTTTGCTCTAGAACTTTGCCTAATAGACATGCTACAGTGTCGGTATCATTGTTTTTTTTGCTACAATCTTCAAAACAAACTGTGTGGTACCCTTCAGAGTCTTTGGGATAATGCACAATATGGTCTAAACTTTCCTTGAACTCACCCCAACATTTTTTTGCCAACCTAGAAGTTCAAATAATGATATGGTTATTTGAAAACAAAAAAATGAACAGATACGAAGGAAAACAAAAAATAAACCGACTACTCCTTATCTCACGAAACACATGAAAACTATATCTTTGAGTTAAAACATAGAAAACCCTTCAAGGATATAACATTTAGGCTGGTGAATCAAGGATCCAAAAATATCGAAATTATATCTGAATTCATGGCCAACAACATTGACATGCTCATGTACCAAAATAGAGATGCAGAGACCATAACGTTGCCATTATCAAATTAACACGGAAGAAAATATGGTTAAAACATAAAAATAATGATAACAAATAATCCTAAACATCAAAAACAAATCTCCACCATCTCAAATATTCATGATTTATCATGTAAAACATTTACAAATTTATGCCTACCTATTGTAAATGTGCTTTTCAATTACCTCGAAGCAAAATATTCACAAAGAAAGCAGAACCTTTAAAACATGTCAATTTCACTGGTTTTAACTCTTTTTATGAGGGCATCAATCACTGCTAACTGGATTTAGTTTATAAAGATGAAAGTTTTTGATCACTTTCTATTAGAATTTTCAATTTAGTCGTGTATCACGAAAAAAGGTCCACATGCTTTAGGGGAGAATATATAAGATATCTAAAGAATATAACAGCCCGCTGCTAAAAAAATCCGTCAAGTGGAAATACCTCTTGTGTGTCTATGTTATTGGTAACTGGCTTACTTTCATTGTTCTCCAATAATATATGACGAAATTGTGGATTTGGGACATCCTTGATAATGTGCCATTTTACTGGGAAGAAACCACTCCACTTATCATGTTGCCAAAAGTCCATATTCTTGTTGAAATCCATACGATCCAGCATTTCAGCTACACCACAAAAATGACCGCTAACATTGACCTGTCATTAGAGTGATAGAAAATGTAAAGAAAAATGCCAGAATACTTCTAGTATGCACGCACAGATCACAAACAATATAGCAACAATCAAAAATGTCAAGCAACACACTCTTGTAGAGGATGTTAAATAGCAAATAGAAACTTTTAATAATAATATATGGTTTGAAACATGACTATGTATTCCATAAACACTTTCTACATGTAATATATCTGTAAGGCTGATCAATTACATAAAATTGTATTTGGATTCAAGGCCAACAACATTGTTGTTGAGTATTGGACTTCTCCCTACTTGGTGTTAATGATGAGCAAACATAAATACTTTGACTAATCCCCGATTTTGCAGTTAATCCATTGCCTAAGCTTATTATGAAGATCTACTTGCAATGGATGACACTTAAAGTTCATTGAAGGCAAATGAAATGGATTGGATGATCGTAGATGATGATTGAAGCTCCATAAAGACTTCAAGCTCATGCGTTGGATAGAAATGAGAATTCGTGAATGTAAATTTCTTTTATCTCTTCTAGTATGTAGCTTAGAAGTAGATAATTGATGGAGTACACATACATCCTCATTTCAGTCTTAGGACATCATTAGATCAATCGTCCTTAGACTCTAATTCATTTCTTTACTTGATTGTGCTTGTATTGTTTATAACAGTCGAGTGCTGAACACTTTACAGTCGCCTATCTCAAAAATAGTCGACTGTGTTTTGTTCTACAGTTGCCTGTTATCCATAAACTTTTACAATCTAGTTTTGGGCTTCTTTGTCTTAATTCCCACAAGCGACTAAAGAACGATTCACAGGCGCCTGTCCAAGTGACAGTCGAATGTGTTTTGTGAATCAGTCGCATGTCTGTCATTTGCCCAAAATCTATTGATCTGTCTTCTATGGCTAGTCGACTTATGTTGGATTTACAGTCGACTATCCATTGGATCAGTCGACTGTCAATGCTGCATCAGTCATCTGTCTATGAGCCAATTTGTTGACTCAGCTATCTGGAAAATCTCAGGGTTTTGACAGTCGTCTGTATAAGGAATTACAGTCGTCTGTTCTGAATAACAGTCGACTCTCTTATCTTTATTAGTCGTCTGTCCTCTTATCCCGGACGTTTTCCAGAATCTTTAACTTACCCAACTTACGGCCAGTCGCCTGTAGAAGGATTTGCAGTCGCCAGTTGGTTCAACAGTCGACTGTCTATGCTTCATCAGTCGATTGTCCACGTGGTAAGTTACCGTTATGAATTCTCACCTACCCTATCTAACTGTGCAACAATCGACTGTGGTTTCTTCAACAGTCGACTGTCGCAAGCGCAGATTCTATACGTTGAGAGATTTCTCACGGATTCCAAAAAGGGTTTTGCTAATTCTGTTTTGAGGATTTGAGAAACATATATAAGGAGCATCAACTGTTCCATTGAGATGTTACTCATTCCATTGCAAAATATGTCAAGCTTTCATTCTCAAGATTAAAAGCTCTTAAATCCAAAAGCCCTAAGAATTCCAATTTTTTTGATCTCTTGCTCTCCAACCTAGAACCAAAGAATCATCTTCTAGGAATTTGGTGCAGTCAAGAGAAAGGGCTTTTGTCACGCCCCGCTTCCCAAAATGGACGGAAGCGAAACGTGACGAGGCCCGCTTAGGCCAGAGCTTTAGAAGCTCGGACCCAATAAGCGTCTGTAGAGGTACCATTTTAAAAGAATTTCAGGTTCTTGCATTATTATAGTTCGAAACAACAAAAGTACGGAAATGAAATTTGCATTCATTTACATGGAGAAATAATATCCAACTGGTACAAAGTCTAAAAGAAGCCTAAGCATGGCAACACAAGTTTAAAGACAAACCAAAAAGTAGTACCCTCGGGAAGTGGCGACTAAAAGACCTCAAGGTCTGGTCCTCGTCAGGCACGAACTCTGGATCAGCGTCCTCGGCTACTCGTACTCCAGTGAGTCGGCTTCGTCCACGATCTCTGGCTGAACACCTGACGTACAGCACCCAAGAAAAAGGAACTGTACGTCAGGTAAAGTCTACAAGAAGGGTTAGACTTTACTGCAAGTGCACCGAACTTTAAACAACGGCTTACTGGTTGATTAGCATGCTGGGGTTATAACAAGTACGAGAGAAGTAACGTAGCAAGAAAGTAAAGCGTAGCAGGCAGTAGTCGTAGCGTGTGCTACCGACTACGGGACTAACCTAAAGGTGTCAGGACAAGACGAAGACAGACAAGACATGTAGGACACGACACGACACGGCACGACACGACAGGACACGAAGGGTTCACGCCTTACGGTTCGAGGGGGATCAGACCCTCTCACCGTGCGCAAGCTCAACCCTACCCCAAAACCCCAGAACTCAGGACAGGAAGCACGGAGATCACTTTCGCAAGGAAAGCACCTGAAACGCCCGTAGGCTTTTTGTATCACGGAGATCACTTCCGCTCGGGAAGCATCTGAAACGCCCGTAGGCTTTTTGTATCACGGAGATCACTTCCGCTCGGAAGCATCTGAAACGCCCGTAGGCTTTTTGTAGTACGGAGATCACTCCCGCAAGGAGAGCATCTGAAACGCCCGAAGGCTTTTTGTAACACAGTGACAAGACACGACCAGTGTGGATAATAGTGACAAGACACGACCAGTGTACGGGAGAGTTATTCTAGGGTGTCCACACACACGCACACACATGATAGCCCTACAACATCAAAGTTGTTGTTGTCAGGCTCAGACTTCGTCGTCAAGTCTGAGTCGTCAGGGGCGTCCCAGACGCTATCATTTCACGTCCGGTTCTATACAGTCACAGTCTAACAGTTCTAGCAATCTAAGACCAAAGCACGGTCAAAAACGCAAGTGGGTACACTTGCCTGCGATGGCGAGTGTGTCGTCTTCTCGAAGCGTCTCGTCCAAGCGTCTCGTCCGCAGAAGTCTGTCTGAAATATCACCACGGCGACAAAGTCAGGTCTCAAATTCATCAAATCCTATTAGGGTTCGTTTCTAGGTTTTCGGGACTATCCTATTCGTCAAAAAGTCACTTTTTGATGTTCAGCCTAATCGACGATCTATCCTATGTGCACAGTCAACAAAGTCCGTTCGTCGATTTTCTATGTTCGTACAACGTTTTACAGGAGCTGGAAAGTAATTTAGTTCAAGTTGACGGTTTTTAGTTTAGGGTTCAGTCAGCTATTGTGGGGGTTTCTACGAGTTTCGGGGAACCAACCTGAACCGGAGTTTGTCATAGAATGGATGTCGTGTCTGATCAGAGAACTCCTCAGCTTCAGATCTGGTCCTCGCACGATTCTCCAAAAGTCCGAACTTGCGACGAAGGCCTACGACGTGTCACAACGTCGTAGACGGCAAATCCGTGAAGTGGCACGTCCAAGTGGGGCCCACAGCAGTGCTAGGGGTCCAAGGGGGCCCACAACACCTCAGGAGCACTTGGGGGGCCCACTACAGAAGTTGGTGTGGGAGAAACCCACTTGCGACGAAGTTCGGTCGGGCGGGCTTGGTCAGTGCGGGGGTTCCTCTCGGTCAGACCGAGAGGAGCTCTCGGTCGGACACTGAGCAGCGCAGCGGGGTCGGGAGCTTGGGCGGTGCGAGGGATTTTGTCGGTCAGACCGACAGATCCCGTCGGTCGCAGCGGGCGGGCCAAGTTGCAACGTTGCAACTTTCAACGAGGCGGAGCGGAGAGCAGGTGCGGGGCGGCCTCTCGGTCGCTGCGGGCGGACCCACCGGTCGGGCGCTTGGCGATGCGGAGCGGAGCGGTGCGGGCGGCTGTGCGAGGAAGTCTCTCGGTCAGACCGAGAGAGAGCCTCGGTCGGAGCGGGCGACAGCGGGGGGGGCGATGCAGCGGGCGCTGCAAGCGGCGATGCGGGGGCTTGCTCCGGTCGTGCGCTGGGAATTGCGGGGGTGAGCTCCGGTCGTGCACGTTGCGATCGTCGCAACGTTGCGACGAAGCTTTGGAAGAGGAAACGGCGGCTAGGGTTTTGAGCAATGACGAAATAACTTTGCCTAGGGCTAATTTAAATCGGTTAGAGCTAGGGTTAGGGTTAGGGTTCGGAAAAACTTTATTAAAATAATTTAAAATAATTAATTTAGTTAAAATTACTCTCCTCTCCCTCACGCGAAATGAGTGCGGCCAAAAATTCTAAAATTTTGCCTAAAAATTCCTTAATACGTTATTATAATATAGGAATTTTATTGTAATTAAAACTTTTATAAAAATAGGTTTTAAAATTATTTAAAACTTTCAAAAAATGGAAAATAGGTCAAATTAAGTCCAAAAATTGTGAAATAATTCTGGGGGTGTTCGGGACGACTAAAGAAAGAGAGTGGAGAAGACGGATCTAAATTTCGACATCGAGAGACGAAACTAAAATTCGGAACGTCTCGCGTCAAAACAGAAAGTCGCGACGTCACGTCAAATAAGTTAGTATCGCGGAAGAACGACTCGAGATATGTCGTTCCCAAGTTATTCCACAATCTAATACTTTCAGAGACGATCACGACGACATATCACACAAAAACGTTCAAAAACAAATAAAGGCTAAAATAAACACGTGCACGATCAAAAGCACGTGCACGAAGAAGGTACGATAGAAACAGGCCGTTACATTCTACCCACCTTAGAAATGATTCCGTCCTCGGAATCACTCACACTAGTAATAATTACCCATATAACCTTTTACCCACGACTATCATATCTACTTATAAAGATTTCTAATCCTGTAACTTCGAACAACGTTCCTCAATAATACCCCATAATCCATCTTTTCACTGGGCAAAGCCACGACTAAACTCACCTCCTAATAATATAGTTCCATCACTACCGTTCCAATTTCCAACTCCAAGTTCTCATAGAAATAATAACATCTTCTGATATCGTACCACTCCACTAAGCATCATCATCGCTCATTAATATCTTTTGAATTTCTAAATCTTTTCCCAACATTAATAAATCTCCAAAAAAATGCGATTCTAGTCATCCACCAATCCAAGACAAAACATTTGTCTATCCTATAATACCTTCACCAATCAGCAATCGTCGTGTCGTCAATACATTCTCGTCATATCTCCCCATAAATTCATCCACCAAATATTTTGATCTGTCAGAATTACCCCTCATCCTGCTCACTATAACTAATCCCAACCAATATTAAGTCCGACTACTTAACTATCCATTTATCTCAACACGTCGTGTTATTCTCAAAGTCTTCTCACATCAACTCATCAATCAAGTCTCGATGCTAATAAAACTCTACTCAACCTCATGATCACCCTAACTCATACTATTCTCGGCAGTTACTCCTATCTACTACCCATCTAAGCCTCAAGTCTGATGAGTCATCATCTCCTCGCATATAATTTCATTCGACCAGAATTTCCCATTGAGTCCGCCACACTCCGGCTTTATAAATAAGTCTTTGGACAGTCCATTCTTTTCATCCAAAAGATATTCTAATCCATCATCCTTGTGTTCCCAAAATCAATTAATCATTGACATAATAAAACTCATCTCACTCCAAGCCTACCTGCAAACAAAATCCTATAACGATAATAGCTAGGCCCAATTAATATAACAATCATAAACATGAAAACTTTTGTTTAAGGAAGAAAGAAGAGAAGAGAAAGAGAGACTTTAAGGCCAAAGAAATATTTTAAAACATTTGGAAAAAACGTGTGGCGTTGCGGTAATGGATGAGGGAGGTTAAGTGATTTGTGATCTTGTGAGCTAGTTTTAAAACTTTAAAGATTTGGTTTAAAGAAAACAAAGTTTTGATATGATTCACATACAACCAAGATAAACCATTCATTAAGACTAAAACTAAGTCTAAGGATCTGCCTGCGATGGCGCCATTAATATAAGTATGAATACCGTCGTTCAGACAACTCCCATCATACCATGGTTGACACTGAGTACACATTCAAGACACATGAGACAAACATCAGGATCCTAAAGATGACACACTCCTACAGGTCTACACACTCTACCTATACTCAGGCACTGCAACGACATCACCTACCAAAGGGCCTACTCCTAAACTGGAGATAGCATGGATAACTACAAGATTTAATGTCTAGATAAAAGAAGGAAAGAAAACTAAATCAAAAGCGGAACGAAATAAGATCGGAAGGAACGAGTTCAAATAAGGCAAGATAAGGAGGTAGTTGGTTGGGTGGAAAACGATTGTTTTGCAAATGAAAATAAGTTTACACAAAGATTTTGAAATGTGGTTACGAGGAACATAGAACAGATATAATGATAATAATAAAATAATTGAAGTTCCCCCTAGTTTAGAAAAAATATTTTAAAAAGTGTTCACGGTAAGTGATTTAGAAATAGATCTTGTAGCCCAGAAAAATATAAATTGAAATATCAAAATGTTAACACGGTTTTGAAAATGAAAACATGAAAGATACCGATTTGAAATAATTACCAGATAGTAACTTGAAAATTGACGACCAAGGAGATTTCAAAATCTAAGAAGGAACTTTCAACCGAAAAGCGATAAATTTTAAATATATATAATAAAGGGTTTTCAAGGGAGTTAAACCGAGCGAAGAATTTAATAAATGAGTTTCGAAAACAAGAAATAAAAGAAATAAAAGTAGGATGAGATAGCGATTGTTTTGCAGATGAAAAAGAAATTAAACAAAGGTTCTTGAAGTATGAGCACGATGAACATAGAGATGTTTATATGTAAAGAAATTTAAAATCCCCCTTTGTTTTAGAAAAATATTCTAAAGTACGTACGTAAATGGTTAAAAGTAAATTTCTTAGGTTAGAAAAATGATATATTGAATTCCCGAAATGGTAACAAAGTTTTAAAACTAAAATACGATGGATACTGATTCGAAAATAAGTACGAGGTCGTAACTTAAAACTTTCACGACCGAAAGGATCTCAAAATTTGCGAAAGAATTTTAACTCAACCGAAAGTAAGAAATTTTAAATAATTAATAAAATTTTTCAAAAAAAAGTCAATTTGGGCGGAGGATTTAATAATGAATTTCGAAAATACTTTTAAAGGAAACAGGTTTTGGGAAAGGGGAAAAATTTGAAAATAAGTACAAGATAGCAGAAATAAATTGTGTAGTTTATAAAAGTAATATATATATATTGGAAACAAGGCAAATAATGCGAGATATTGACTTAAAACATTTACGTCCGAGAAAACTCCAAGTCAATTAAAAGTTTTAACTCGATCCAAAACAACAAATTTTAAATATATAATATAGGGGTTTTCAAAGAAATCAGGCTAGAGCGAAAACTTAATAAGGAAAGTCGAAAATAATTTTGGGGAAGGTAGAATTTGTCAAGGAAGGGATTCGAAAGATCGATGATGATCGTCAGGAAACGGTCACGAGAATCGGGAGGAAGGAAAAATGATCGCATGAAGATTATGCGTAAGATATGAATTGTGAAGAGCTACGATGGGACTCTTTGGTCGATAGCACAAAATTTGCAAGGATCAGAGGATGCCAGAGGACAAAGGTTCTAATCATCGGGTCGTCTAAAGATTTAGGATAACCCCGCTCTAAGACTTTCTAATGAGCTAGAATATAATCAGGATCTAAAGAGAAGGTTCCTAGGAGAATCGAGGTTACGTTCTGCTGGGCCCGAAGTCGATGGAACTGGGCGAGCGACTAACTAAAAGAAGGACTCTAGATATCTAATATGATCAGGATCAAATGGGGATGCTAAAATAGTCTAGGACGAGGACGACTAAGTCTTAACCAAGGCATCCGACTATCAACCTGGGACGTCTACCTAAGTCTTCCTACTATCTAAGACTGGGAAACCAATTCAGACTTGAACATGGATATCAAATGAATGCGGTACTTTTATTGTTCCGAACTTTTGCATGACCTGCATGGGCCACCACTAAAACCTGTCACGCCCCACTTCCCAAAATGGACGGAAGCGAAACGTGACGAGGCCCGCTTAGGCCAGAGCTTTAGAAGCTCGGACCCAATAAGCGTCTGTAGAGGTACCATTTTAAAAGAATTTCAGGTTCTTGCATTATTATAGTTCGAAACAACAAAAGTACGGAAAGGAAATTTGCATTCATTTACATGGAGAAATAATATCCAACTGGTACAAAGTCTAAAAGAAGCCTAAGCATGGCAACACAAGTTTAAAGACAAACCGAAAAGTAGTACCCTCGGGAAGTGGCGACTAAAAGACCTCAAGGTCTCGTCCTCGTCACGCACGAACTCTGGATCAACGTCCTCGGCTCCTCGTACTCCAGCGAGTCGGCTTCGTCCACGATCTCTGGCTGAACACCTGACGTACAGCACCCAAGAAAAAGGAACTGTACGTCAGGTAAAGTCTACAAGAAGGGTTAGAATTTACTGCAAGTGCACCGAACTTTAAACAACGGCTTACTGGTTGATTAGCATGCTGGGGTTATAACAAGTACGAGAGAAGTAACGTAGCAAGAAAGTAAAGCGTAGCAGGCAGTAGTCGTAGCGTGTGCTACCGACTACGGGACTAACCTAAAGGTGTCAGGACAAGACGAAGACAGACAAGACATGTAGGACACGACACGACACGGCACGACACGACACGACACGAAGGGTTCACGCCTTACGGTTCGAGGGGGATCAGACCCTCTCACCGTGCGCACGCTCAACCCTACCCCAAAACCCCAGAACTCAGGACAGGAAGCACGGAGATCACTTTCGCAAGGAAAGCACCTGAAACGCCCGTAGGCTTTTTGTATCACGGAGATCACTTCCGCTCGGGAAGCATCTGAAACGCCCGTAGGCTTTTTGTATCACTGAGATCACTTCCGCTCGGGAAGCATCTGAAACGCCCGTAGGCTTTTTGTAGCACGGAGATCACTCCCGCAAGGAGAGCATCTGAAACGCCCGAAGGCTTTTTGTAACACAGTGACAAGACACGACCAGTGTGGATAATAGTGACAAGACACGACCAGTGTACGGGAGAGTTATTCTAGGGTGTCCACACACACGCACACACATGATAGCCCTACAGCATCAAAGTTGTTGTTGTCAGGCTCAGACTTCGTCGTCAAGTCTGAGTCGTCAGGGGCGTCCCGGACGCTATCATTTCACGTCCGATTCTATACAGTCACAGTCTAACAGTTCTAGCAATCTAAGACCAAAGCACGGTCAAAAACGCAAGTGGGTACACTTGCCTGCGATGGCGAGTGTGTCGTCTTCTCGAAGCGTCTCGTCCAAGCGTCTCGTCCGCAGAAGTCCGTCTGAAATATCGCCACGGCGACAAAGTCAGGTCTCAAATTCATCAAATCCTATTAGGGTTCGTTTCTAGGTTTTCGGGACTATCCTATTCGTCAAAAAGTCACTTTTTGATGTTCAGCCTAATCGACGATCTATCCTATGTGCACAGTCAACAAAGTCCGTTCGTCGATTTTCTATGTTCGTACAACGTTTTACAAGAGCTGGAAAGTAATTTAGTTCAAGTTGACGGTTTTTAGCTTAGGGTTCAGTCAGCTATTGTGAGGGTTTCTACGAGTTTCGGGGAACCAACCTGAACCGGAGTTTGTCGTAGAATGGATGTCGTGTCTGATCGGAGAACTCCTCGGCTTCAGATCTGGTCCTCGCACGATTCTCCAAAAGTCCGAACTTGCGACGAAGGCCTACGACGTGTCGCAACGTCGTAGACGGCAAATCCGCGAAATGGCACGTCCAAGTGGGGCCCACAGTAGTGCTAGGGGTCCAAGGGGGCCCACAACACCTCAGGAGCACTTGGGGGGCCCACCACAGAAGTTGGTGTGGGAGAAACCCACTTGCGACGAAGTTCGGTCGGTCGGGCTTGGTCAGTGCGGGGGTTCCTCTCGGTCAGACCGAGAGGAGCTCTCGGTCGGACACTGAGCAGCGCAGCGGGGTCGGGAGCTTGGGCGGTGCGAAGGATTTTGTCGGTCAGACCGACAGATCCCGTCGGTCGCAGCGGGCGGGCCAAGTTGCAACGTTGCAACTTGCAACGAGGCGGACCGGAGAGCGGGTGCGGGGCGGCCTCTCGGTCGCTGCGGGCGGACCCACCGGTCGGGCGCTTGGCGATGCGGAGCGGAGCGGTGCGGGCAGCTGTGCGAGGAAGTCTCTCGGTCAGACCGAGAGAGAGCCTCGTTCGGAGCGAGCGACAGCGGGGGGGAGCGATGCAGCAGGCGCTGCAAGCGGCGATGCGGGGGCTTGCTCCGGTCGTGCGCTGGGAATTGCGGGGGTGAGCTCCGGTCGTGCGCGTTGCGATCGTCGCAACGTTGCGACGAAGCTTTGGAAGAGGAAACGGCGGCTAGGGTTTTGAGCAATGACGAAATAACTTTGCCTAGGGCTAATTTAAATAGGTTAGAGCTAGGGTTAGGGTTCGGAAAAAACTTTATTAAAATAATTTAAAATAATTAATTTAGTTAAAATTACTCTCCTCTCCCTCACGCGAAATGGGTGCGGCCAAAAATTCTAAAATTTTGCCTAAAAATTCCTTAATACGTTATTATAATATAGGAATTTTATTGTAATTAAAAATTTTATAAAAATAGGTTTTAAAATTATTTAAAACTTTCAAAAAAATGGAAAATAGGTCAAATTAAGTCCAAAAATTGTGAAATAATTCTGGGGAGTTCGGGACGGCTAAAGAAAGAGAGTGGAGAAGACGGATCTAAATTTCAACGTCGAGAGACGAAACTAAAATTTGAATCGTCTCGCGTCAAAACAGAAAGTCGCGACGTCACGTCAAATAAGTTAGTATCGCGGAAGAACGACTCGAGATATGTCGTTCCCAAGTTATTCCACAATCTAATACTTTCAGAGACGATCACGACGACATATCACACAAAAACGTTCAAAAACAAATAAAGTCTAAAATAAACACGTGCACGATCAAAAGCATGTGCACGAAGAAGGTACGATAGAAACAGGCCGTTACAGCTTTCCTCTTTTCCAAGAGAGTCTTCAACACACAACACACTTCTCCTTCAAGTTCTACTTCAAGGCATAGGTGATTGTAAGTGTTGCTTTCATATTTCATAACTTTCGTTATTTGAATTTGCTCTCGGGTTGTGAGAGTGGTTTGCTTACTCCCAAGTTGTAGGAGTCAAGGACAATCGATTGTATTTCGATTTCACTTGTAGGGTTGCTACAAGTGGGTTTTAAGGAAAACTCAAGTTATAACTTGAGTATCCGGAGGTATCCGGGTGGAAGGGACGTAGGATTACCGGGAACAAGTCAGGAAGTGACTTGGGTAATCCGAACCCTTGAAACATCCTGGCATTTGCATTTGTTTCTATTTGGGTTTAATTTTAACTCCGCCCTATATTGTTGGTTAGCATTTAAATTGATGTAACTATCTTTTTAAATTGCTTAAATACTATTCAACCCCCCTTCTAGTGTTTTCTCCATAGCCAGGGTCCTTACAATTGGTATCAAAGCGCAAGGTTATAGCTATGTCATCCAACAACAACAACGTTCCTCCACCGCCTTCATAAAATAATCACGATCGTGATAAAGCGTCCACTCTTTTCGAAGGCCAATCTACGGTGCGTCCTCCGCGTTTCAATGGCACAAACTTTGGCTATTAGAAATGTAGGATGGAGACGTTCCTAAGGAGCGCTTCACTTTGGAGAACCCTCCACAAGGAATACATCGAGCCCACCGAAGAGGATTTCGAAAAATGGACGACTTCCGAGAAATCCGCCGAAGTCAACAACGTAAAAGCAATGAATTCTCTTCATTGTGCGTTGGACCCGAATGAGTTCAATAAGATATGCACATGTAAGAGTGCATATCAAATTTGGAACCATCTAGTCGTGACCCATGAGGGAACAAGCAAGGTAAAACTTTCTAAACTTTATGTTACCGTGCAAAACTTTGATATGTTTCATATGCAGGATAATGAGAGCATTGCATCGATGTACGGATGTTTTACCGACATCACCAATGAATTGGAAGATCTTGGCCAAACTTACACCGAACCTGAAAGGTAAGAAAGATCATAATGGGAAAGACCTCCAAATGGGAAAGAAGATCTATCGCCATCGAGGAGGTCAACGACTTAAAGACCTACACAGTTGTGAATCTTATCGGGACTCTCATGTCTTATGAGGTAAGACGGGAGAACCGATTAAAGATTCGAGCTATGATGAATCCTTCGGAGGCCAAGAAGAAAGCATTGGCATTCTATGCCAATTCCTCATCCTCCGATAGTGAAGATTCAAAAGATGAAATGGATTTGGGTGAAATGGCCCAAATGGCGAAGAATTTCCAACGCTTCTTTCGAAACGGTAAATTTCCCTCTAAAAAAAGATTTGAGTCTACTAATAATACTTCCTCTCTTTGCTTTAAGTGTAACAAGCCAGGGCACATCAAGAGGGATTGCTCAATGCTAAGAAACAAAGAGAAGTGGAAGGCTTCGAAGTACCACAAGTCCGACAAGAACAAGAGAGACAAGAAGAAAGGACTCGGAGGTACATTCGATGACTCAAGTGGAGACTCATCAAGTGATTCCGATGATGAGAAGGGTGAAAGTGCTCACACGTGCTTCATTGCACGAGAAGATCCACTCTCCGATGAGAGTGATTCCGACATGGATGAGACCGAGGTAACAATGGATGAATTACGAATTGCAAATGAAGAATTATTTGCTAAATATCATCTTTAATGCTTAGATATATTAGCTTAAAGAAATTAAATGTTAGCAATTCATCCATACCATGCATTGTCAACAATGACACCATTTTTGATATTTTAACCGTTGAGAAAGCGAATTTAGCTTCTCAAAATTTCACTTTGAGAAATGAGGTGAATACCCTCAAATCTCAACTAGATCAACCACTTCCTAAGGATAATAGTGATCTAGTTACACGTCACACACAATTGGGTTTAGAGAATGATTCTCTTAAAACTCAAGTGCACGAGCTCAAAGCACTGGTGTCCACCTTGGATACCAACATTTCATCTCTTAAGGAGAAATATGAGCTCATGTCCTCCCGCATTGTAAGATTCAATAAGAGAAAAGGACAATTGGACGATTTGCTTTCAAATCATTTTTTGGCCACACATCGTGTTGGTCTTGGTTTTGTAAAAGCAAATGCATCCAATGATCGCACCTCCTATAATGGTGTCACTATAGACTTTGTGAGGCCATCCTCCGGTGCATCCACAAGTGGTGTCAACGACACTATATGTAGCAAACCTACCAAGAAAGTCACCACTTCACCATCTCTTCTTTTTGGCATGAAACCCACTAAGGGTGGAAACCAAAAGAGAAGCCATGCTTACATGTACACCAACATTCATCCACGTAGGAAATCTCCTACTTCACAAGTGGATACTCATGACACTTTTTATGCTCCACACCCACGGACACATACAAATCCACACATGAGAAATTCTCATGTACGTGCTCCTATACACCCATATGCTCATATGCATCATTCTTACATGTATGCACATCCTCCACATGTCATGCATTACGACATGCATGTTCCTAAGCATACATATAATCCTCATATGTTCAATGCATATCCACCACCTCATGTTTATGCTAGAAACTATGTTCCTAAGAAGCATGCACCACATAGAAATCTAACAAGTATGCATGCAACTGGAAAAGGACTCCCAAAACATACACCATTTGGGGTCCTAAGAACACTAACTTAAATGATAGGATTGCTTATGTTGATTCCTATTTTCATGATGTTATTAATAATGGTAGTTATGTTGGGAAGCGGAAGTCCACTTGGACTTAGCTTCCAAAGGGATAATCACCTTGGACCCAACAAACATTGGGTACCATGAGCTTATGGTATATTATGTAGGTATCCAAGAGAAAGAAGAAGAGAAATAAAAGTCATATTAGCTCTAAAGGCAAAGGATGGATTCTCGATAGTGGTTGCTCCAAACACATGACGGGAGATCCCTCATTGCTCTCCGAAGTGATTAGCATCAAGGATAGTGCAACGGTCACTTTTGGAGGTAATCAAAAGGGAACCATCATTGGAGTAGGTATTGTCGGTAACCCTTCCAACACTTAATTACTAATGTATTTCTTATTAGTGGTTTATGTCACAATCTCATTTTCATTAGTCAACTTTATGACAAAAGTTACAAGGTTAACTTTGGAGAAGGATTATGTAAAATTGTTGATTCTAATTCGAATGTTTTATTTTCCGGTATTAGACGTAAAAATATTTATTATTTGAGCTTGCCTAAAACCGTAGAACATTGCTTAGTTGCTAATACAAGTGAACAACTATTATAGCATTGCCGTTTTGGTCATGTTCATTTCAAGCACATATATAAGTTAGCTAAGCATGATCTAGTCAAGGTTTTCCTAAAATTGCATTTAGTAAGAAAAACTTTTGTGATTCGTGTTAAAGAGGTAAACTTAGTAAATCATCCTTTAAGCTTAAAGAAGGCATTACTTCTAAGAGGCCCCTAGAACTTCTTCATCTAGATTTGTTTGGGCCAACTAGAACCGCTTCTTTAGCAATGCTCATTATGGATTAGTTGTCGTTGACGACTTCTCTAGATTTACTTGGGTGTCATTCTTAACTAATAAGAATGAAGCTTATGAAGAGTTTACCATATTTACAAAGAAGATTCAGAGTCTCTTAGGATCCACCATTATCACTATCCGTAGTAATCATGGAGGAGAATTTGAGAATGAGTCTTTTACAAAATTTTGTGATGACACCGGGATAACTCACAATTTTTCTTTCCTCGGGCACCACCACAAAATGGTGTTGTTGAGAGAAAGAATAGGACTCTTATTGAGTGTGCTCACACGATGCTCCATAATAGTCATCTTGGACTACAATTTTGGGCAGAAGCGGTGCACACGGCATGTTATGTGCTCAATAGGATCCTAGTGAGACCCCGAACGAACAAAACTTGTTTTGAGTTATTTTATAACAAAAAGCCTTAAGTTAAGTACTTTCGAGTTTTTGGTTCAAAATGTTTTATCAGAACACTTTTGGTAATCTAGATAAATTTGAGCCAAGATCCGATGAAGGAATTTTTGTTGGATATTCCATACGTAGGAAAGCCTACCGGATATACAACAAAACGTCCTCAACGATCGAGGAATCACTACACGTATCATTTTATGAAGATTTTGATTTTCCTCATATTGATGATGATAATGTAGATGCTATTTGTGAACCTCTTAGTAATGTTAAGATTAATGATTCGATTATTGAGACTAACACTACTAATGAGATTGTTGAAGTTGTTCAATGTGATGCAGGAATACACAAAGCTTACCCGACCGTTTGCAACCATCCACATAACCAAATAATTGGAGATATTGGTATGGGTGTTTGAACGAGGTCAAGAATTGAAGAATTCTCTCATTGCGCATTTGTCTCTACCATTGAGCCAAAGAACATCCAAGAAGCCTGTGAGGATAGCTCTTGGATAGTGGCAATGGAAGAAGAACTAATGCAATTCGAGAGAAATGCAGTTTGGGAGCTTGTTCCTATTCCAAGTGGTCACCAAGTTATTGGGACCAAATTGATCTTCAAGAACAAGACCGATGAGAATGAGGTAATCACAAGGAACAAAGCAAGGTTAGTAGCTCAAGGCTACCGGCAAGAGGAAGGTATTGATTTCGAAGAATCCTTTGCCCCGTAGCTAGATTAGAAGCTATTAGATTGCTTTATCTTTTGCATCCCATAAGAATTTTAAACTATTTCAAATGGATGTTAAAAGTGCATTTTTAAATGGGATTGTCAATGAAGAAGTGTATGTTTCTCAACCTCCCGGCTTCATACATGAAAAATTTCCAAACCATGTTTTCAAACTTAAGAAAGCATTGTATGGGTTGAGACAAGCTCCTAGAGCTTGGTATGATCGACTCAAGACATTTCTTTTGGATTTAGGTTTTAAAATGGGAGAAGTTGATTCCACTCTTTTCATCAAAGATTATGAAAATGACATTCTTTTGATTCAAGTTTATGTAGATGATATAATATTTGGTTCTACTAACTTTAATCTTTGTCAAGAATTTTCTAAGTCTATGAAGGATGAATTCGAGATGAGCCACATGGGAGAGCTCACTTACTTCCTTGGATTGTAAATTCGACAAATGGAGAATGGAACTTTCATACATCAAACAAAGTACACTTGGACGCTTATTAAGCGATTCGGGATGGAATCGTCTTCAACCAAAAAGACTCCCATGAGTACGACAACCCATCTACACAAGGATGAGAACGGAAAACATGTAGACATTCGTCTATATCGAGGTATGCTAGGAAGCTTACTTTATTTAACCGCTAGTAGGCCTGATATCATGTTTTCCGTATGCTTGTGTGCTAGATATCAAGCAAGACCTAAGAAGTCACACTTGATTGCGGTTAAACGAATATTTCGTTATATCAATCAGTCTCTAGATTATGGGTTACTTTACCCTAAATCTAGCACATATGAGTTAATCTCATATAGTGATGCCGACTTTACCGGATGCAAATCCGATAGGAAAAGTACTAGTGGCACTTGACATTTTCTAGGAAATTCCTTAGTCTCTTTGGTTTTCCAAGAAACAGAACTCGGTATCATTGTCCACGACTGAAGCAGAATATATTGTCGTGGGTCTTGCATGTGCACAAGTTCTTTGGATGAGACACACTCTTATGGACTATGGTGTCAATTGTGATACTTGCCCTATCATGGTTGATAACCAAAGTGCCATATGTCTTTCCAAGAATCTGGTACATCACTCCCGTACCAAACACATAGATGTGAGACACCACTTTATCAATGATCATGTAGCTAAGAAGGACATCATCTTAGAGTACATTGAAACCCAAAAACAAATTACCGACATCTTCACAAAACCTCTTAACGAAGATTCATTTGTGAGGTTGTGTGGAGAATTAGGAATTATGGGTGAATATGAAATTTAGGAGCTCAATATACTTGTTATAACACCTTTTGAGCTCATATCACCATGTTGCCTCTCTTCAGTTGTTAATTCATATATTTTGTTTTAAGAAAGGCAATTGAGATTTATGTGATTTTATGAGTTCTTTGAGATTGGTTTTAAAGATTTGTGTTACAATTGATTTATCGTTTTACATTGTTTTTATGATGAGTTTGTGATTAGAGTTTAGGTCCTAGGGTGAGCATTCATATCCTCTGGATTTTTATCTCACTGTGCATTTTTGGACCAGGACAGACGACTGTCTTTCCTTCGTCAGTCGATTGTCCTATTCTATATTCTCAGTTAGAAACTTGTATCTTTCGCATAGTCGACTGGTGACAAATTTACAGTCGACTGTTATTTCAACAGGCGACTGCATTTTAGTCATCAGGCGCCTGTCATCACTGTCAATTTTTTCCAGTGCTCTCTGTCTTTTTGATGAAGTTTGTTGATTCTCAGTCAGTCGACTGATGTGTATACTATAGCCGACTGTCCCTCGGACAGGCGACTGTATGTTACTCAACAGTCGACTGTCTGTCATCCTGAGCTTATTTATTAGCACTTCATCCAGTCGACTGACTGTTGTTCATCAGTCGACTGTCTCCTGTTGTGACGGTTCACTATTTCGATCTGAGCCATCCATTCTTTGATCCAACGGCCCAGATTACTTCCCCCTTCTTTATTAATGTCAAGACGTTTCATTTCAACCCACGATTTCTCTCTCCTCCGATTTCTTCGTGGCAACGCGCTCTCCCTTCTTCGTTTGGCTGCCCATGTGTTGCTCGCCTGTAGATCAACATCTCCCTGGAATCGCGTTCGTTCGTTGTTCGTAGCTTGCTTGACCTAGCTTTCAGTCGAGTGAGCTCATGGATCCTTTTGGTCATCTGTTTCCTAAAGGATCCTTCGATTTCCTCGATGATTCGATTCCTTCCCCTAAACCCACTAATCTGGTTCCCTCCTCGCCTTCTTCATCTGGGGATTTCCTGAATATCGTGGTCGGTGACCCTGTTCCCCGAAAGAATGTTGCTGAACACACTTTTCTGCCGGCTGATCATCCTTCTCGTACTCCTCCGTCTGTACCCCTTGAGGATTTTCTTCTCGGTAGAGTGTGTGACCATGTCTCTTCTCTTGAGAAGCTTGCTGCCACCATGGATGAGAAGCTCAATCTTCTTCTCGAGCTTCAGTACAAATCTCTCATGCTTCATGGTTTTTCCATTCCTACCGAGCTTAAGGCTCTGTTCTCTAAATCTGAGGATACTGCCCCTGTTGATGTTCCTCCTCCTCCAGGCTTTATGCCTGTACCTTCTGTGGTCCAGACCCCCGTTGTCCAGACCCCAGTTCTTGCCCATGCAGAATCCTCTGCTACCTGTGCTTCATCTTCCAAGAGGAAGACTCCAGCTTTTCCTACTCGTCGCTCTGCTAGGCTGATGTTCCGCTCTTCTGGTCGTCCCTCGGACCCCTCTGTCATTCACATTAACTGATGTTGCAGCTGGCTTTATTTTTGTGCACTCACCCGGTGACCTAGATTTTTTTGTGGTCTGTTTTGGTTGGGTTGAGTGGTTCTTCATTGTTTGTGTTTGTATGATGTTATCTGATGATGTATTTTTATGATCATGATGTATTTCTTTTGAGATCGTAATGTATTATTTTGTTGGACATGTTGATGTCCATTTGACTTGTACTCATGTTTCATCTGATATATATATATATATATATATATATATATATATATATATATATATATATATATATATATATATATATATGATATTGCAGTTTCGCCTTATGTTTCACACATTGTATAACTGATTATCTTATCTATGTGATGATTGTGATATTGTCTCCATGAATGATATATTCTCTTCTGGTATGTTTTTGAGACAATATTGGACTTAATATTGGATTATATATATGATGTGATGTATTTTGAGTTGTTTATCTCTTTCTATATCTCAAATGTTGATATTGGACTTCCATTCCTCTATTCAAATATGTTTATTATGTGACTATATGAGTTTTTGATTTTATATAAATCCTATACTCCTTGATTGTTTATAGTTCTTAGTTAGCACGATTGTTGTTGTTATCTCCTCCCACCTTTTGGATAATGCCATAGGGGGAGAGAAATAAACATACAGATTCATAATGAATGTGCTAAGTTTGTACTAATAACACTTGAATCTAAGATTGAAGTTGCCTTAGATTCAGGGGGAGTACGATACAATGAATAGGAATTTAAAATCCTAGATTTCATGTATTAAATTCATTTCATTTATGCATATCTTACTCATTTGTCTGAATTGATATATAGATGCCCTACTATTTGTTGACTAACTTGATTGGCACTATGTAGGGGGAGTAAGTTTTCATTAAGCACAATTTTTATCTTTTTGTTTTTGTTTGTTTGTCATCATCAAAAGGGGGAGAATGTTGAGTATTGGACTTCTCCCTACTTGGTGTTAATGATGAGCAAACATAAATACTTGTGACTAATCCCCTATTTTGCAGTTAATCCATTACCTAAGCTTATTATGAAGATATACTTGCAATGGATGACACTAAAAGTTCATTGAAGGCAAATGAAATGGATTGGATGATCGTAGATAATGATTGAAGCTCCATGAAGACTTCAAGCTCATGCGTTGGATAGAAGAGAGAATTCGTGAATGTAAATTTCTTTTAGCTCTTCTAGTATGTAGCTTAGAAGTAGAACATTGATGGAGCACACACACATCCTCATTTCAGTCTTAGGACATCATTAGATCAATCGTCCTTATACTCTAATTCATTTCTTTACTTGATTGTCCTTGTATTGTTTATAACAGTCGACTGCTGAACACTTTACAATCGCCTGTCTCAAAAACAGTCGACTGTGTTTTGTTCTACAGTCACCTGTTATGCACAAACTTTTACAATCTAGTTTTGGGCTTCTCTGTCTTAATTTCCACAGGCGACTAATGAACGATTCACAGGCACCTGTCCAAGTGACAGTCGAATGTGTTTTGTGAATCAGTCGCCTGTCTGTCATTTGTCCAAAATCTATTGATCTGTCTATTGATCTGTCTTCTATGGCCAGTCGACTTATGTTGGATTTACAGTCGACTATCCATTGGATCAGTCGACTGTCAATGCTGCATTAGTCGTCTGTTTGTGAGCCAATTTATTGACTCAGCTCTATGGAAAATCTCAGGGTTTTGACAGTCGTCTGTATAAGGAATTACAGTCGTCTGCTCTGATTAACAGTCGACTGTCTTATCTTTATCAGTCGTCTGTCCTGTTATCCCATATGTTTTCCAGAATTTTTTAACTTACCCAACTTATGGCCAGTCGCCTGTAGAAGGATTAACAGTCACATGTTGGTTCAACAGTCGACTGTCTATGCTTCATCAGTCGACTGTCCATGTGGTAAGTTACCGTTATGAATTCTCACCTACCCTATCTGACTGTGCAACAGTCGACTGTGGTTTCTTCAACAGTCGACTGTCGCGAGCGCAGATTCTATCCATTGAGAGATTTCTCACGGATTCCAAAAGGGGTTTTGCTAATTCTGTTTTGAGGATTTGAGAAACCTATATAAGGAGCATCTACTGTTCCATTGAGAAGTTACTCATTCCATTGCAAAATCTTTCAAACTTTCATTCTAAAGATCAAAAGCTCTCAAATCCAAAAGCCCTAAGAATTCCAATCTTTGATCTCTTGCTCTCCAACCTAGAACCAAAGAATCATCTTCTAGGCATTTGGTGCAGTTAAGAGAAAGGGCATTCCTCTCTTCCAAGAGAGTCTTCAACACACAACACACTTCTCCTTCAAGTTCTACTTCAAGGCATAGCTGATTGTAAGTGTTGCTTTCATATTTCATAACTTTCGTTATTTGAATTTGCTCTCGGGTTGTGAGAGTGGTTTGCTTACTCCCAAGTTGTGTGAGTCAAGGACAATCGATTGTATTTCGATTTCACTTGTCGGGTTGCTACAAGTGGGTTTTAAGGAAACCTCAAGTTAGGGTTCTAACTTGAGTATCCGGAGGTATCCGGGGGGGAAGGGACGTAGGATTACCGGGAACAAGTGGGGAAGTGACTTGGGTAATCCGAACTCTTGAAACATCCTTGCGTTTGCATTTGTTTCTATTTGGGTTTAATTTTAATTCTGCACTATATTGTTGGTTACAATTTAAATTGGTGTAACTAACTTTTTAAATTGCTTAAACACTATTCAACCCCCCTTCTAGTGTTTTCTCCATAGCCTGGGTCCTTACAATTGTCATGCTCATCCACCAAAATACACCTATAGAGGATACAACATCCATTGTTAAGTTGCCAAAGATATAATGTCCATCAAAAGTAGAAAGTGACTTGTGAATAAAACGGTGAGCTTCCATACTCTAGCAAATGTTTGATGCCTGAGACCTCAAATAGAAGCAAAATTACCAGAATGCAACTATTGTTGTTATGAGTTAAAATGATTATGACATCAAAGATGCAATTGTCATGAACAAATCATCCCTTGACCACGGTTTTGGTCGTTGCATTTTTAGTTTAATGATATCTTTCCCCTTATTTTTATTATTCTGAAGTATTTTGATGTTTTAATTAGGTATGTTGTTGTCAAAGAGAAAACCGACATAAATGTTAGGCCTCAAAATGATCCTTAAAAAGCAGGTAACAGTTTAAAAGCTATGAGCTATTCATCATCGCCAATCCAATTTAGCATACGAAACTCAAAAACCCACAATATTCGACCATCAACTCATTTGATATCAAAGATGCTCTAATGCACAGAGCTTAACGCCCCCAGAAATACTTCCATAATAACATGAAATTTAATTAATTGTAGAAAGAGATCACCAGATTTGGTGTGTTGCTTATTGTAAATCACAGATCTTAATCATATAGAAGGAAAAAAAAACTGAACGGATAACAATAAAATACAAAGAATCAAACCAATGAGTTTAAAGTATCAACATCAACAATTCAAAGAAACAAATTGTCAAACACCTATAGGGTGACACAAAAAATGAAGAAATGAAATAAATGAATTGTAAAAGCGGATCATAACTGAACCTTGAATACGTTGCTAGAGCTGAAGAATTTGCTGGCAGCTGATGAATGAATTTAGAACATTGGCAAGAAAACATGAACGCAGGCTGCAATAAAAACTTGAAACACGAACCTTCAGATGGACCATTTGCATAATCTTTGATGCCCGAGATTTGAGCCAGTTATACAGACCGTTTGCAACCCGAATCATCGGATCAGAGCTCTACAAAAACAAAAATGATGGCTTTTTAATATGAGCATTTGGAATTTTGAGGGATGGGCAGAGCTCTACAAAAACTCATGCTGTAATAAAATATACATCTAAAATATACATGAAATAAAACAGCCCGAGATTTGAGTTCTCTTTTTAATTGACTTTGCGAAAGAATTACACATTTTTGGATTTGGAATTTAAAATATACATCGAATTGTTTCACAAAGTCAAAAAATTCCATTAAAAAGAGAACTCAAAGATGTGTATAGAAGATGAAGAGGTTTATACCTGATTCCTTTATGGTCGGAGAGTGACCTGGACTGTTTTCATGGTCGGAGAGTGACCTGGACTATTTTAATTGACCATGCAGCTTGATCGATGGTCGGAGAAGAGGAGCAGCTTGATCATGCACCCATAGCTGAGCATTTTAACATTAAGAATCACATAAGATGCTCCAGTTTGATCCTGCACCCACAGCTTGATCATGTACTCATGGCCTTTATGTAGTTCCCATTGGGTGATCCGATATCTTCACTGAGAGGTAGGAGGCCGAGAGAGAGTGATTGGAGAGGAGTTGGTGGGGATTTTGTAGAAGATGGAGGATGTGGCTCCATAGAAGCGCTAGACATTTGAGTGAAGTGGCGTCGTGATGATCGGCCTCATTTTGGGGGGATTGTAAATGGATTTGGGTTAGTTTTTCTGGAGTTGGGATTTTGATCCATGTGAGAAATGAGCATCTTGAGAGAAAATTACTGTGGGTGTGATCTTTTTGAGAAAGGAATTATTGCGGTGGCTCTTCCCCCAGCGCATGCCCATTCGCATGAAGAGAGAGACAGAGTGTGCAGCATTTTTTCATAAACAATATTAAATGAGTTGTTTTTCTCTATACATGTTTATTCCCAAATTCAAAAGTTTCAATCTAAATTTTTTTTCAAACCCTCATCTGAACCATTGATTTATCAAGATCAAATCCTGGCCGTCTTTCTATCAACCCCTTTGACCTAGTTAGCTTGTCCTAGTCAGCCCTAGGATTCAAAAATCGCTGTCAAATGTATATTATACTTGTCTTAACCCGTGCCCAGAGGGCACGGAGGCAGTCTTCGGCCGGACGCAAATGCAGAGAGAAGTGGTCGCCAAAGTGCAAAAAGCGTGGATGTGTGAGAGAGAGAGAGGAGGGTCGGGGAAAAAAAGAGGAAAAACAGTGACTAAAACGCAAAAAAATCATCAAAAATACATCCCAAACCCAAGTCCAGAAACCCACCCAACCCCCACGTGGCGTCCCAGTCAGCAACCGAAAATATGACTGGGACAAAACTGCAACGTAGGACAAACGTCATGAATTGTAATATTTTATATATATATATATATATATATATATATATATATATATATATATATATATATATATATATATATATATAACATCAAACATATGTGAGATGAGCGAATTTTCAGGAGCTGGCGATTTGGGCGATCAGGGGGACTCAGGCGGTGGCTTCAGCAAACCTCCAGGCAGCGGCTCTGGAATCTCAGGCGGCGGCTTCAGCATTCCTCCAGGCGGCGGCCCTGGATCTGGCGCTTTGAGCGATCAAGGAGACTCAGGTGGCGGCTTCAACAAACCACCGGGCGGCAACTTCAGCAAATCTTCAGGCGATGAAGGCCCTAGGGAAGGGTGGCATCAGCTTTCTTACCAGAGGAATAGATCTCGCGGGCCCGTTTGAGTTGCTTCCAGATCTGGAAGAGGCCGACTAAAGAAAGGGGAGGTGACAAGATCTGCCGACTGTCTTCTACAGCGGCCAAATTAGCTACGGAATGGAGCGGTGCGGACCACAGGCTCTGCGGGTTTTCAATCGACTGCTGCGACTGGACACCAGGCACGAGGTGGCACAAACGTGGGGGATCGAAAGCGCAATCTTAATGGTTTAAGGGATTGTAAGCCAGTAAGACCCCAAATCCCTTACCGTATAATCCCATCTGAAGGTAAAATCTCTTGGTCTGATATCTGTTCATTAAGAAGGAAATACGCTGACCCTTTGGTCATGAGCTTTGTCCCACCCACTGTTAGTGAGGATGGTGTTGTGAAGGCGAAGATTTCTGCTAGCATGATTTCTGAAGGATCTGCTAGATGGGAGTATACTTTGGTTGGTTATGTGCTTGGAGATGTGCCGTACTTTGGGCAAATTAAATCCTGGACTGAGAGGCTTTGGAGAATCAAAGGCGGCCTTCGCATTTTCTCCCGTGATAATGGCTACTTCTATTTCAAATTTGAAAATTCAGAAGACCGTGATTCAATATTGCACGGGGCCCTTGGCTATTTGATGGGAGACTAGTCGTTTTGCAGAAATGGACTCCAACTACGCAACATAACAGGGATTGCCTTATAGCGGTCCCGGTCTGGGTCCAGCTTCATAAGCTTCCTTTATCAATGTGGACGCTTGGTATTCTGAATTGCATTGCAAGTGTAATTGGCAAACCAATTTGCTTGGATAAAGCAACTTTGGACCTCGACCGGATCTCCTATGCTAGGTGTCTGGTGGAGGTTAATTCAAATTGTAAGTTGACGCGAACTGTTCCTATTGAGCTGGATGATCTTACCATAATTTCCATTGAAGTTAAATATGAAGGGAAACCCCTAGATGTGATGCATGGCATGCTTTGGGCACCTGGAGAGTCAATGTCCTTTGGAAGTCACTAATAATATTTCACCAACTACTATGGGAGAACAGGATAGTGGGCATAAGTCTATAGAAGCTGGTATTGAAATTGTGGATATTCCATTACCTCCTGAGATTCCTAGGGGCAAGGGAGTAATTCAGACACCTAAGCCTCACACAACTTTGGAGATGGGTGAACGCAGTCTAAGGGCTGAGGTGAATGAACCGGTAGCAGAGGGTAATAATCTTGCGTCTATTCCAAATGCAATTAGGCTGAGAAAACTTTGGATGCCCACAGTGCGAGCAGCACAAACATTGAGATTCCTTCGGAAATCTAGTTCACCTACCCCGGCTGTGGTCCTCAACAAAGTAGCAGTACTTGACCGTGGCATTGCTAGCCACGAGACCCCTTCGGCTAATCGCTCAGACCTTCCTCACTTGCCTGAAGCCCCTGAAAATCCGACCATGCCAAATCCAGCTTGGCAGCTGCTCCACCTAGAGTTGAGCATGGCCAGGGACCGGACCAAAAATAAGCAGGCCACACCATCACCATCTTCTGTCCGACGTAGCGCTAGGGTGGCAAAATCAGCAGGTTCGCACCCCAATCCCCAGTTGAATTAATGTCCGTCTATTTCTGGAACACTCGGGGCCTTAACAATAAAGCTAGACGTGCAGATCTGAAGCATGCTGTGCGTAAGTTACGTCCTTCTGTTGTATGTTTACTTGAAACTAAAGTTGAATTATGTAATGCTAGTCGTATTAAATGGTGTTTTGGAATGGATTGGGAGAGCCTGGATAATAGAGAACATCATAAGGGGGGCCGCATTGTTGTCTTCTACAACTCCAATATTTGGCGGGTCACCCCTACTGCTGCTTCTAATCAGCACATCTCTGCTATTTTCACGAACTCGACGGGATTTGTGATGGGTCTGATGGCTGTCTACGGCTTCAATTTGACTACCGCAAGACTTCCTCTATGGTGCAATCTACAGGCTGATTCTAATTTATTCAATAATCTGCCTTGGTTGGTTGGAGGGGACTTCAACTGTGTGAGGAGCACCCATGAGAAGCTAGGTGGTCGGAATGTTGATGTTATGGCGATGGATGATTTTAACTCTTGTATTGGGGCCTACAATCTCACTGATCTGAAAAGCACGGGTTCCTGCCTCAGTTGGAAAAACAGACGTATTGGGGGAATGCGTATTTCCGCCAGGCTAGACCGGATTCTCTGCAACACCAACTGGCAATCTCAGATGGCGCATTCCTAATATGATTATCTATCTATGGGCACCAGTGGTCATGCATCTATGCTCGTCTACCTTCTTCCTAAGGTCAGATCTAAACCCAAGCCTATCAAATATTTTAACGCATGGGCCTCCTTCCCAAATTACAAAGATTTCGTTACTATGCATTGGGGCCGGCCTTATGGGATTTTGAGTCTGAGAGACCTTCAGAATCACCTTAGTGACTTCAAATATTTATTAAAAACCAGGGCTACAGAACATTTGAAAACATTGAATGTTAACGAGTGCAGGTCCAAGCTCTTAGCTATTCAAACTAATTTGAAATTGAAGTTTGATGCTTCACTTCAGAGACAGGAAATTCTTGCCTCCCAAAATCTTGGGAAAGCACTTGATATTGAAGAGGAGGACCTAAGGCAAAAAAGCCGCCAGAATTGGCTTACTCTTGGAGATAGAAATTCCAAATTCTTTTATACTGCTTTGAGGGCGCGGCACTGTCATAACAATCTGCATCACCTAATTACTCAGGATGGAAAAATGAATTCTAATATCGATGCCTTGCGTAAGGAAGCCCCCCTTTTTTATCAGAAGCTATATCACCATGAAAATTATTGGAATGTATTCCCAAATATAATCCCAAAACGAAAGATTGCTGAGGAGGCGGCGTGTTGGATGGATTTGCCTGTGACCCCGGCTGAAATCAAATGTGCTTTGTTTCAAATTGGTGTTGACAAAGCGCCTGGACCAGATGGCTTTAATGCCCATTTCTTTCAAAATAATTGGTACACCATTGGGTCTGATGTGATTGCTGGTATTTCAAATTTTTTCGTATCTGGTAGGATGGTGCCTGGTGTCAACCATGCTTTTTTGACTCTGGTACCAAAGAATGCCAATGCTTCTGTCTGGGGGACTACATGCCGATTGCTTGTTGCAATGTCCTGTATAAAATCATCAGTAAGACTCTATGTAACAGATTGAAACATGTCATTTCAGATCTGATCTCTCCTCATCAAGCTGCTTTTCTCAAAGATAGGTTGTTGGCAAATTGCACGCTCCTTGCCCACGAACAGATCCATGATTTTAGCAATCCAATGGGTGCCAGATCCTGTATTAAATTGGATCTACGTAAGGCGTTTGATAGCGTTAACAGAGAGTTTATCCTCTTCCTCCTTCATCAACTGGGGTTCAAAGGCACTTTCATTAACCAGATCTCGCAATGTATTTCTACTCCAATGTTCTCAGTACTAGTTGATGGTTCTCCTGAAGGGTATTTTGATTCAAACAGAGGTTTGCGACAGGGTGACCCACTTTCTCCGTATTTGCTTGTTCTTGTAATGGAAGCTTTCTCACTACTTATGGCCATTGCAGATTCTACAGGAGCTATTCATCCCATGCGTAGGAGCAACTCTATTTCTCATCTACTTTTTGCTGATGACCTCTTAGTTTTCTGCCGTGCTAATTCATATTCTCTGCATGGTCTCAAGGATTTATTAGACAGATTTAATCTTCTATCTGGACTCCAGGTCAATTGGGACAAGAGCTCTACCATTATCAGTAAGTGGGTTCGTAATGCGATTAGCTTATCTGAGATTCTTGGAATCAAATTTGTATCTTCTTTTTCTACCTATCTGGGTCTCCCTCTATCCTCAAATTACCCCAAAGCATCTCTGTTCTCCCGCCTTGTTGATAAATGTAAGAAAAGGCTTCTTGGTTGGTCCTCCTATTTGCTTTCTATCTCTGGGAAAATTGAATTGGTTCGCTCCGTCATTTATGGTATGGTCGCTTTCTGGATGCAAGCTTACTGTTTTCCTCCTTCTATTATTAGAGCTATTAACTCATCTTGCAGGAAGTTCATTTGGGGTAGACATTCTAATTGGTCTTGGAAAGACATGTGCACACCGAAAAAGGAAGGAGGTATTGGATTGCGACATTTGGCAGACTTGAATGTTGCTTCAGGTATTCGCCTCACCTGGAGAGTGCTTTCTAATAAGGGAATTTGGGCAAATTTTATGAGAAAGCGACATGCGACCGTTGATAATGGATTTTATATAGCCATAGCAATCCCTACACAATCTGGATCATGGAAGTTCATTCTTAAGAACCGTCATCTTTCTCAATGATTAATCAGACGGTCAATTAAGGATGGTATGTCTACTTTGTTCTGGTATGATAACTGGCATCCTAGGGGGCCCCTTAATCTAATTCAAGAACCACATCCTGGCACTGAGCTACTAAAAGTGGCAGACTTCTGGACCGGCTCTGCTTGGAGCAATGTGCCGGCCATCCATGGTATTGGCAACCCCCTATAGCAAATAAATTTAACTCCAGGTAACGATGAGTGGAGCTGGGTGTCTGGACGGCAAGGGTCCTTACGTTAAATTGGGGAAGGAACCCGCATTGCTAGACCGACTTTCCCCTATGTTGATGTTGTGTGGTTCAACCATAATGTGCCGAAATTCTCAATTGCTTTGCTACGGGCTTTACGAGGTAAACTACCAACCAAAGACCAACTTCATGCGTGGGGGTGCATATCGGAACAAACTTGTATTCTTTGTGCCGCAAAAACTGTAGAGAGTGTTGGCCATATATTCTTTGAGTGTGACTACTCCCGTTACATCCTCGTCAGGAGTTTACTCAAGCTTGGCATCACCACTATGGTTCCATCTTCTATTACTGGAGTATGTGATATGATTCTGGCCACCTATAATAAGAAGGACCCGGTGAGCGTATTGGCAAAAACTGCTTTGTCATCAATGGTCTGGCACATTTGGAAACAACGCAATCTGCGCATTTTTGAGGAAAAGTTTACAACAAAAACTGCGTTGTTTGAAGAAATTGCGTCGGACGTCAGGATTTCCCTTAGCCACCTTGATATTGAAGATGTTGTAGACACTACCCCTTTTGCGAATTGGGGTCTTATTGATGCCTAATGTTATTAGGCTTTGTATATGTCATGTATTATATTTTGATACTCTTCTCTGACAGGTAACTTTAGTTGATAGTAAGAGGTTGAGGGTGACGGCGCTTCTGCCCTATCCCCTCTCCTTTTATTATCCCTTCTGCTAACTGTCATTGGGAGTATGTATATTCTTGATATCAATAAAGACTAACTATTGCCTGGCATATATATATATATATATATATATATATATATATATATATATATATATATATATATATATATATATATATATATATATATAACTTTAGTTGATAGTAAGAGGTTGAGGGTGACGGCGCTTGTGCCCTATCCCCTCTCCTTTTATTATCCCTTCTGCTAACTGTCATTGGGAGTATGTATATTCTTGATATCAATAAAGACTAACTATTGCCTGGCATATATATATACTAGTCATACCCCGTGCCCGCGGGCACGGTTCAGTTAAGATTTTCCCCCGCGAAATCTTTATTCCGCAAAAAAATTATTTCTGCAGCCAAATTTAAAAGAACAACAAATTAGCGTAAAAATACAAAAGAATGTAGTGGCACAAAAACTTTCATTGAAATTGGAAATACTGCATTTCATTGAAATTTTAACTTATCAAACTGTGAAATTAATAGCCAAATGTACACCAAAATCCAATTGGCAACTGTGAAAATCCAATTAGTAAACAGAATATTTCATTCAATTCTTTTTTCATTTTTGACATATCAAACTGTGAAAATCATATTTTGGTGTTCATTTGGTTTCATTCAAATTTAAACTGTGAAAATCCTTCATTGTTTCATTCATATCTGTGAAATCCCATTCAAATTGTTGGTTTCATTCATATCTGTGAAATCCCATTTAAACTGTGAAATCCTTCATTTGTTTTCATTGTGTTTCAGTTTATTCACATATGTTTCATTTGGTTTCATTTCAGTTTATTCCAAATTCCATTGTACACCAAATTCAATTAACAGGTTGATTTGGTTTGATATTATTCTGGAATGGCATTTGGTTTGTTATTATCCAGATTGGTTTGATACAAAACCAAATGGCCAAAGCTCTAATAATATTTTCAACTGTTAATTGTATGAAATGTGATATGGTTTGATATAAAATTTGCTTTTCTAATGAATGGCAATTGGTTTGATATGGAAAGGCCTAAAATATCAAACTGTGAAAATCCATATCATAATGGTTTTGATGAGTATATGGTTTTGATGAAAAATCCATACTATCTGGGGTATATGTTAAGCATATCAAACTGGTTTTGATCAAATCTCTACATCATTGAAAATCCATACTGCCTGATGTACTTACTGCCATATCAAGCTCTTAAATTTCATAATTTCATAATATCAATCCATCTCAAACTGTTTTTGATGAAAATCCATACTGCCTGGGGTATATGGTTTTGATGAGCTTTGGACATTTACTTCCAGAATTGCCAGTTTGATTCAAAATGTATATTACATTCAAACAGTGAATACAAACCATATAAAACTTGAATGAAATATGATTTTCACAGTTTTTTTGTAGCATATCAATACTGGAAATGAAATATGGTTTGATATTTCATTCAAGTTTGAAATAAAATTGATAGGATTTTCACACTTTGAATGAAATATACAGTTTTTTCCAGTATTGATATGCATTCAAAATTGTGAATATCAAACCAACATATGAAATCATTCAAACTATGAATATCAAACCATATCAAACCAAAAAACACAACCTAACAAATGCAAATTCAACATTAGAATTTTTTTGTAGCAACTTCAAGTCAATTGCCTTCATATTGTACATAAATATTTCCTCAACAATTGGACACCCTGACAAAAAATTCTGTGAATCAACATTAAAGTTCAAAATTTTACATATTTCAAACAACCATTACAATCTCCATAGTCTCCTACAACAACACAAAATCAACAATCTCCTCATACTACTGTCTCGGTGATAAACACAATCAGCAACTTTAATGATAAACCACAATTACATGTATCAATTGACATTGAAGGTATCAATTACATGAAGAAGTACATGTACGCAATGCAGTGTAACAGAGAAATCATACAAATCATACAGTCCTTTGCCATAAGTTTTTTAAGCACATAAATTGGTTTGTAGAGTAAAATATTTGCTCCAAAACTTTCAGGCAAAATTGTCTCATTGATGCACATTCATCTAGTAACTTGCACTTCCCAGAAACGTCTTCTTTAGCTTCTTGCCCTTTAGTTTAGATGGATGCAACAATAGGCTTTGATGCAATGAACGTAAGGGCTCATATATAAGCTGTAAGCTTCAGCTCCTCCTGCAAGCTCAGTTGGGAATCCCAAGTTCTTCCGCAAACTGCAAGCTTTAGCCCCTCAGGCTCGGTCTGGAATCCTTGAACTCATTTTAACATGATGATTGTGTTGTTCTCATATGTTTCAAGATTAATTTTGTATGATGCAACATTTCCCAATTCAGTATTCCCAATGATATGACTCCCATGTTGTAATCGGCAAGCATTCCCAATGTTCTCAGCAGATCCAACGATGCAAAAAGGACAACTAACAACACCCTGCAAAAATAACAACACAAACAATGCATCAGCTACTACTTCAAAACAAATAGAGGATTGCCAAAAAGAGTACTGTTACAGGCTCATCTACTACTTCAAAACATCCGCTACTACTACAACACAAACAATGCAGTAATGTCAATTTTTTTGAGTTCAATTTCATCCAGTTCTCAAAAATTTTGAGTCTAATTTCATCAAGCTCTTAAAAATTGGTACTGTTACAGGGTCAGAAGTTCACCTGTCAAAAGTTCTCAAAAATTGTTGAGAATTCAAAAGTTCACATGTCAGAAGTTCAACTGTCAAAAGTTCTCAAAAAAATTTGAGAGCTCAAAAGTATATCCAGTACCAATTTTTGAGTTCAATTTCACCAAGCTCTCAATTTTTGACCCACATTTTAGTTCCATCCTACAAAAAACATGATATCCTAATAATGAGAAATGTGCCTGTCAAAAAATGATCCAAACTTTTTAGTTCCATTCTGTTAACTAATGAATGCTAGTTCCATCTTGTTAACTAATGAATTGCACCTGTCAAATGGTTCCATGACATGATATCCTATATGTGTTTGTTATGAGTTATTAGAATATCCTGTTAAGTAATGAATTGCAGCTGTGAAATAGTTCTAGGACATGTTATTAGGATATCATGGTTAGCTAATGGTGTTAAAATAGAGGTTAGTTCGCGGGTGCTTGCATGATCGCATGTGAGAGCTCTCATTAATTTAATGTTGAGGTTTTGGTTCAGTTAAACCCAACCGATGAGTTGTTTCTTCTATAATACATATATTGCTGGGAAATATAGGGGTGTCACTGTAAGTATTATCATGTTTAAAAATACATATACGGTTTAGTTAACAGGAAATTGTTGACACCATTAAGAAATAACTCATATAGGACATCCTGTTAACTAATTAATTGCAGCTATCAAATGGTTGCAGCACATGTTATTACGATATCATGTTTTGTTAACTAATGGTGTTAACACAGAGGTTAGTTCCATATGCATATGCTAGTTCCATCATGTTTTGTAAACTAATGAATTTCAGCAATATGTATTATAGAAGAAATATATTTTCAACTGCAATTAAACTTAACTAATGGTTCAAGGATAACTTTTCAGCATATATTTGATAACTAATCATCCATGTTAAAATATCAAGTTAAAATATCAAAGTTTGGATTATTTTTTTGCCTCGATTGACACACAAAAGTTTTCTAGGATGAAAAAGTTAAAAAATGAAAATGTGCCATCATGTTGACCAATGGCCAAGTTCTCATATATTTAACAACATAATGGTTCCAGCTAATCAAAAAATTTAAATTAGCAATAATCTAACAAACTCAACAAAGTTAACTTGCAAAACAAAAAAGCAAAAAAAAATTAGATAACAAACCTGACTTTTGATGTTCAGGGCTCAAAATCCAAGTGCATCCTTCATGTCAAAAGAGAATACCTAATTGTCTGCACGTAGAAAATCATAATGAATTTTATGAAATGATTTTGCAATTAAATGAATTTTGCTTCATGGCATGGTTTCAGTAACAAACCTCTGGTTCATTTACAATATTCATCCCTCCCCCCATGCTAATGAATTTTGCAATTAAATGAATTTTGCTTCCATGAGTGCATGCTAAGCATAAACACCAAGCTAATGCCAAACTTCTTGCAACTCCTGAGATATTTGCTCTGCCTTGTTGTAAATCCCTCCCCCCACAAAGGCATTACATCAGGATGAAGGAACTCTTGAACATAATCCACTCACAAACCTACATGAAGTATGCATATTAAGCCGATGACATCTCGAATATTCAATGGAGCCAAGCCATGAGATTAATAGAGTTCATTTCCAGTTTCCATGAATCAGGGCATTTCAAATCAAGACTACTAATTGTGTTAGACTTTTCTCACATTTCTGAATGGGAGATAATAAGACCGTGGTTGAAAATACATCGTACAGACACTATTAGATTCTACTTGCCTGTTAAGGTGAGGCTCGACGGCTACATTGATGATATCATCCCACAAATTGTGAGGAGGTGGAAGCATGTCAAGTGAAGCCCAAATCCTTTCAGTATCCACTTCCTTCTGTACAAATTCTAAAAGTTGCCGAGCCATGGTGCCCAGATCCACACTTTCATGCAAATCACTTAAAAGGAAGAAGAATTGTGTGGAATAAAAAAGCACATGGAGATCTCTCGATTATCCACATAAGTTTGGTTTGAAGAAAAAGCTCCTTCCATACAATATGTCAGTCCTCAATCAGAAATTATATGGAGTAGAAGGGAAATGCACAGCACATGGAAATAAAAAAAGCACAGGGAGATCCTTTTAAAGTAATAATATGGATAACCACACAACAAAAGATTTGTCACTTATTTGACACCAAATACAAACTGTAATTGTAAATAAAAAAATACAAACTGTAACAAATCCTTGCCAAACCTCAGGCATTCCTTGGCATTATTTCATAAGGTATCCATTTTGATCCACAAATCATAATCAACCTTAAGTAGGGACTGTTCAGTCTTAGACACATCTTATTCATTAATGATCATGACGCAGTCATTTCCCTTGTAGTTTTGGTAGAGTTGCGTTATGTGTTTTCTATCAAAAAAGCACATTCAATATTTTCTTATAGTCAAAATTTATCTCCAAATAATTCAAGTTCTTTAACACATCCATAATCTTGCATTCAATTATATAAAATATCATATATAGGTAAGTATTCATGTATATATACAAATATATATATATGAACTATCATAGCAATGTGATTATTTGTCTCAATAGCTAAACTTTCAATCTTTCTGTTTCCAAAACTATTTATGCATAATAATCCTAGGAACTACTTATCATTAACAATTTCATTTCATCTAATTATGGCAGCTTTTCCGGAAAATTATATCCTTTAGTTTTACCCTTTTATCCGTTGAACTGAAACAACTCATTGAACCATCAAATACCTTGATTTCTCTGATAAAAAAGATTACCTGTCAATTTGCTTATTTATCCATTGCTTGCCAGAATCAGGCTCCACAAAGGATTCCTGCAACTCCACATTGTAGGCAGAATGGAAAACTCTGATATTTCTAATAAGATCATTCAATTCAGCTACATTCATATCACAAAATATCCTCCTTTTTGGGTTCTGACACAACATTTTCCTCTTCTAAAGCCCAAGCATTAATCATTTGGAGTAGACTGGCTTTATCTCGGGGGTTTCCACTTGTTTCTTTAATGTTGTCTCTTTACATGCGAATCCAAATTCTCTATAACTACAGAGCTACATCAATAATACCAGTGGATTTAAAAGTAGGCCAGAGTGAGACATGAAAAAGACGATTGATATGGATACAATGGAAGTGTATGACATGGAGATTATGTAGGTTTGCTGGATTGGAGTTATGTATTTTTTGTGTTTATCTTGGAGACTTGATCATGAACCTACCAGATAAGTTCACTCAGAACACTAAGAGATAATTAGTCAATGTCAATTATGGGTGTAGATTGATAGCTGTAGGGATCGCATAGATAAAATATGCGTTGTAACAAAATAATTGTTTCATCCAAATTTTATCACAGACAACAACAAAGTAGCAATGTAACTTGTTTGAAACTTTTTCTCTTTGAAATTTTTCTCTTTGAATGAAATTTCTTATCCATTTTTCTCTTTGAATGAAATTAAGTTGAATGAAATTTTTCTCTTTGAAATTTTTCTCTTTCAAATGTAACTTGTTTGAAACTTGATGAAAAAATGAGAAAATGAAATTTGATGAAACTTGATGAGAAAATGAAACTTGATGAAACTTGATGAGAAAATGAAATTTGTTTGAAACTTGAAATAAGCTTTTGTTACGAGGAAATGGATAAGAAATGAAATTGGTGAGTAACATTCAACTTTAATCAAATTTTTATATGTTAACTTGAATACATTCAAATTTCAGCATAGACTTTTGTAATATCATTCAGCCAAATGACAGTAAATACACCCAATGACATTAAAAGAATCACAGTGAATGATATTAAAAATCAAGATATTAGAATACATTCAACATATACAAAAATCACAGTGAATACACCCAACTGCAGACCAACATTCATGTGTTAACTTGATGTGAAAAATTTTCATCCAGTTAAATTTTTCTTGATGAATTTTCATCAAGGTAATTTGATCAAGCAAAAATTTCATTCAGCCAATGTGAATACACCCATAACTAAAAATGTTCAGCCAATGTGAGTGTATTTGATGAAATTGCTTATGGGTGTATTCACATTGGCTGAACTAAAAATATTGGCTGAAATGTTCAAATACACTCAAATACACTCATAAGCAAACTTTTTCTTTTGTTATACACCCATAACATATTGGCTGAAATGTTTGGCTGAAATGTTTGCTGAATTATTGGCCAATACACTAAAATACATATTTGCTGAAATGTTCAAATACACACATATGTTCAAATACACCCATATGTTCAAAGAACTAAAAATATTGGCTGAACTAAAAATTTGAGTGTATTTGATGGCAAGGGTTTTGAACATATTTGAAGATTGGCTGAATGAAATTTTTGTTCAAATACACTCAAATTGGCTGAACATGTGTATGGGTGTATTTTTGTTCAGCCAATGAAATTTTTAGTTCACCCATATGTATGTGATGAAAATTAACCCAATCTGCTTATGGGTGTATTCACATTGGCTGAACTAAAAATATTGGCTGAAATGTTCAAATACACTCAAATACACTCATAAGCAAACCTTTTCTTTTGTTATACACCCATAACATATTGGCTGAAATGTTTGGCTGAAATCTCTTATCCACAAATTAAGCTCTCAATATTCTTTCAATATTCTTTCAATATTCTTTCACAAATCTCATACTAATACTCAGTTCTCAATATTCTTTCAATATTCATCCAATATTCTTTCATATCAAGCTCTCATCCAATTTCTGAATATGAAAAAAAAACAATACTAAAGCTTTCATTTTCAAACACATTTCTCAATATTCTTTCAATATTGACTGTCACTCAAACCCAACATTCAAAAATTAAGTTTATAAAATTCAGTTTATAAAATTCAGTTTATAAAATTCAGTTATTCTTAAAATATTCTTTCAATTGCAAACTCAAGTATATGTCCTGTCTTTCAAGATTAACTAAACCCAACAGTCAAAAATTATATATGAAGATCTCATATATCAAATACACTCAAATTGGCTGAACATGTGTATGGGTGTATATTTGTTCAGCCAATGAAATTTTTAGTTCACCCATATGTATGTGATGAAAATTAACCCAATCTACTTATGGGTGTATTCACATTGGCTGAACTAAAAATATTGGCTGAAATGTTCAAATACACTCAAATACACTCATAAGCAAACTTTTTCTTTTGTTATACACCCATAACATATTGGCTGAAATGTTTGGCTGAAATCTATTATCCACAAATTAAGCTCTCAATATTCTTTCAATATTCTTTCAATATTCTTTCACAAATCTCATACCAATACTCAGTTCTCAATATTCTTTCAATATTCATCCAATATTCTTTCATATCAAGCTCTCATCCAATTTCTGAATATGAAAAAAACAATACTCAAGCTTTCATTTTCAAACTCATTTCTCAATATTCTTTCAATATTGACTGTCACGCAAACCCAACATTCAAAAATTAAGTTTATAAAATTCAGTTTATAAAATTCAGTTATTCTTAAAATATTCTTTCAATTGCAAACTCAAGTATATGTCCTGTCTTTCAAGATTAACTAAACCCAACAGTCAAAAATTATATATGAAGATCTCATATATCATTGCTATAATATCCTCTCAACCTGAATGTGACTGTTGGGTTTATATGAATGTAATATAAAAACAAATATGAAGATCTCAAGACAGGACATATACTTGAGTTTAACTAAACAGGCAAAACAGGCAAATTATATATTACAGGCAAAAATTGTATTCTACATGTTGAAGTTGGAATAAACATTTGGATCAGCAAGCTCATATCAAGCTCTTCACAGGACACTTTCAGGAAAAAATGAAGTGCTTATCAAAATGAAAGTTTGTGAATATTGCATAGAGAATTGGGTGTATTGAAGCTTTCATCCAATATTCTTTCAATTGCTGAATATGAAAAAAAAACAATACTCATTTCAAGCTCTCATCCAATACTCATTTCTCAATATTCTTTCAATATTCATCCAATATTCTTTCATATCAAGCTCTCATCCAATTTCTGAATATGAAAAAAAAAATACTCAAGCTTTCATTTTCAAACTCATTTCTCAATATTAGAATTGTTATATCTCTAATAGAATTGTTATATCTCTATTAGAATAGAATTGTTCTAATAGAAATTTCAGTTTAAATTATATATCTAATAGAATAGAATTCACAGGACAATGCTATTAGAATAGAATTAGAGATATAATTTAAATCTTCAAGCTTCATTCCTAACATTCACAGGACAATGCAATAACATTCACAGGATATCCTGGAGCTTTGAGATCCTGTTAATTTCAATTGGGAGTTGATATCCTGAGAATATTCACAGGACACAAAATCCTGAGAATATGTTGCAAAATCCTAACATTCACAGGACAATGCAATAACATTCACAACATATTCACAGGAGAATTTTGTGTCCTGTGAATGCAATAACATTACCAGTTGCAACACATTCAATTGGGTACAGTAAAACATTCACAACATATTAACAAAATTCAATTGGGTACATTCCTAACATTCATATCTTAACATTCATATCCTAACTTTAATAACTTCAATAACATGAATATAACTCAGAAATATCACTCAAACATTAGCCTTGAAATATCACTCAATATTAAATCATCCTCAATATCACTCAAATTTCAGTTCCAAAAAACATGGACAATACAAAAATTGATTCACAAGATTCACAGTTGCAAATTCTCTCAAACTCAATTCTCTCAATTGCAAACATTCATAATCTTCACTTGATATCAAAAATGAATTGAGATAATCTGAATTTGAATTGAAATTGCTTTTGAACTTGAAATTTTAAGTACGTATTCAAGAATCATCAAAAAAATTTAAGTACTCAGTTTTTGTTAAATCATAAATTTTAGTTCCTATACTGAATACATTCCTATGCAAATTACTTAGTTTTTTTTAATAGTTCCTAAAATTTGCATACATTCCTAAGCATAAATTTAGCATAGGAACTATGCAACTGAGTACATTCCTATGAAAATTACTTAGTTCCTTGGCTAAGTACTCAGGAATGCTAAGTACTGCGTAATTTGCTGAGTACATTCCTAATGTATGCTAAGTACATTTGCTAAGTACTCAGTTTTGCTAAGTACTCAGTAATTTGCTTCAGTTGCATAGGATTTTTGAATAGTTCCTTTGCTGAGTACATTCATAACCAAGTTATCCTTGAGAATATCCTGATAACAATCAATTTTTGAATTTGAACATTTTTTTAGTACTCCTGTTATGGCTATCATTGTAATGGCTATCAGGATAGTCATAACAATGATAGCCATAACAATGATATTCATTGTTTTTTTGAAGATTTTTTAAGTACTCCTGTTATGGCTATAATTGCTTTGAATTTGAAGATTTTTTAAGTACTCCTATTATATTTAAGTACTCATGTTATGAATATCCTGATATCATTGTTATGGCTATAATTGTTATGAATATCCTGATTTTTTAAGTTCGCAATCCAAGTATAAATTCAATTTAAGTTCAGAATTTGAATTTAACTTAAAGTTATAACACTGGGAACTTTATTCTATGTTATGTCTCTAATGCTATTGTCCTGTGAATATTTCAGTGATATTTCATATCACTAATGAAGTGTCTATGTAGATAACTTGTCTGATATTTCAGTGATAGCATATTCAAATTCTAATTCTAATTCTATTCTAATTTAAAACTTCAAACTGCACTGGTGATGATTAAACTAAATCTTCAAACTTTATGCTATTAGAATAGATTGAGAACTTTATTCTATTTAAAATGAATTAGAATAGAATTAGAATTAGAATAGAATAGAATTAGAGATATAATTTAAATCTTCAAGCTTCATATGCTAACTTGTCTGATATTTCAGATAACTTAATAGAATTAGAATAGAATTAGAGATATAAATGAATAGAATCGCATTGTCCTGTGAATAGGCTATCTGAGTTTAAAATTCACAGGACTCCTAAAATTGTGAATAGGCTATCTGTTAGAATAAGTACTCCTAAAATTCTAAGTACTCCTAACAGATATGCTAATAGATACTCCTAAAATTCTAACAGATATGCTAACAGGATAATAGATACTTAGAATTTTAGCATATCTGTTAGGATATCCTATGAATAAGTACTCCTAAAATTCTAACAGGACAATGCTAACTTTAAATTCTCACAGGATAATGCTAACTTTAAAATTTTAAACTTGATAATTCTCACATGATAATTCTCACAGGACAATGCTAAGTTTAAAATTCAAGTTTAAATTGTCCTGTGAATAAGTACTCCTAAAATTATCCTGTCAAAAGTATCAGCATATCCTGTGATATCAAGTTTAAAATTCACAGGACAATGGTAACTTTAAAATTTTTAGGAGTACTTATTCAAGAGGACTAAATTTTTAGGAGTACTCCTGAATACTAAATTATCCTGTTGAGAATTTAGTGATATTTCTCAAGTTATCCTATTTAAATATTTCAGTGAATTCTCAAATTGAATAAAATTATCTTGCAGATGCTTGATATTTTAAGAAATGTTTGTAAAACAGTTTTACATTCTCAAGCTTCATCCAAGCTCATCCATTCTCCTATTCAAGCTCATCCAAGCTCATCCATTCTCAAGCTTGATATCAATTATCTTAGCAGGATAATTAACAGCTGGTGTGTATGGACATATGTTTTTTTAAAGTTTGATATCACAGGATACATATCAGGACAATTATCCTGCCAAATTCACAGGACAATTATCTTAGCAGGATACATATGTCCATACACACCAGCTGGTGTATACACATTTAAAAATTATCAAGCTTGATATCACAGGATAATTAACAGGACAATTATGAAGCTCTCAAGCTCAAACTCAAAACACACCAACTGCCAAATGTCCATACAGTAAATGTTCTAATTCAAGTGTCAAATGATCATGCCAAATGTCCATACAAATTTTTAAATCAAAGTGTCAAACTCTAAAAAACAGAAGTCTAATATTCAAAACATACTCTTAAATCAAATTTCTTCTAGCTATAAAATTTAAGTTTCCAATATTAAAATTTCTGAAAAATGATAAATGATTCTTATGCAATGAAGCCACAAAGAGGGTGATTGAGGGTGCTTGAGGGGGCTTGAGCTCTCAGCTGCAAGGTGAGGGTAAATTAAAAGAAGAAAATGTGAGTGCGAAATAAAAGATGAGTTCTTGATGTGCTTGCCGTGATGTTCTTCCTTGATCTCCTTGCTCTCCGTTTAGGGTGCTGGAGGTAGAAGATGGTGCTTGAACTCTCCCGTGATGAAGCTTAAACAGCTGTGCTTGCTTGATGTTCTTCGTTTGATCTGCTTGCTCTCCGTTGATCTGAGGTAGAAGAGGGTGCTGGAGGTAGAAGAGGGTGCTGGAGGAGGTTGAAGATGATGAGAAGGGAGTTGGAGGTAGAAGAGGGTGCTGGAGGAGGGAGCTCTCAAAGTTGATGGGATGATGGCGAGAAGGGAGATCTCAGTTGAGCTGCTTGTTCTTGGCGCGCAAAGGTAAGAAGGAGAAAAAATCAAATAGGGATTAACTGTGATGTGATCAAATTTTTTCCCCCACAAAGTTGATGGGATCAAATTTTTTTCCCCCTCAATTGAGTGCAATGTAAATTTTTTCCCCCCTCAAATTTAAACTGATCTCAATTTCTCTTATCTCAATTTCTCATATACACAAATCTACATATAAACAACACACCCAATTATACATAACCAATATCTCTTAACCAATATCTCTTATCCATTATCTCTTAACCAAAATCTCTTATACAACAATACCCCATAAACAAATACAAATCTAAACATAACCAATTTCTCTTGTCCAAAAACTCTTATCCAATTTCTCTTGATAACATCCCGGTTTTATAATATATATATATATATATATATATATATATATATATATATATATATATATATATATATATATATATATATATATATGGATTAATGAGTATCTTACGCCATATGAGATAGGCTCTCATACGCCCTCTCACATAAAGCAACCAAGTACAAACCCACATGGGCTTGTACTTGGTTGTACTTGGTTGCTTTATGTGAGAGGGCGTATGAGAGCATATCTCATATGGCGTATGATAGCCATTATTCTCATATATATATATATATATATATATATATATATATATATATATATATATATATATATATATATATATGGATTTAATGTAGAAAAGCTGCCACCTGATCCAATGGATCAGGTGGCAAGAGACAAAAAAGGTGGGAAGTACAAGCCCCCACATGGGCTTGTACTCGATGGGTCCCACCTTTTTGTGTCTTGCACCTGATCCATTGGATCAGGTGCCACCTGCTCTACATTAATCCCTATATATAAATATATATAGGGATTAATGTAGAGCAGGTGGCACCTGATCCAATGGATCAGGTGCAAGACACAAAAAGGTGGGACCCATCGAGTACAAGCCCATGTGGGGGCTTGTACTTCCCACCTTTTTTGTCTCTTGCCACCTGATCCATTGGATCAGGTGGCAGCTTTTCTACATTAAATCCTATATATATATATATATATATATATATCTATTATACATTTGACAGTGATTTTTGAATCCTAGGGCTGACTAGGACAAGCTGACTAGGACAAACTGGTTGATAAAAGACGGCCGGGATTTAATCTTGGATGATGAACGGTTTGGATGAGGGTTTGAGATGAAGGGTTTGTATTAACTCTGCCTTTTGATTTGTGGGTCCATGTGATTATGAGCAAAAATCCACAGCTCTTTGTGTGAGCTGGTGAGAGCAATAATCTGTTTGTTGTGGGGAGAGCAAGGGGCTTTTTTGGAAAGAGCAACAGGCATTTGCTGAGAGCTTCCCCAAAATTGACCCTTCCTCTTCCCCAAAATATGAAGATAGCAGCAAATATTTTGCTAGAGCATCAAAGAGCTTTTCTGGGCTTTACTGGGTCTTGCTTCTCGCCACCAAGGCTACAGTAGATTTCTCGCCACCAAGGCTACAACAAAGGGGACATGATCGGAATCAGGGATCAAGGACCAACCTTCTTCTTCTTCTTCTGTCTATGGCTGCTTCTAACCGGATTCAGAGCCTTGGCAGTCGAGATGGTGTCATTCTGGAACTGCATCAAGGTCGCCCTCTTCGACTTCCGATCCCCCGTCGCTGGCTTTCCAAGCGTCGAAGTGTGGCACATGGCAGCAGAAGGCAGAGTGTGGCAGCAGAAGGCGGAGTGTTTGCAGGGGATCTTGAAGTGTGGCCCATATCAAATCCCTCAGCGTCAAGCAAGTGGGCAAAGCATCAGGGTCGCCCTCTATAATTTTACACTCATCAGGTATTAACTCAGCCTTTTTTAATTTATTTCATTGTTTTTTCAAATTTGATTAAATTAATATTATGGCAAACAGCGATTTTTCAAATGTTTATCAAGTTCCACCGCAACATTTTTCAAACTTGATTAGGATTTATTTCAGTTTCTGTGTGGAAATGGCTACGAGTTTAGAACAACCACTGTTATTGAACAACAAGGGGGCGGCTGCTGTGTACTATGAGAATTGCCCAGGTTGCAGGCTTGATCGAAAGAACGAAGCAAACCCAGGACTACCTTATAGGGAATTTCTTTACATATGGGTTGTGGCCCTCTGCTCTGGTAAAATTTCAATCTCTGTCAACTGGATTTTTGTGTGTGTTAAATTTGTCTGATTTCAACATGCTTTTCGACATTGTTTTCCCTTTGTGCTTTTCAACATTGTTCCTGAGACTAATATGGCAAACAGTGATTAAAACAACAAATCCTGGGGCCCCAAATGGCATGGATCCATGGATTAGAAAGATCCGTTCCTTTTGGCATATTTTTGTATGAATTATTTTTTGTGTTAACTGATCGCAGAAAGTGTTTATCTAGCTGCTCAATTCCTTTATTATTTCACAAAACTTGATTGTTATTGTATGGCTGAAGGCTCGCAAAAGGTCACGGCAAAGACGAGGTCGAACGTGGGGGCGCGCGTAGACGAATATCTTCCCTTACACTTTTGCGCCGATTGGGATCGCCATCCCTATCGGAGTCTCTGTTCTCAGTACAGCTTGGTACTCAGCTAATCTCGCTTTCTTGGTTATTTCCCTTCCATTCTTCAGTGTTTTCATTTTGGATCATTTGTGATGATTTCAGTGGCATTTATGTCACGGTGAGCAGCTTAATTGGTGAGGATGCAAGCTACCGACATCCTCCCTCTGCCGCCGGTGGTAATGCCTGCGTGAGCCTTTTGCAGGGTCGTGCAATCTTTGCTAGCAGGAGTCCGTTTGCTCTTGTCTATATATATATATATATATATATATATATATATATATATATATATATATATATATATATATATATATATATACATACATACATACATCTATTATACATTGGACATCGATTTTTGAATCCTAGGGCTGACTAGGACAAGCTGACTAGGACAAAGGGGTTGATAGAAAGAGGAACATGATTAATTGTTGGGGAATGAACGGTTGAGATTAATCTTCAAACGTACTTTTGATATTTGTGGGTCCAACTTTTTTGGGATAAAGATATCAGCGCGCTTTGAAAAAATAAACAAAACGTTAGCTGTCTGGAGAAGTGCAAGCGGCGTCTCTTGCTCTTCCCCAAAATAGAGGAACGGTGAAGAGCAAGCGGCGTCAATTCTTCTCGCAGGCAATAGGGTACGCAGTGAAGGGCTTCACGCCAGTTCATCTCGCAGGCAAGAGGCGTTAATTCATCTCGCAGGCAAGAGGCGTCAATTCATCTCGCAGGTAAGAGGCGCATCTCACAGGCAATGCTCTGAGCTCGCAGGTAAGAGGCGTCAATTCATCTCGCATGGAAGAGCTTCACGCCATTGTCTTCTCACCTGAGCTTCATGCCATTGTCTATTTCTGAAGGTATCATCGCCTCGCCTGAGCTCTTTCTGAAGGTACGCAGCAAGATCTTTCGCAACTTAGCACTCTTCTTTTAACGCCTGAGCTCTTTCTCACCTCAACCCTCAGATCTAGAGTCTTCTCGCCTCAACCCTCAGAAATCTCACCAAGGCTGGCAAGAAGCATCGCACAACAAGAGGCAAGAGGCAAGAGCCAAGGCTAAAACAGCCTTCTTCTCGCAAGAACCCAGGTTATTAAACTGATGCAAGCTGAAAATTAAACTAATTTTCTGGAATTAAACTGATGCCTTCTTCTTCGCAACTTAGCATGCTTGGTTTTTGTAATTTTTTTATGGGTTTTGAATACTTTATCCCTTTTCAGCATGGTTATTAAACTGATGCAAGCTGAAAATTATCCCTTTTTTGATACAAATCATTCCATTTTGATAAACATGCTGAAAATGACCAAATCATTCCAAATCATTCGAGGTTGAAGGCCATTTTTTGGGTTCGTTTGGAAAAACCCAGGTGCTTTCATACACCGTTTTGAAACCACAGGTGCTTTCAACGGGGAATATGGCTATTTGAAACCACATGTGTGTTTTTTGGGTTCGTTGTTTTTTTCACATATTAATCTTCCACTTTTGAAACCACATGTGCTTCAATTATTGGGTTGGAAAGTTGCAACCCCAGCAACCACAGGTACGTCAACCACAGGAATCATGCACATAAGTTGAAACCACATGTGCTTCCCTTTTGAACTTGCGAAACAAATTGATTTATCGATGGATCATTTACCAGGTTAGCTGCTTGCAAAGTACACTCTCTCATATCAACAGCAAGATTAGCAAGATCATTTCAGACAAGAGCAAGGGCGTTCTTTTTTTTGCATTGAGTGCTAAGTTCATTTTGTATTAGTTTTTGGGATTTGTTTCATCTGTAGGAATTTTCTGTAGGAAAAATATGCTATCACATAATGCATCCAAATTTCAGACCATGCCAAAAAGTTAGTTAAAAATACATCTAAAAATTAAAGGATAATAACTGCTATGGAGTTACCTCTACCGTCAAAGGGTGTATGGCCACGAAGAATTTCCAATGGAACAATGAGAGGGGCCTGATTAAGATCTGAATACACCATTCCGTGAAATACATATGCTGTGCAATCATCAGAACATGATGCAAACAGAGGGTATGAATGATGGAATGCAACATTTGTTATATCCTTCGAGTGAGTCCTGATGACATTAGGCCAAAACAAACACGAAATTAGACAAGTACTCCTATTGTTACAAGCTAAACTGGGACAAAACACAATAGGCAATTCAAGCTTAAACTAGCATTGATCAATGAAACACACATGCTTAAAGTATGAAGCTGCACCGTGTCAAGCATTCAGTTGGATGCAATATCAAACTCGAGTCATAGTTCTCTGGGTACAATTTTAGAAGTTACACTGTGCAAATTTTTGAACAAAGTAAATTGTTTAGATTTGAGTACTTTTATCTAAACAAAGCAAAAAATTTCATTTTACGAAGGCATTCCATTGTTTAAAGTTGAAGCATTATGTTTTCTAGACCAAAAATATGTTGTGTTTTATGGTGATCCAATCAAATTACATCTATTCAATGTGTTTCTATGTTGTGTGTATGCTTATTTATGTTCTTACTTTCTGGATCAAATGGTATTCTTTGTGGGTGGGTGGGTTTGTTTGTTTAATGTTCTGTGTTTTGTTGGGTTTAATTAAATTGCTCTATTGTACTTATTTCCGTTTATTTTGCCTATATGCTGCTATCTTCTGGATTAGATGGTGCTAATTATGTATGGGATACATGGTTGGGTAACTTTCCATGTGTTGAACTTTTCACAGAGCCAATTTAATAGTATCCAATTGGACACTAAAAAATCGGGTCAGTAATCTACGCTAACGCCATCTTTTTTCTAGGTCACGTGTGCAATAATATTCATCTTTATAAATATAGCTCTATATTTCCCTTTGTCCCATTTGATATATCTCTTGCAACATGTACTTTATGACTCAAATTGGAATAAAAAAATTGAGGAACTTTCATCATGTTTAATAAATTTACTCTTGAGGGACCTTTACAGGTCGAATCAAGTTCTCAATAGGGAATGTCACAGTTTGCTCTATACTATTCTTCTGATCATCCTGCAAATATTTGTTGCTACATTAGATCTGTAACAGTAGAATGTAAAGGGCAGGGGAATGCATCTCACTGTAGGCATTTTTGTGATTGGCTGCCTATATCCAGCTTTGTTAAATTGATCCTTGAGATGCGGCATGTTATATTGTGAGTCATGATAGTAATTTTTTATTAATGTACTCCCTTTTGTTGTCCGCCACTTTACTTCAAATACAGTTAATTATTGAATCATGGGTCAGCTGGAGATTGGTTGCAAGGTCCTATTCTGTATTACCTCAAAGTTTGGCATTTTTTCGTTCTTTTGCCTGAACATATAAATGCATGATTTTGAGTGTAAGGCCGGCACTTATATGTGACATTTTATTTCATGTGCTCATGTTTCTCTTTTTATCTCTGCTTCATTGCTCCCAGAAACATTCTTATTTTCCCTAGGTGTAAACACAAAAATTGTTTTAAGGATGTTAAGTGAAAAGTAAAGCATTTGTATGTTCATTCTTATCTGATTTTGTAACACGCCAACTATGATTTTGTAACATCCTCAACCATAAGCATTTGTATGTTACAATTTATGATTTTGTAACATGCCAAAACATGAAATTGAACTTACGAGTAATTCAGTTAGTATCCAGAAATTTGTTTGTTTTGCCATCTGCGCAGAAGTATCCAGGGGTTTTAATTGTATTAAAATTTGTTTGTTTTACATTCATGTAATCATATGATCAGCTTACATTTTGAGTAGCTGTAGTTCGATCTGACTTACATTTTGATCAGCTTACATTCTATGCCGAAGTATCTTGGGGTTTTAATTTGTTTGTTTTACATTTTCACTGACTTCAGTAGTTCCATCTGCACAAAAAAATTTCAAGCATGGTCTTTTTTACAATTTGTTTGTTGGATAATGGCCTGCACAACTTATGAATGTCAGGTTGGTTAAGTAAACTTCATACATAGTCCATAGGCAGGCATTGGGGCATAGTCCATATGTCAGGTTAGTGTGTCTAACTGCAGTTGTGTTTCTCTGCATCCATCTTTTATAAAATTGAAATCTTTGTGAAGCTGAGACATATTAGTGCACCACTTAAATGCTCATTTGTGCAGGATGGAAGCTGAAAGGTGATGGCTGAGCAACTGCATCTTACAATCTTTCTCATTACAAGGGCTGAAGAAGGTCTCTGCAATATCAGAATGCGATGCAGGTAACTATTATTTAGCTTTCAGGCAGACTATATGGTATATGCTTGCCTAAGCATTTGATATTCTAATGAAAAAAATAATGGGAAACTTTGTTTGTTTCCTAAAACCTGTTGTGCTACGTCAATTTTAATCCCCGACTCATATGTACATGGGATGAGGAGGGGGAGTAGAGTTGTGGAAGTGAAAAATGAGTAAGAAGTTATCCTCTACTTGATAGTTCTCCCAATACAAGCCTTATTGCTTATCTAGCATTATGCCATTAAAAGAGTGGTAAAATCACTTTATGTTCTCAAAAATCTATGAAACTCAGTAACATAATTTTGTCTACATATAATCCATTATGTTACTGAGATATGACCAATAACTGCTGGTAGAGTTATTCTTCATATATGAAACATTTATTGGTGCTATATCTATTCAATTTTGATAACGGGCATCTGAGACCCTACCTTACATGTACTAGCATATGACAATTATCTATTCAACTCTACAATTAACAATTGAAAAAAAAACTCAAACTGCTCATTTGGGAATTTAAATATGTGTGGATGCATTTGACATAAAAGAGTTTTTGACTCTCTTTCTCATTTTAAATAATCTATGCAATAAAGATCTTTTTGAACTATTCCATTTTCCATATCATTCTAGGATGCCACTCTACTGCTGCACAAAGTGTTCATGAAATTGATATACCCTTCATCTTTTTATCCCAAACTTTCACATAGTAGGGGTAAACACCTGTTATGTTGGTAGCATGACTTGGACCGCTACCATCTTTAATTACAAATGACTCTATTTACTGATAGAATTATTTTTTGTTATCATGCATATGCATTTAATTCTTATTTTCTACTTTTGTGTAATAACTTTTCTATATAGTCCATATATTTTCCGGTTATGCTCCTATGATTAGCCACGATTTAATTATTGTTGATAGGTTTCTCCAATTTGTTTTGAAACTTTTCTATATAGTCATTAAGATCTATATATTGTATCTGTCATGAAAAATATGTTTCTATCCTTTCATTTAATTTTTGATAAATATGTTTCTCTCCTTTCATTTAATTTATGATTGCACTTTTAATTTCAAAGTTGGAGATATGTCTGAAGGTACTTTCCCCCTCACAAAAATATAGACTCGCAAATAGTGGAGATCATAAGGCGATCAATACACATGAATGTGTCATGTATGTATCTGTTCTAGAGCCTGTTACTGAGCTTCCTTATATGTTTGGTGTTTGATAATGTTTGTTATGCTTACTAGCAGCTATCATACAAGTAGACTATATGCCAAGAGAGAACATAATTTTTTCAGCAGACATGAATAACACCCAACCTCAGTTTCATAAGTAAGATTTTGTTTATTCATCATCGATCAATGCACATGATTTGGACTGCTAACTTAATGTCGAATGTTCAGCTCCAGACCATGTTTTAGCTCCAACTGGAGGTCCAGAGGATACTGCAAGAACAAATCAAGGTGAAATATTAAAGGATCAAATATATTGTTTAAGCCAATAATTGTACATATTTAGGCCTTTGCACCACACAGGTACATACACACTTGCAGATGAGGATAGAATCCCAAGGGGAAGTACTTGCAATCAGTGCAGAGAAATGCCCAAGTAATGCTAAGAAGTTATGGCTTGAAATCTATGGAAATTTTGGAAGCTGAGAGGCCTGAGCTCTCACAGCTGGTCGCTGCAGTAGACACCGAATGCTCGGGACTTTGTTTTCGGAGGCTACCCCTGTTCATGAAGAAATCCTGATCAATGCAGACTGCTCGACTGAGAGTTGCCTAGCATGGTCGGAGAGACCACATCAATATAATCATGTGACCAGTAATCTAGGTTATTTTTGTAATCGAATCAAGAAAATCCAAGGTATTGCATGGAGTGTTGATTTCTCAAAAGAGATTGATCTCAAGAAGTGATGACGATTGAAGATGCCTGTTTGCATGGTTTAATAGATCATCACTCAGTCTGGAACAATTGAATCAATCACATGTTATGAGAATTAGAATCACCTACAATTCAGAATATATGCTACATACCAAACTTACCTGCAAAAACCAGGAAAAACATTAGGATCCCTAATGATAAAAATATGGTACTTCAAACAGTTCTACTTCTAGGCTTCCATTGTCAGAAGAGATCAAAGATAGTTTCAAGATAAACTATACCTACACAAAATACTAAAGACAGCACATACTGGACCTATGACTTTGCCTAACAAATCCAAGCTGTTTCAGAGTGTTTTCTCACTACAAAGCGTTGACCGTGGAGAACCCGGTCAACGTGGTCGAGGGGCCCGCTTAGGGTCCCTCGGGGGCTTCGAATCGGTGTAGAAGGGGCGAGGGGTAGCCTCGGCCCTGGTTGAGATGCTCGGCCTCGGACAGGAGTGCTCGGCCTCGGCTGGGAGGGGGACGAGGGGTAGCCTCAATTGCCCAGGTAGATGCACGGCCGACGGGTGGCGAGGGTGAGTCTCGGACTCGATTAGGATGCTCGGCCTCGGTAGGACGTGTTCGGCCACGGCAGGCTGACGGTGAGGGGAAGCCTCACTGTCCGGTTGATCGAGTGGTCAGAGAGGGGCGAGGGGTAGCCTCGGCCCGTTGATCTGTTGTCCACCTGCGCAGACGAGAACGCTCGTCAGGGGGCCGGACCTTGGTTCCGGCCAAATCCCCTCCGATGCCTAAGTCAGATAGAGATCTGAGAAAGGAGGCCCGGCGGAGACGGTCCGACTCGTGAGGAGATCGTGACGGCGTCTCTCCGCGCGAGCGGGGGAGGAAGGAGATGAATTGGGGGAACGAGGTTGTTGATGGAGTACCTTAGGTTTTGTTACCTGAGATGCGGTCCCTTTCTTCGTCGTCTTCCTGGCCCTTTTATAGAGCTCCCGCTTGATTACCTCCGGCCCACGTCCCACGCCCGCCATTGATCGTGCCCCATCAGTCCCCCCTCGCCGCCGCTCTCTCCGCCATGCAAGCACCTCCCCATTATCGCCATTTAGTGGTCGCGCGATCGGGGGAGTGGTTTTCGCAGGAGTGGGCGAGCGACCTACGGGTTATTGGGGCCGGGTCGGATCGACGTTCGAGAAGGTCCCTTGTAGGGCCTTTGTCGAATGGGCTTTGAGGACGCAGATGGGCTTTTGACCAGTAGTCGGGCTCTTGGGCTCGTGCTTTGCGGGTCTCGGTCAAATAGGCGTAACAATTGCCCCCATCGGTCGGGTTGATCGGCCTCGGCCGGTTCGGCTCGGCCGATGTGACCTCTGCCGATTTTGACGAGCTCGCCAGTCGATGCCGACTCATTTATTAGTCATCATCATGAGTTGGCCCGTTCGATATTTTTAAGGCGCGGGTGCCGAAGCGCCGTCGGCCTTCAGATGCTGCCACGTGTAGCGGCAAGCTTATCCCTGCCGCTCGCGGAGTCGCCTTAAGTTCGAGAAGCCGAAGGGTTCGTGAACCGCCGTTGGTGGGGTCGATCAGCCTCGGCTCGCTCAGCTCACCTGTTGAGTCTCCTGGGATTCCGAGCGGCGCTTCAATCGAGGCGAGGCCATAAATGCAGGTTATGATGAGGCGGATCGATTGGACTTCGACTGGCACCAATTTCGGAACGCCGTCGACTCTCCGAGCCTCGCCACGCGTTCTTGTCAGGCGCTTCGAATTCTCACCTGGCGTATAAGATCCCCAGTTGTGTCGATCTCCACTTCTCCTTTGCTCCTCCCGGTATTCAAAGCCTTCAGCAACTCGGAGTTCCCCGTCGTCTTCGCTTCTTTGCCTTCTCCAGACTGGTTGAAAATAGGTAATTCCTCTCTTGCTTTCATCTCATGGCTGCTCTTAGGATAGGCGGTTCTGGCCGGAGGACGAGGGGTCCTCCGGAGTCCAGGCGGGGTGAACCCCGGCTAGGGGAGTCAGGTTCCCCCGCCGGGAGTCGTTCTCTTCAAGATAAGGGGAAGGAGAAGCTTTTTCCAGACTACGCCCGTGATGACGTGGCGTCGGCTGCCGTACGGCTTAATGTGCCCCCGGTTGTCCTCCGTACGCCGTCGAGGACCCCTCCTTCAGTGGCCGCGGAGATCCGGGAGAGATATCTCTGCTTCCCATACGAGGTTCGGGTTCCATTTTTCGACGAGCGGATTTGCCTTCCGAGGAGCAATGAGGTCGGCGTCTACGTCGAGATGTTCCACCTGGGTCTTCGCTTCCCGCTCCATCCCTTCTTCATCTAGGTCATGGAACATTTCACAGTGTCCCTGTGTCAGTTCACCCCGTGTTCGATCGCGGTACTGACGGGCTTCGTAACGCTCTGCTGTTCCTGTGGTCTGGAGCCGACTCTCCCCCTTCTCTTCCACTTTTACCAGGTCCAGACGGTCGGTCCGGGGTCATGGCTGCTACTCTGGGTCTTTTGTCAACCAATTTTGTTTTGTCGGTGCCGATCTTGCTTCTGTAGGCGAAGAACTCTGTCATTCGTCGCAAGTAGATTGTTTGTAGGGTGTTTCCTTCGCCTTGCTCCCCTGTAAATAAGACGCATTTTTGTATTCTGGTTAGCTATTATAAACGAAATCGACTTACTTGGACTTCTTGTGTACTTTGCGTTGTCGCCTTGTTCTTGGCTTGGGAATGGACGAAACTGGCGTTGGGGATTCTTCCCAGACTCATGAGCGCAGGGGTCGGTCAGCGAGGGCAGAGCTCCTCGGCTTAGGACCGGCCGGCGTCTGTGCCTGCTGGGGGAATTGCCCCCAGACTTATGAGCGCTAGATTCGGTCGGCGAGGGCGAAGTTCCTCGGCTTAGGACCGGTCGGCGTTCGTGCCTGCTGGGGGAATCGCCCCCAGACTTATGAGCTCTGGACTCGGTCGGCGAGGGCAAAGCTCCTCGGCTTAGGACCGGTCGGCGCCCGTGCCTGCTGGGGGAATCGCCCCCAGACTTATGGGCACTGGAGTCGGTCGGCGAGGGCAAAGCTCCTCGGCTTAGGACCGGTCGGCGCCCGTGCCTGCTGGGGGAATCGCCCCCAGACTTATGAGCACTGGAGTCGGTCGGCGAGGGCAAAGCTCCTCGGCTTAGGACCGGTCGGCGCCCGTGCCTGCTGGGGGAATCGCCCCCAGACTTATGAGCACTGGAGTCGGTCGACGAGGGCAAAGCTCCTCGGCTTAGGACCGGTCAGCGTCCGCGTCTGCTGGGGGAATTGCCCCCAGACTTATGAGTGCTGGAGACGGTCGGCGAGGGCGAAGCTCCTCTTCTTCCTACAGTGAGGCGGCGGTCCCCAGCCTTTTACGTTATTGGTGACATGTCAACTCCGTCGGGATTTTAAATAGAGACAATAAAAAGAATGCGTTTGTACTCTCATGAGTCCTGTCGGACCGGTACATTTGGAGGAAACGGAAAAAAGGAAATGAAGCTAAACAGAGGGATGTAAAACTAGATAACTCCCTCATACTTAGGCTGCCACCGGGGGGAGGGACGTTGCCTGCTCACTCTATGATGCGGAGGGGGCCTTGGATGGTGTTGATCTTCTTCCCCTTGTCCGGCTGCGTGGAGGTCCCTTCTCCGTGGGTCAGCTCGTCGGCCTGATTCCTGGCGTGCCCTCGGCTCATCAGCTTCTCAATGTCCTTCTTCAAATGCCAGCAATCTTCCGTGTCATGACCATCGTCCTTATGGTACTTACAGTACTTCTCCCGGTTCTTCCCGCCTCTTTTAGCCTTCGGTGGGGGGCGATCAGCTCGCTCTTCCTTCTGTACTTGGGCGAGAATGGCGTCTGGGGTGGTGTCCCTCGCGCTTTCTCCCCGCTTCCTGTTCCTCTGCCTCTTCTCGGTCCGGTACCCTTCGGGGCTAGCTCGTCCGCCGTCACCACGCTTGGTCCCTCGAGCGGCTTTTCCTGCATCCTCGGCCAAGGCCTCCTCGGTCAGCATGAAGCGTTCGGCCCTTGCCATGATCCCGGGGAGGTCCTTCGGGGGGTCGTTGTGTAGGGACTTCTTGAGGCCCCTGTGGTGAAGTCCTTTCTTCAGGGCCGTCTGGACCACCAGGTCGGGTGGGTTGTTCACGTTCAGCCTTTCCGCATTGAAGCGGCGCATGAACTGTCGGAGTGGCTCGGCCGGACCTTGCACTATGTTGAACAGATGTTCAGCACCAGGTTTGATCAGTCTCCCCGCCATGAACTGTTTGCAGAACAACTGGGCGAGTTGTTCGAAGCTGTCGATGGAGCGGCCGGGCAGGCTGTGGTACTAGATCCTCGCCGCTCCCCTGAGAGTAGAATAGAAGCCCCAGCAAAGCAGGTCATCGTCAGCTCCCTGGAAGGCCATGTCCCCCTCGTAGTCCATCACGTGGTGTGCCGGGTCTCCTATTCCATCGTACTTTCCCAGCACCGGGATCCGGAATCGGGAGGGGACCCGTGCGTCGGTTATTCTCCGTGACAGGGGGCACCGATCTCCGTGGATGCCTCCAGGGATGCGGTACTCGCCTGCCTCTGGATCGACCAGGGGTGGAGGTAACACCGGCGCCAGCGGGGCTGGCTCCGCAGCCTTCGCCACGCTGGGGGCCGGGCTGTCCCAGCGTTCCCGACTCCTCCTGCGGGAGCTCTTGCTCCGCCGCGATCGGTCTCTCGAGTGGTGTCGTTCGCTTCTCCTGCGGCGGGACGACCGTGATCGATGAGACGAGGCCGTCCTCGATTCGCCGTCCGTCCCTTCGGTCTCTCTTCGGCTCCTTTCAGGATTGGGTGAGGAGGCGCGTGACCTCGCCTGACGAGAGCCGGACAGCGTGAACCGACGCTCCGTGTTCGGTTTCCGGGTGCCGTGGTCGTCGACCACGGCGGACCGCAAGTGTGGGGGACCCCCCGCCCATCTATGGCTGTCGTCCAACGTGCCTCCGTTGGGTGGCGCAGGGCCGACGAGTTGCTGCACCGTTGCGACCAACGTCTGGAGGCTCGCGTTGGTCTCCTGAGCCAGGGCGCGGAGCTGTCCCTGCGTGGCCAGTTCTGAGCCGCCGGTTTCTTCGGTGGAGAGGGTGGGGTGGCCGCTGACGGGCGTGTCCTCGGGATTGCCGTTTGTTGTGCCATTCCCCTCCTCTGGGATGGGGGGCATTCGCTTCCTTCCATTACTGGCTCGTGCCATTGTTGGTGTGGTTTGCTTCTTCGTGGGACGGTTTCTCTTCCCACAGACGGCGCCAGATGTTTCAGAGTGTTTTCTCACTACAAAGCGTTGACCGTGGAGAACCCGGTCAACGTGGTCGAGGGGCCCGCTTCGGGTCCCTCGGGGGCTTCGAATCGGTGTAGAAGGGGCGAGGGGTAGCCTCGGCCCTGGTTGAGATGCTCGGCCTCGGACAGGAGTGCTCGGCCTCGGCTGGGAGGGGGACGAGGGGTAGCCTCAATCGCCCGGGTAGATGCACGGCCGACGGGTGGCGAGGGTGAGTCTCGGACTCGATTAGGATGCTCGGCCTCGGTAGGACGTGTTCGGCCACGGCAGGCTGACGGTGAGGGGAAGCCTCACTGTCCGGTTGATCGAGTGGTCGGAGAGGGGCGAGGGGTAGCCTCGGCCCGTTGATCTGTTGTCCACCTGCGCAGACGAGAACACTCGTCAGGGGGCCGGACCTTGGTTCCGGCCAAATCCCCTCCGATGCCTAAGTCAGATAGAGATCTGAGAAAGGAGGCCCGGCGGAGACGGTCCGACTCGTGAGGAGATCGTGACGGCGTCTCTCGGCGCGAGCGGGGGAGGAAGGAGATGAATTGGGGGAACGAGGTCGTTGATGGAGTACCTTAGGTTTTGTTACCTGAGATGCGGTCCCTTTCTTCGTCGTCTTCCTGGCCCTTTTATAGAGCTCCCGCTTGATTGCCTCCGGCCCACGTCCCACGCCCGCCATTGATCGTGCCCCATCAGTCCCCCCTCACCGTCGCTCTCTCCGCCATGCCAGCACCTCCCCATTATCGCCATTTAGTAGTCGCGCGTCCGGGGGAGTGGTTTTCGCAGGAGTGGGCGAGCGACCTACGGGTTATTGGGGCCGGGTCGGATCGACGTTCGAGAAGGTCCCTTGTAGGGCCTTTGTCGAATGGGCTTTGAGGACGCAGATGGGCTTTTGACCAGTAGTCGGGCTCTTGGGCTCGTGCTTTGCGGGTCTCGGTCAAATAGGCGTAACACAAGCCAAACATTTTTAGCAAATTTCCAAGTTTGCATCACATTTTTGTTCCTCAAAGTTTCAGAATGTCAAATTGGTTCCATCTCAATAATAAGAATGTCAAATTGGTTGCCCTGTCAAATTAATAGTATCACTATAGTTAATTAACAGGAAAAAAATTAAAAAAGGTTGCGTAAAAAACAGTAATAGGCACCCAATTCGCCAGTCTAACTAGCGGACATAAATGTAAACATCAAACCATTACGAGCTTAGGATAAAGGTCATAACTGGGAAGAAGAAACATGAAATCATACTATTTGATATGCAAGTTTGACTGTTAAAATACAAATAATTTGTCCAACAATAATGACCACACATTTTTTAAATTCCATTTCTAAGTAAGAATTTATAATGTTAGGCTGAAATATTCTTCTTTCTTATTTCTGAAAACTAAAATATTTTGTGTGTATCTAAATGATCATCTCTGGGAACTCCCACTGATGCAAATACATGATTACAATTTACAAAGATATAAATTTTACAATCATTTCGATAGGTTTAGGTTCTCCACTAGTGAATCCTACACCAATCCAAGAAGAAGATACTTGGGCCCAATATATATTGTTTCTCAGGTTAGTTGATGAAGTGTCAAAAAATTCTATTACCGTAGATGATTAGCTCCTCTGATTTCTTTTCTATATACAGAATAGACACCAAATGTCCAAACATCAACAAACATATTTTCCACAGTCCGTCTTTTTGGACATCCACGTTCTCCATTGTTGTGCTTCTCTATCTACTTCACCAAGTTAGGTTCATGATTCTTTAACATGCATGCAGCAACACCAATGAACAATGAACAAATCCATTTTCAAGTTTTTGCAAGTCCCTATAATTACATTATATTCTTTTGCAATACAAAACACAGTTAGGAGGTCACAACCTTCCTTTACATGTGCGAGTGTTATCAATAGATCAAGTGATCATTGCAAGTGCCTTTAGTTATCAGAAATAATACCTAATAGCATACATCAATCTCACATTTGTGTCAAAACCCCTAAATACTGATTGTATAGATATACTATGGTACATTTTTAATTTAATTTGCATAATTTCAATTCTAAATTTCACAATCCATCACAGGTTCCAAGAGTTATACATGTTAGCATCTATTTAAACAACTTGGTCTTTCTCACAGCCCCAACCGAAAAAAGGGAAGCACTATATCTATTAAGTAGGTTGGATAAAATGATGTTCTTTTCTTCTTCTTTTCTTACTCAAATATACAATATAAGTAAAATTTGAGGTTAACTTAAATTTTTGGAGAACTAAATAACAATTATTGCGCTTTAATTATTAATTTTCTTTTAAAATTCGGGGATACAAAATTTTGATGGGAAATTTTAAATTATTTTAAATTAACCGTCCTCTAAGGGCACGTGATATGACTAAAATTTTGAGGTTGGAATATTTTAAATGAACGGTTGAATTAAATTTTGTGGGAGTCTAAACTTTTTGGGGGTAAAAACAATTATTGCCATTTAATTATTGTTGTTCGTTTAAAATTAGTGAATCTAAGATTTTTCGGGGGAAATGGTTTAAATGAATTGTGTCTTTAGGGCACACGTTACATCGGGAGGAAACTAAATTTTGGGAAGAACTAAAATTTTTGTGGGAACTAAATTCTATATGAGAAGTAAATTCCAGAGTAACTAAAATTTATGAGAGAATTAAATAACAATTATTGTGCTTTAATACTGTGGAAATAAGAATTTGTAGAGGGGATATACTAAATGAACCGTGCCCTATGGGCACGGGTTATGACTAGTACATATATATACATACATACATATATACATACATGTACATATATGTATGTATGTATATTTTTTTTGAAAGATATGTATGTATGTATGTATGTATGTATGTATGTATATATATGTATGTATATATGTATGTATGTATATATATGTATGTATGTATATATATACATACATGTATATATATATATGTGTGTGTGTGTGTGTGTGTGTGTGTGTGTGTGTGTGTGTGTGTGTGTGTATCGCGATCCTTTAAGAGTGGTTCTCATTCTAAGCGTAGTAAGACCTCAATGGTTAGCCATCTTGTGGATAATCCAATTATGGATTTTGATCACACACTTAAATTAGCCTTAAAATAAAAATCCGATCATACACTTAAATTATCCTTAAAATAAAAATCCAAACGATTTCGAACTTGTTGCTTATGCATTAAATGATACCTTTTTCAACGGCTAAAAATAGTGCATTATGTGTAATAAGTGCTGAATCGATTGTTAGAATAGCTCAGAATCACTTGACTTTTTATTTTTAGGCTAATTTAAGTATGTTGATTAAGATACATGGTTCGGACTACCCATGTGATAGCTCATTATGGAATTTTTCATGAAGCTTAATTGATACGAACTTTGATGGAAATTACAATAAAAAGAGAATTTTATGGTGAAATAGAGGAAAGTCTTGGTTTTTATTGATTTAGAAATAAGAACTCAAGATAAGTTGACCCTTTTCGAGAGGAGGCCGCTCTCTAAGCTTTGTATTCAAGATCAAAGTCTAAATCTCTCAATCTAGGGATCCATGGATGTTTAGAATAATTCTCACACAATATTCAATATATCCCCCTTCATACACTAGCTGGCTCTAATAACACATGACACAAATGCAGGACTTTCAGAAATTACGAAAATGTCCATTGTAGCCGAAAATGGCAAAAAAGCCCCCCTGTCAAGCCGCATGCCTCCTCCCTCGTTGATAAGTGATGACCTTTTCATTAATTGAAGAATTACTAGTCATAATTCATTTAAAGTATTTCCCCGCAAAATCTTAGATCCCCTAAATTTAAACGAATAACAATAAGTAAAGTGGAATAATTGTTATTTTGTTTTCCCAAAAATTGTTGGTCCTCTCAAAATTTAGTTCTCCTAAAAATTTTAGATCCCCCTTAAAATTTAGTTCCATCAAGATTTAAACTCATTTAAAAATTAAAATATTGTCTCCTTCAAAATATTCGATCCCTCAATACTAAACCAACAATAATTAAATGGCAATAATCATTATGTAGTTCCCCAAAAATTTTAGTACACCCAAAATTTATGTCACCGTTCATTTAAAATATTTTCCCATCAAAATCTTGGATCATGTTTAAAATCATAATTTTAAACGAACAACAATAATTAAATCCAATAATTGTTATTCAGTTTTCCCCAAAAAATTTAGTTCCCACCAAATTTAATTCCATCCAGATTTAGTTCCGCACACATTCTAGTTTCCCTATAAAATTTAGTTTAAGTTTAAAATTTTAGTCTCTCATAAAATTAGTTCCCCAAATACAATTTAAACTCTTTTCTCAAAAATTACAAACACTTCCATTATCCTAATCAGCGTCCTAGTCAGCAACCCAAAATATAACTGGAACAAAGCTCCCATGTAGGTCAAAATTCAAAAAAGGTCCTCATTTGTATAATAGCTTTTCAAAGTATCACTTCCTTCTTTTATATATATGGGGAAAAGTTAGGAAAATGACTAATATAATAAAAAATGAGGAACTACAAAAGCGTATCTTAAAGCTAATTCACAAGCAATATCTCCTAGTTGCCAGAGACAACTAACTCTGACAATGGTAGTGGTTGACCATGGTGCAGGAACATCATTAGGCTAGGAACATCATCATACTGCTGCAAAAAGAAAATATCCCTTCGATTAGCTATTGCAAATAAGCAAATATGCATGTGTGAAACTTGCTATTTATAGCCCAATCAACAATTCAAATAAGGGGGCATTCAAGAGAAAAATGAGAAAGGAAAAACATGTTCTGAGAGTGATTTAACATGAGATATATGCACATTTTTCACTTCCCCCACGAATTCATAGTATTTCTTTCTTTTTCTTAAGCAATGATTGGACCAACTATTTAAGAAGCATCTGAATGTAGTTAAATGATAGACGTTATGTAGCATGGATACTTCTATCATTTAACCATACCCCCACCGGACTCTCCAACACCCGTACTAGACATCATTCCTTTGGATGTCTTATACTTTTCAAATGTGTTGTTAATTATATACTTTATTTCCTAAGTAAGAACCTTTTGCAAAAATAATGGAGTATGTTTGCATGGCTCATACACTTCTTTACATAACGTTTCTTTTATATAACATGGTCCTATATGTTGGAAATATTTATTTAATTATGTTTATAAATGTAAGTATGATCATACCTTAGTGATAAATTTAAGTATGTTTCATCATCATCATTCATAAGAATGACTAATTCTTTTCTAAAATCATAAAAATACATGATATGATGTAGTCATTACATATATTATACAACTAGACTGACCTTTGCACTCTTGTATGCATGGACATGTGAATATATACATTCACACATATTCACTCTAATGTGTATATGTATTTTAGTGTCTTGTCGTGACTTCATATCCTTGTCTCAAGGAATTGTTGTCCTCAATGCATGTCTTATCATATCTGTATATTATGACTCTCATGACTGAATTCAAGTTTCATCGCTTCCATACCCCATGTCTAAGTCCTTGCTTCATATAACTTATCTACATTGTGTGTTTAACATTATATTGTTTGATATCACGTTTGTTTTTTGGATATATAATAATATATAATAATATTTAAATTAGTAGTGTCCCCATACCCTACCTTTTACACATTTACAGTGTCATCTGTCTGTATCTGTGTTGATAGTTACTTGCATACCCGTCTCTATGCTACCTAGGATAGCCCTATAAGCATCGTATAATGTAAGCTATAAATCAAAATGCGTAAGCTACACAACTACCAACTTGACATGAGCACACAAGGTTGTCAATAAATAAAAAAACAAACAATAATAAGAATATGATAAATTAAAAGGGGATGAGAGAAGATAAATACGACCCACACCTGTATATACGAGAATAAAATAAATCTACGCATACCCTGGAATCTACACCCAAACACGTTCAAATACTTTGTCAAAGTTTGTGTATCACATAACATGGATAATGATTCTTGTAATTCAGTACTAAGTAGATAATCAAAAGAACATATAGCTATATGAATAAATCCAAGAGAAGACACGTAAACCTTGGTAACGCAGTTCGGTGAGCACACCTACACCTGCAGGGCCATGCCCAGAAAATCAGATAACTCCACTATAATAAAAATGAATACAATCACCAATATCGGATTTCTATTAGAAGGAACATGCTCCCCCTCAATACAAACTGCGAGGGGTGGTCTCAATTAACCTTGTGGAGTAATCTATGCAAGCTCCCCTTGCATGCAAGATCCCCGTGCAAAACTGACTCGAATCAACTCCTTTGATCCCTACCTCGGTAGCTGTCAGTGTAACGACCGGTTTTTAACGTTACTATTGTCTGTATTTCTCTGGTATTTCTATTTTCTTTTCGTATCCTTAGTTAGACATTTTATCCCCGTACCCATACCCGTACCCGTACCCGTATCCGTTTCTATTATTTTTTTCATACTTATTATCATTATCATTATTTTTAGTATCGCTTATTAAATTAATTTTAAACTTTCAAATTCAAATTTGATTTTCAAATCATTTTAAAAGTCAAATGAAAACTTTCCATGTTAGAGCCCATTTAAACCTATTGATTAGCTAATATTTCCTTGATTATACCCATTAAAATCCTATTAATCTTTTCAAACCATTTCCTAATTAGACCCTAGCCACGTTTCTCTATCCTTGGCCGCGCCCAATGTATACTCACGCACACAATTGTTACACACGAACCCCACAGCAAATCACGCACGCACACACACACACGCTGTTTCAATCACACCACTTTTTTTATATATATCCTATGGCTATATAAATCCTTGGCTAATGTTGCAACAACAAAACTTTTGAAAACCCTACTGCTGCTTTTCAAACCCAATTGGAAACGAATTATTAATAAGGAAACATAGCCTTGCCTATAGCCCATTGCTGCTCATTTTTCCACCCTCACGTGCCCTCTAGGACCCTACTCCTCCTTATAAAATTACCCTAAAAACCCTAGGAGCATTCACGTGCTACACCTTTGTAACCCCAGCACACACAAGTAGAAACCCTTAAACTAACTTTTGTACACAGCCTACTCACTCTACTTTCTATTTAATAAAACCTAGGCTAAACTCTAGGCCCTGTTCACAAGCTGCTCTTTCCTTCAACCATTCACGTACTATACCAAACCAAACACATTTTTGAACCACACACACACTAGAGACCATAGGGCTATAATAAGAAAGGCTCTTTTTGCAGCACCCTACACCTCACCCTATCTTATATAACAAACACCCTAGGGTTTTAACTTCTCTCCACCTAACATCTACAGCTGCCGCCCCCTACTTCTTCTTCTCTGGTGCAACCGCCACAGGCCGTCGGCAAGCCATATCTCCGCCCAAACATCCACGGCCTCCTCCCTCTACACGCGTAGCCGCCCTCGCCTCCACCCTCAGGCTACGCAGCTCGATGCCATCAGCCCTGCACACACACCATCAGCCCCCCTCCTACACCCACACGGCCTCGCAACGACAGATCTCCCCCTTCGCGTGCGTGAACGCAACCCGGGGTTCTCTCTCTTCCCCACGCACGCGTACAACATTTTTACGGCCCTCATCCTCGTCGTTAGCCATAGATCTGACGTCGACAACCTCGGGGATCTGCTGTAAACCCTCGCTACTACCTGCAGAGTCCCCCGACGCTCAACGCTCGCTGTTTCGGAGCCGTACGCGTCACCACGAATCTTCGCTGCGTTCCGATTCTCCGCTGCACTACCGGTTAGTAGTTCTAACTCTAAACAACTCTTAACCCACACCGTAATGTAGAGAACTTAATAAAACCGGTTGATTAGACGTCGTAGGAGCTTGTTATAAAGCTGTTTTGATCGAAAAATGCCTATTCTGATTTTATGTTTTGTCAAACCAGCGAACCGTCTTCTCCGTAGCGTAGTACTCATCGAGACATTTCCAACGACACCAAGAACGTCAAAAACAGGCAAGTATACGAATTGATATGAATTTTTGAAGTTTCGGAGCTTTTACGTCACATTCATGTATTGTCGTATAACTTGAAAATTAGACGTGAAATGATGTGAGAAAATGACACCATGACGACCATGACAAAATTTTTGATCCAACAGTATATCATGTGATATACCTTAATTTTAAACAAATAGGAGAAAAAGATATTTTCTGTAGCAAGACCAATAAAAGCACGTGTTCGTCATTATTTTGAGATTGCTATAACTATGTCCAACCCACTTCTGCTGTGTAGAACTGTCACAACAATGTAATGATATTGATAACGGTAAAATTCTGTGAGTCTTGATATGCCTAACAAATATGGACATCGTGAAAATCATGTGCCTCGAAGGCGGAATCGGAATTCGTGATGTCGTGTGAGTCGACTAGGCTGGCTCGTGTTCCAGCACAAAATTGGGATGGGGTTAAGGTTGAGCGGCCACTGGGCGTATGAAGGGTCCTCTCCTCAAGAGCACCACCTGCATGCGATGGGTTAGCGTCAATCACGGTAAACCCCCGTGAGAGGAATGATCTACTCATCACGACCTAAATGCGAGAACCCTAGATTAGATGTGAATTCTTGACATGAAAACTTGAAATGCTAACTTGGTCTCATGAAGATTGATATGCTATTGAACTCAGAGAAAAAAACCTTACTTTAATTCTTGCAACTGCTTAGAACTATATGCTAGGGATGTTTACTTTTCCTTTCAGTATAAATGTCTTGTTAAATTGCTGCAGTCACTTCATTAAAATATTTAATGCTTCTTAAATTCATATCTGTCGTATATCTTGTCTTGGGATGCTAACTCTTTCTTGCAGACCCCTAGCTGACATACATTCATGTTTTTGGATGTATGTCAGATTCTGAGCTCGAGTGCTCGGAGGACCCGTACGTGACGCCAAATTTGGAGAGCCAGGAGTTCGCCCTGACACAGTGCATCTCCCAGCAGAGGACTAGTGGACCCATACTTGCTGCTTTCTTAGTTTACTTTCAGACGTTGTGGTTGCTTTGTGTACGTTTATTTCTGTTGGTACTTTAGCCCAGCTGTTGCTTGTTGATTAATTTCGTGTACGAACATTATCTGGATGTGGCTTCTATTTTTTTGTTATGTTCTGATTGTTCTGATACGCAAATGCAAGAACCTCATCTGTGTTTTTATCACAGACGCTTATTGAACTCGAGCTTCACCGCTCCAGTTCAAGCGGACCGCGTAACGCTCTCGCTTCCGGTGTCTTTTGTGAAGCGGGGCATTACAGGTTTTAGTGGTGGCCCATGCAGGTCCTGCAACTGTGAAATTCAGAACAATGAGAACACTTTTCATTAGCCAAAACATCCAGAATTAGTTCGTACGCAAAATTACTCAAATACCTTGTCTCAGCACGCTAGTAAACCTAATACCAGGATAATAGGAAGAGGTAGTTAGACGCTCGTGCTCGTTAGTTAGACGCCCTTGCTAGGACTTAATATTATCATCTTGGGAGTCACCCTGGCAATTGGTCATCCAGCTCTGACCATATTAGATTTTTGAGTTTCAGTTAGTCGTTCGCTAAGAATTATCGAATCTAGGGCTCAACCGAACGTAACGATCGTCGCATCCGTGCAAGTCAAACTCGAGACGCCTGCAAGGAGTAGACTTCGAAGCGTTAGATATTTCAGATCTATAGATAAGATCTCGATCTCGGTCCTCAACGAACCCTTACCTTGGCTTCCTTATCGCAGTCTAGGACGTTGATGAACCCTAGTTCTAAACTCTAGTCACCCAATGATTAGTTCCTCCCAGATTTTACCATTTCCTAATCATTACACTTCCATGTTAGTGATCGTAGAAAGCCATCGTAGCGTATTCACGGAGTTACTTCTTAGTCGTCCTTACGTTTCGATCGTCGGACCTATTCCTTGTCCTCGATTCACGTAGTCTCTTCGGGTCCGCCATCTTTAACCTTGAACCTCCTCATTGCAGATCCAGTATATTTTTAAAAAGTATTTTCAATATTTCCTGTATTGAATTCTTCGCTAAGTTTAAAAACCCTTTCGAAAACTTTTACTTAGATTTGCCTACATTTCAGTCGACTTGAACCCAATCTCGATTATGAAACCCTTCTAACATGATCTTTAGTTACTATCTTATATCAATATCCTAACATACATCTTCCGCACTTCTATTTCACATAACCTTGTATAACCACTCTATTTTCCTCATGCAATGAACTTTTTTTAAACTTTATTTCTAATTCGTTAGATCAAATGTCACCTCCTTTTCTTACCAATGTATTTCGAAACGGTCATTTATAAATACTTTTAAAATACTTTCCTAAGTTAAATAGGACTTCAAAGTCCTGTGTGTCAGTTTTATAATCATTGTCTTCATATGTTTTAAGAAAAGAAAATTTTTCTTTTTACAAACCTATTTCCATTTACAAAACAAGCACTGCCACACTATGCCCATATTACCCTTTCCCTATTATTTGACTAATCATATTTTACGTTTTAACTTATACCGTATGCTCGCTACTTTACGTAAGTTATAACGATGTCATTATTTTTTACACATATCCTTATCTTCTTAATTATTTAATTATTTATAAATATTTTATGTCACCCAACCAAACTACTCTCTTATCCATCTCACATTCGGAACCGTCCATCACAACATTAACTCGTTGCCTCATTCAACTCTGAATCCTACCCAATTACTTAGTTACCACATTAGTGCTTATCTTTGCTTATGTCAGCCTTAGTTTAAGTATAGTGGGACCATTAGCTTGATTGTGGTGTTATAGTGCATGTATATAGATAGTGACTGTGGACCCGTGTGTGCGAATCTCTATGTGCCACCCATGTATGAGTGTGCTTACCCTGAGTATATTAGTATAGTGTGATTATCTATTATATGTGCGTGTATGGTAATATGTAACATATAGGTATATAGTCGAGTATAGAATAGTAAGTGTTATATTTATACTTAGGCGAGTGATTGGCTATATCACTATAGGAATATTTGTGCGTATCTGATTTGGTGTTGACTAGTTACTAGGGATATATGTACCTTAGTCGTACTTGTTAATGGATGTTATTATATGCTAGTACAGTGATATACTAGTTAGGCATATGATAATAGGGTATAGTTGTATATGCAAATTTGTTATGCGATCTATATGTTAGTATGTCTGGTGTGTGCTCGTGTGTATTTATGTATGTGGTTAGTTATAGGTATGTACATGCACATATATATTGTATAAATAAGTGTGTTTTATGTATAGTAAGATTATAATATTACCCCTACGGGATGATGTATGAGCATGTGTATACTAGGAGGTATGCATATTTGTATTTTTGTGACTACGTATATGTGGGCGTATGAAATAGTATACTAGCCCTATGTAAATTTTGGTTGTGTATACTGCCGTGTGTATATATCTGTCCTATATGGACACGAGATAAGCGTGTAATAGTATAAGTGTGTATATGTAAGAAAAATGAACATATGTATATGTATTTGAAAATGTGTGATATATGAGTAGGTATAAGCATATGGATGTAAATTGTCTCATTATAATGTATGTATGACTGTGATAGAATGACCTTAGTGTCTAAGTCCGCTCACCCCTACGTCGGCCTATTTAAGGAAGTCTGAGGACGTACTTGATCTTAAGGTGGGTAGATTACGATGACCCTAGTGCTAGGAGTAAGGCTTATACGAATCTGTGTATGGTGTAAAGTATTACGTGCATATATATACATGTAGTGATTTATATTATAATGTGTATATGGTAATATGCGATATGTAAAAGTGATTGTACGATTGAAGTATTTTTTTTTTTGAAAGGCGAAAAAATCTATATTGATTAGTGTACAAAATTACAACTAGGTGCCCAGACATGGAAGAGGGGGGAGCGGACACAAGCGTCGTCACCCCCTACTTACATGAAGTAGGAACCACAAAGAAGGAATAGCACAAGAAAGTGTCACTAGTAACCGAGTGACTCAAAAGCTAACGCAGTAGCCAAAAAACCATAAACAAAGACTCTAGTTAACCATTATCCCAAATCTCCCAATTGTCTATAGCTGTTGTCTATACATGTAGTGATTGAAGTATTAATAGACAAAGAATAATTGTATTTATGTGTTAGTGGTATGTGTAAGTGACACATGGTACTATATCATTATAGATAGTGAGTGTATAAGATATATGGTAATATATTGTCTATTAGTAATGATGTGAGTGTGCAAGGTGATAGCACCCTTACAGCTAGTAAATTGATGTGGTGGTGTAGTAAGTGTTAATATTCGCAAATTATAATATTGGTTGGATCGTGTTTATAGGATGGTATTTTATTAACGTGTCATGTTAATATGTAATTAGTAATGTATGTACGTATGTTGTTACTATTATTAGCGTAGACGTTGTTTGGCAATATCAGTAGTAATAATATTGGTATTGATATTGGTATTATAAATACTATTTGGATATGTCATGATGGTTTTTTATCGTGTGTATACATTAGAAGAGAGATGCGAGCGTTACCCTTATGTTTTCCCGGTACCTTAGCCGATAAGATTCCGAGGACGGAATCGTCTTTAAGGTGGGTAGGATGTAACGACCGGTTTTTAACGTTAATATTGTCTGTATTTCTCTCGTATTTCTATTTTCGTTTGGTATCCTTAGTTAGACATTTTATCCCCGTACCCGTACCCGTATCCGTTTCTATTATTTTTTTTCATACTTATTATCATTATCATTATTTTTAGTATCCCTTATTAAATTAATTTTAAACTTTCAAATTCAAATTGGATTTTCAAATCATTTTAAAAGTCAAATGAAAACTTTCCATGTTAGAGCCCATTTAAACCTATTGATTAGCTAATATTTCCTTGATTATACCCATTAAAATCCTATTAATCTTTTCAAACCATTTCCTAATTAGACCCTAGCCACGTTTCTCTATCCTTGGCCGCACCCAATGTATACTCACGCACACAATTGTTACACACGAACCCCATAGAAAATCACGCACACACACACACACACACACACACTGTTTCAATCACACCACTTTTTTAATATATATCCTATGTATAATATAAATCCTAGGCTAATGTTGCAACAACAAAACTTTTGAAAACCCTACTGTTGCTTTTCAAACCCAATTGGAAACAATTATTAATAAGGAAACCTAGACTTGCCTATAGCCCATTGCTGCTCATTTTTCCACCCTCACGTGCCCTCTAGGACCCTACTCCCCCTTATAAAATTACCCTAACAAACCCTAGGAGCATTCACGTGCTACACCTTTGTAACCCCAGCACACACAAGTAGAAACCCTTAAACTAACTTTTGTACATAGCCTACTCACTCTACTTTCTATTTAATAAAACCTAGGCTAAACTCTAGGCCCTGTTCACAAGCTGCTCTTTCCTTCAACCATTCACGTACTATACCAAACCAAACACATTTTTGAACCCCACACACACTAGAGACCATAGGGCTATAATAAGAAAGGCTCTTTTTGCAGCACCCTACACCTCACCCTATCTTATATAACAAACACCCTAGGGTTTTTACTTCTCTCCACCTAACATCTACAGCTGCCGCCCCCTACTTCTTCTTCTCCGGTGCAACCCCCACAGGCCACCGGCAAGCCATCTCCCCGCCCAAACATCCATAGCCTCCTCCCTCTACACGCGCAGCCGCCCTCGCCTCCACCCTCAGGCTGCGCAGCTCGATGCCATCAGCCCTGCACACACACCATCAGCCCCCCTCCTACACCCCCACGGCCTCGCAACGACAGATCTCCCCCTTCGCGTGCGTGAACGCAACCCGGGGTTCTCTCTCTTCCCCACGCACGCGTACAAAATTTTTACGGCCCTCATCCTCGTCGTTAGCCATAGATCTGACGTCGACAACCTCGGGGATCCGCTGTAAACCCTCGCTACTACCTGCAGAGTCCCCCGACGCTCAACGCTCGCTGTTTCGGAGCCGTACGTGTCGCCACGAATCTTCGCTGCGTTCCGATTCCTCGCTGCACTACTGGTTAGTAGTTCTACCCCTAAACAACTCTTAACCCACACTGTAATGTAGAGAACTTAATAAAACATGTTGATTAGACGTCGTAGGAGCTTGTTATAAAGCTGTTTTGATCGAAAAACGCCTAATCTGATTTTATGTTTTGTTAAACCAGTGAACCGTCTTCTCCGTAGCGTAGTACTCTTCAAGACATTTCCAACGACACCAAGAACGTCAAAAACAAGCAAGTATACGAATTGATATGAATTTTTGAAGTTTCGGAGTTTTTACGTCACTTTCATGTATTGTCGTATAACTTGAAAATTAGACGTGAAATGATGTGAGAAAATGACACCATGACGACCAGGACAAATTTGTGATCCAACGGTGTATCATGCGATATACCTTAATTTTAAACAAATAGGAGAAAAAGATATTTTCTGTAGCAAGACCAATAAAAGCACGTGTTCGTCATTATTTTGAGATTGCTATAACTATTGTTCAACCCACTTCTGCTGTGTAGAACTGTCACAACAATGTAATGATATTGATAACAGCAAAATTCTGTGAGTCTTGATATGCCTAACAGATATGGACATCGTGAAAATCGTGCGCCTCGAAGGCGGAATCGTGAATTCGTGATGTCATGTGAGTCGACTAGGCTGGCTCGTGTTCCAGTACAAAATTGGGGTGGGGTTAGGGTTGAGCGGCCACTGGGCGTATGAAGGGTCCTCTCCTCAAGAGCACCACCTGCATGCGGTGGGTTAGCGTCAATCACGGTAAACCCCCGTGAGAGGAATGATCTACTCATCACGACCTAAAGGCGAGAACCCTAGATTAGATGTGAACTCTTGACATGAAAACTTGAAATGCTAACTTGGTCTCATGAAGATTGATATGCTATTGAACTCAAAGAAAAAACCTTACTTTAATTCTTGCAACTGCTTAGAACTACATGCTAGGGATGTTTACTTTTAGTTTCAGTATAAATGTCTTGTTAAATTGCTGCAGTCACTTCATTAAAATATTTAATGCTTCTTAAATTCATATCTGTCGTATATCTTGTCTTGGGAAGCTAACTCTTTCTTACAGACCCCTAGCTGACATACATTCATGTTTTTGGATGTATGTCAGATTCTGAGCTCGAGTGCTCGGAGGACCCGTACGTAACGCCAAATTTGGAGAGCCAGGAGTTCACCCTGACACAGTGCCTCTCCCAGTAGAGGACTAGTGGAACCACACTTGCTGCTTTCTTAGTTTACTTTCAAACGTTGTGGTCGCTTTGTGTACGTTTATTTCTGTTGCTACTTTAGCCCAGCTGTTGCTTGTTGATTAATTTCGTGTATGAACATTATCTGGATGTGGCTTCTATTTTTTTGTTATGTTCTGATTGTTCTGATACGCAAATGAAAGAACCTCATCTGTGTTTTTATCACAGACGCTTATTGAACTCGAGCTTCACCGCTCCAGTTCAAGCGGACCGCGTAACGCTCTCGCTTCCGGTGTCTTTTGGGAAGCGAGGCGTTACAGTCAGCCTCCCTCCCGAAGTATTTCAATCATGATCTTTAGAATCGATAAACCCAAGAGAAATCCGCATGCCTTTTAAATAAGTCGACTCCCTATAATCTCGGAGCAGTTACGGAAGGCTGTTCAAGAGAATCACATGCAGATTGACAACCCGCAAATCAAGGAATCACTTAGGGCAAGTGATCCCGCAATATCTTCAGCATATCTTGCAAGCAACAATTTCGGTGAATAATGTCAAATATTTCTTCAGCAGATCTTGCAACAATATTTGCGGGTTAACAACTTCTATTATATCTTTAACCAAACTCATACGTAGCATCATACACCTGAACATCTTAGGGAGAATCTATAAGATCTGAAATAGTAAATCATCAATCCTCTAAGGTCTGTCTTTCGTTCTAATAAGCCAGAATATCATGTTGCATATCATGTTGCAACATGACTAATAAACATGACTATTAATAATATCTTCCACAGCAAGATAATTAAGGCCCACTGAAATACCCAAGTGCCACTAACGACAATACAGTCATACCACGTATGACCCAACAAACTCCTCCTTTGGTATTTACTGCACAGTCATCATACGACAAGTTATATAGGACCAATAACAGGAAAGAAAATACGCAAGTTCATTTTCATATGTATCTGAGAAAACCAAAAATACGGAACCCCATATCACATCACATCACATCATATCAGTAGTATTAGCAAATGAGTTTACTTACAGGACTAGACAAATAAGATCACCAGGAACATGGCATATCACAGAGCATGGAATATCAGAGAAACTTGACAACCACAACCATAACAGACAGATGCAGAATAACAGCAACCCCAACCAAATTCGCCCAAATTCTCCCTATGTGTGCCACCAAATCCAAAAGGATACCTCAAGAAGATCCTCTAGCGACAGCTACACCATCAGATTCTACAATAGAGGAGGAGGACAGCTTGCTCTTCAGAAAGAGAATCCTGCTTGCAAATAAGGCTTTCTGAGTCTGGAGAGCCCCAATGTGTGAATCCAGATCCTTGACAGCAGTCTCAAATATAGAAATGTCTTCAAGAATGAGGGAGTTTGGGCAAGTTGTGAACTCAGAAACTGTAGGAGGAGGAGGAGCAGAAGAAGGTGGACTAACAGGAGAGACTAGAGATGCAGGAATAGCTCCAATGTCAGGTGATGATATTGGTACATAGGAGATGTCATCAATATTTCCAGCAACCGATCTAATAGTGTATCCAATGCTCTCAGAAGGAATAGTCAGTTCATTTGCAGAGGGCAATATCTTCTGAGAGTGCAGCAACAAGGAAATGAGACATGGATGAGCTAAAGAGGAAGATGCTACAGAATATTCTGCCTGAGATATGATAGAATCAATGATGATTCTTACCAAATTGAAGGGCTGCTTAGTACCAGCACAATATAGTAATCTGCATATATCTTTGGTGACTACTAACACATTAGAAGTGGATAGCCAGTTTCTTGGTGCAAGTTTGTAGAGCATAAAATATTTTGCAGATAAGGAGGAGGAAGGAAAAGAGGTAGCCTTGGGCTAGCACACCAACTTTCCAGATGTGACTACCTTAATGAAGGTGTCATGATCAGTACCAACAGAGTCCTCAGAAGAGAAAAGTGAGGTAGGACAGGTCCACTTCAGCAGCTTGTTAATCACAGAGGGGAAAAGGATACAATTTTCCCATTGACATATGAGTGGAAGGACCATCTGGACAGAGCTACTCCTGCTGAACTAGATAGATTGCAATAAAATTCCCTAACAAGCATGTGGTTGTATGATTTGAAACAGATGTCTGCGTGAAATAACTTTATGTCCTTCAGGACAGACACAAACCGAGTCTTAGAAAAAGAGTTAACAGCCAGGTGTTTTCAGCAAGAATGGACCTGTCAGAGTAATGGGACCACCATTTCTTGCATGCTTGGTTAAAGAATTGTTTGCTCATAGCATCCGATACTGTAAATAAGGTGGAAGAGACAGAACCTGCTTCAGCTGAGACTTTAGCCTTCTTGGAAGAAAATGGAGAGGTAGAGCAAGAAGGAACAGATCTTTTCTTGGAGTAGGTCCTTTGTTTACGGATAGAAGGAGGGACCTCAGCAGCAGGGGCATGCTGGTCAGCAGGAGGGGACCCAGTATAAGCAACAGAGAAGCAGAAGGGCATGTTGCATCCTATGTTGCAACATTAGCCAAGATTTCTTCATCAACATGAGGTGATGTTACAACATCAGGTGCAACATCAGGTGCAACATCAGTTTGTGTTGCAACAGTTGAAGGGTCATCTTCACCCAATGTTGGACCATCCTCAGTGGCAGTAGGATCACATGTAGCAGATGGAATACTAGAGTCATTAGCAGTAACATTATCCTCCATGCGATAGTCATCTACCAAATCAGCAGGAATTTCAGGGCCGTGACCCCAATCTTGATCATCACCAGAGCTAGGAGGGTTGGGAGGACCAGAAGATTTCTCAGCACCAGCATTACCACCAACAGCCTCAGTAGATATAGACTTGGAAGAATCTGAATCTTCCAAAACGATGATCTCTGTCAATTTGACAGAAGAGTTTCGGCACCGAGAAGTGACTAAAATAATAGAGTCGTCATCAACCACATGGACACTTACCAACTTTCCACCCAATTTGTCCAGTCGATAGGGTCCAACAGGCACACCAGAAAAATCCATAGAAGACAAATCAAACTTCTTTCTAGACTTTCGAAGATGCCAGAACCAGTCTTTTATGGTGACTAGAACAAACATATCTGCAGAAGAAGTGGGTACGTCCTGCTGAATAGAAATGGGGGCAAAAGGCACAAGTTCCAAATTGGCACTGGCAGGGCGATGCATGTGAGTGGAAGACACAGGAGAGGAAGATGGAGAGGGAGAAACACGAGAGGGAACACGAGCGGATCGAGATACCACCCTTTTTTGCTTCATTGGAGGAGGCGAGGAGGAAGACGTTGCCGCTCTCGCTGAGGAAGAGTGCCGAGAGTAACGACGAGGCGCTTGCGCTGATTTTCGATCTTGATCACGGGCCATATTAACGGAGATGAAGAAGAATTTCTCAGAGAGCCACATGGAAACCCTAGAATAGAGAACCGCTTTTCTCTGAAAATTTAGGAAGAGGAAATGAGCGCGGAAATAGAGACCCGAAAATAAAAAGCCATTTTTAAAATTAAACCCCCCTTGCAACATGAGACATAACGTAGGAAGAAAATTAAATACGACAAAGTCCAAGAGCTTGTCGTAACTCTTCAAATCTGCCTGAGTCAAGTGGTTTAGTGAATATGTTTTCCAGTTGACATGATGTAGCAACATAGTCCATAACAAGCACTTTATTCTCTACCAATTCTCTAATGAAGTGGTGACGTATGTCTATGTGCTTTTTTCTCGAGTGTTGCATTGGATTCTTCAAAATGTTGATAGCAGTTTGATTGTCACATAGAATAGTTAACACATCTTGTTCCACTCCATAATTAGTTAACATCTGCTTCATCCATAATAGTTGTGTACAACAACTTCTAGCAGCTATATACTCAGCTTCTACTGTGGATAAGGAGATAGAGTTCTGCTTCTTGTTGTACCATGTAACAAGATTGTTTCCAACATAAAAACACCCACATGTAGTACTATTCCTATCATCAGCATTGCCTACCCAATCAGCATCACTGTAACATGACAGAAGAGTGTTAGTATCTTTGGTATACCAAATACCATAATCAGCCGTACCACTTATGTATCTGATAATTCTTTTTACTGCCGTAATGTGAGACTCCTTGGGAGATGCTTGATAATGAGCACACACTCCTACACTAAAACTAATGGCAGGTCTGTTAGCAGTGAGATAAAGAAGACTCTCTATCATGCTCCTATACAGTGTAACATCCACAGACTTACCACTATCATCTTTAGTGAGTTTTTCACTTGTAGACATAGGAGTACAAACCTGTCTAGCATTCTCTAGCCTAAACCTCTTCACCAGATTCATAGTATACTTACTTTGGGATATAAACAGTCCCTCGTTAAACAGTCCCTCGTTGGATTGCTTTACTTGAAGACCTAGAAACATATTGAGTTCTCCCACCATACTCATTTCGAACTCCTTTTGATGAGATAAATAAATTCATTCACTAACTTCTGAGAGGTAGAGCCAAACACTATATCATCAATGTAGATCTGAGCTAATATCACTGCGGCCCTGGTTTTTTGAACAAATAGTGTCTTGTCAGCTCCCCCTCTAACGTAGCCTTTCTGGAGTAGATATTTGGTTAGCCTCTCATACCAGGCTCTCGGAGCTTGCTTCAAACCATAAAGAGCCTTTTTCAACTGATACATGTGGCCTGGAAAGAACGGATCCTCAAAGCCTTTTGGGTTGCTCCACATAGACCTCCTCATTCAGAATACCATTGAGGAAGGCACCCTTCACATCCATCTGATGTAGTTTGAAGTTGAAACTACATGCTACTGCTAGTAAGAGTCTGATGGATTCGAGTCGTGCTACAGGAGCAAACGTCTCATCAAAATAAACACCTTCAACCTGAGTATAACCCTGAGCCACCAAACGAGCTTTGTTGCGAGTTATGTTTCCCTTCTCATCAGTCTTGTTCTTAACGATCCATTTGGTACCAATAACATTTATACCATTTGGTCTTTCAACCATAGTCCAGACATCATTCGTTTGAAACTGATTCAGTTCTTCTTACATGGCTGACACCCAGAATTCAGCAAGAAGAGCTCCCTTCACATTCTTAGGTTCAACAAGAGAGATAAAACAAGCATATCCTGCAAGGTCTCGGTAGTTTACACGACTCATACCTTTTGTATGGCGTTCTTCAAATACATCCCCTGTAACCAGCTCTGGAGGGTGATCCCTGATAACTCTGGTGATCCCATCAGGAGTGTGAGTAACAGCTCGACCACCTTCAGGTTTTTCAGCTGATGTTATCTCTTATGTTGCAACATCAGTTGCAACATAATCATGTGTTGTATCTAGTGTTGCAACATTTGTTACAACATGCTCTTCTTCTTCTGTGCAGTCCTCCTGTGATAACACCCCTTCAGCTGTGGCATCCTCTGTTTGCTGATCAAAATCATCCACAACAACATTAATGGACTCCATCATAGTATTAGTACGTTTATTGTAGACTCTATACGAACGACTGGATGTAGAATAACCCAAAAATATTTCTTCATCACTTTTAGCATCAAACTTCCCCCTTGGAGTACGGTCATTTAAAATATAGCACTTGCTTCCAAAGATGTGAAAGTAGGAGACATCTGGTTTTCTTCTCTTTCAGATTTCTTATGTAGTTTTCACTGTTCTAGGACGAAGATAAACTTTGTTAATAGTATATCATGCCGTATTGATAACTTCAGCCCACCACCTTACACTGATCTCTCTAGCATTTAGCATAACACGAGCCATCTCTTGCAAGGTACAGTTCTTCCTCTCAACAATTCTATTTTGTTGATGGGACTTTGGGGCCAAAAATTCGTGAGCAATGCCTCGGGACTCACAGAAATCAGCAAAAGGTCGGTTTGAAAACTCCTTTCCATGATCACTTCTGATTCTAATAATCTTGCAGATAATGCTTCCTTTCTCAATTTTCAGACGAACACATAATTTCTTAAATGCTTCAAAAATTTTTGATTTTTCCAAGAGAAAATCTACCCAAGTAAACCTAGAAAAATCATCAACACAGACAAAAATGTATTTCTTACATCCGACATTAGTTTCAGATGTCGGTCCAATCAGATCCATATGTATAAGTTCCAGAATCTTGGATGTAGTTGTGATCTGCAATTGCTTGTGACTGGCCTTCTACCGCTAGTCCAGTTGACATGGACCATAAACACCTTCCTTCTTGTTTAACACAAGTATTCCTCTGACAGCACCCACCTTAGAGATTTTCATAAGAGTTTTAAAGTTCAGATGCCCTAGTTTTTGATGTCACTGTTCAGACACGTCAGCAGGGGTATGAAGACAAGTAGTACTCTCTTGTAGGAGATAACAGTTGTCGACAGATCTTTTTGCACTAAGAATGCATTTTGACTGGAATTAAATACAAGACATTTCTCCTTAGTAAACCTCACCAATAGCCCTTGGTCACACCGTTGAGCTGACTGATGCTAATAAGATTTTCTTTAAGATCTTCGACATGTAGGACGTTCTTAAGTTTGGGAAACCCGACCACATTTAGATCTCCTTTTCCTATAACCTTGCTCTTTCGACCGTCACCAAATGTCACACGACCTCCAACGCATGTCCTGTAATTATCTAGCACTTTCTTGTTACCAGTCATATGACATGAGCATCCACTATCAAAATCCCACATATTATCAGAGGATGCGATCAATGATGTGTAGGCCACCATGCAGTACAGTTCAGACTTCCTTCCCCATTGCTTCTTCATCTTTATATCAATGTGACTGACATTTCTTCCTTCTGACCAATGTCACATGCGGCTGAATCAGTTTCTCTAAGTATGGCCTATGAACTTACAGTAACTACACACAGAACGACCACCTTTTATACTTCTAGTCCGCTTCTTCTTCTGATCATGTCCCTTGTGCTGACCCATTCTTTCAAGTTCTTTGGTAACAAGAATTTGTCTCTCCGTAGGCACATGATAATAGGCTCCTCTATTGTACCCCACACCAATGCAATCTCCTGAAGTCTTCCCCTTATTCAGAATGTCATCTAGTTTTGACTTTCCAAAGTTCCACTTGGTTAGAATACTCTCTGCCTTCTCAGCCCTGAGCATAGTTTTTCTGACTGTACATTCTAGATTCTTGAGACTGTGTTCAGCTTCCAAGAGTCTTGCTTTGGCTTCTTCCTTTTCTCTCTTTAATATGAAATTCTCATCTTTCAATATTTTGTTTATTTCACAGATCTGCATCCATTTATCATACATCTTTGGTAGGCTGTTCGAATATCCTCATCCCTCACATCCTCCTCACTTTCAGCTTCAGAATCTGATGCATTGTTATATGTTGTAGTTGATGTTGCAACACTGTGACTGACATTGTCTAGCTTATTGCCAGATGTCATAACTGATGTTGCAACATCAGACCCAACATGACTGTGAGTGGTGTAGTCAGATTGTCTTTTCAAGGATGAAGTGAAAGCAACATAGTTGCTGGTGATGTCCTCATCTCTAGTACTTCCTTCAGACTCATCATCACTTCAAGTATTAGCTAAGGACTTCCCTTTTAGCTTCTTCAAGGTGTTGGCACACTCAGCTTGTATGTGTCCAAAGCCTTCACATCTGTTGGAAGCAACGATCTAGGATCTTGGTTTGATGATGACAAACGCGTCGTTATATCTGACGTGTGTGCTTAGTGTGTTTCAGGATTGGCGAAACGATATATCTTTCACTATTTGATGGAGTTGCTATTAATATAGCATCTCAGGAGAGGAGGGAAGTGTGTGTGCAAAGAAGTTGGACTAGGTAAATGGAGAGCAAAGTTGGACGTGGTCAATGGAGAGCAAAGTTGGACTTGGTCCAAAGAGGAAGAGGGATGGAGCCAAATTTGAATTCAAAAGGGTTTTGATCAAATCTTTTAGCCAAATTTGCAAATATTTGATCTTACCCATTTCCTATTCAAACTTCACATACAAATCTCCTATTCCTATTTGATAATGATCAAATCAATTACAAAGTCATTCCACTAACCAATTCCTATCTCTTAGGGATTCTCTCCTAAACCCTAGGCTATCCTATATAAGCAAACATCCCATCCATAGCCTAGGGTACGGCAATACAAAAATTAAAGAGGGGGCATCAAATTTTCTGCGGCAAACAACAAAAACAGGAGGGTGTGATTTTTGATGAGAAGTCACGCAACCATATATTAACCAAACCCTAATACCCATATTCTCTAAGCCATCACCTTGTGGCAAATTCCAAAACAAAAAAAATCCACGGCCTATATTCCATCCATATCTCCAAGCATCCCATCTCTTAAATCTTCACAAAAAATAAGCTCCAGCGCATTCATCCTCTAAGATATTGCTGCATGCGTGAAGAAGCCTCGAAGTCACCATCGTGAAGGAGGATCCGCCGTCGACGTCGCACGAAGTCGCCGTTCAAGAGCATTGCCTAAGATCTGCACCGTGAAGCCTTTGCCGCCGCTGCTGAACATCGCCGCCATCTGAACCGCTGTTGCCGTAAAGACGTCGAGAGCGCTGGTCACCGTCACCAAGAACTCGTCGCTGCTGAACGTCACTAGTCGCTGCACGTCGGAGACGAAGACGCTGTCCCCATCTGCGAAGGAAGCCGCTGTTGCCGTGGGTGGTCGTCGAGGAAAAGCGCCGCTCGCCGTCGTGCTTGCTGTCGTCGCCAAAAAACGAGAACTCGCCGTCTGCCATCAAGATAAGAAGAAGTCGGAGTCGCCACTACCGACGTTGACATCATTCAGCACAGAACTCCAGCCGTTCCCCTAGAACTGTTGTCGCCGTCGAAGTCAGAAGCAGCCGTCTTCGAAGAGAGATTGTTGATTCCTCACTGCCTCTTGAAGTCGAAGCACCGGAGGTTGAAGTCGCCGACGAGAGGTGAAACGAAGTGAAGCGGACGGCTGAGATCGCTCCTTCAAATTGAATCGACGGTGACGATTTGATATTACGTGCGAAATTGAACGAAACAAAGTGAAACGAATTAAAAGCAACACGAATCTTAGAAGGTGACATGGACAGGAGTTTTAAGGGAGTTGCTCTGTGCACAGACCCCTTAACTATTTGATTTGAACTGATTTCCTCTGCGCACCGACCGCTTTATTTAAAGGGAGCTGCTCTGTGCACAGACCGAGAATAAAAGGATTTGAACTGAGTTTCTTTGCTCACAGACCGACTTATACACTAAACTTCTAAGAGCTACAACTTGACATCCAGAAGTCGGATTGAGACACCGTTTGCGTCAGATTGGAGCTGACGCCGTGCTGATTGACAGAGATGCCTACACAGACAAGAACTGAGCATTTCTAAACCCTTAACTCTTTTATTCGTGTCTTAGTGTAACGTTCTCTGTAGGGGAAAGTTTACCATTTTTTGTGTGACTATTTTGGGACTTGTCTGGTTGGGGCTAGACAAGTGGGACCCGGTTAGTTTGGGACTAGTTGATAGAAAGCATTACTAGGAATGCTAGTGAGAGAAAACACAGTAAGTGGGGTACTGAGAGCCTGGCGAGTGTAGAGACGTAGAGGGTGCTTTGAGCGTGCTCTAACGTGTGGTTTTGTACCTATTGCGCTATTCAATACTAGTATCTGCTTTGGGGGTTGGAGTAGGTCGTTGGGACGACTGAACCAGGGTAAATCTGCTGTGTACTCTGTGTCTGCATTTTATTTACTATGCTGCTGCTATAACTGCATGAGTTTGTTCGTGGGTTGCACGAATTTTTTTATAAGCCTATTCACCCCCCTCTTGGCTAGGATCCAGATCCAACAAGTGGTATCATAGCAGGTTTTAGGATCTAGCCTAGGTTTGACCTTGAATAACCATATGGATAGTGATTTTGCTGAGGGTCAGTATGTTTCCAGTCCCCCTATATTTAATGGAGGTGATTATGCATTTTGGAAAAATCGAATGAAAATTTACCTCATTTCTGTAGATTACAATGCTTAGCAAATAATTGAAAAAGGATATAAACTGCCTGTAATTAAAGTAGATAATGTTGAGATTGAAAAACCAAATGACAAATTGGATGATAATGATTGGAAATCTTATTCTTTAAATGCTAAAGCTATGAATGCTCTCATTTGTGCACTTGATAAATCTGAATATAATAGAATCTCACATTGTTTAACTATGCAGGAGATATGGCATACTTTGGAGGGGACGCATGAGGGAACATCACAGGTAAAGGAGTCTAGACTGTCTCTTTTGAGTGCAGAGTTCGAGGGATTTCACATGCTACCATCAGAGAGCATATCAGAGATGTATGCGAGGTTCACCGACATAGTCTACAAGGCTAGCTCGCTTGGAAAGCCATATTCTAGTCTTGAACAGGTGATGAAATTATTAAGAGCGCTACCAAGCTCTTTCAGACCTAAAGTCACTACCATCCAAGAAGCGAAGGATCTATCACAAATGAGGGTGGAGGACTTGATAGGCAATCTAATGTCCCACGAGCTTGAATTGCAAACTATTGATGAAAGGGAGAAACTTGAGGAAAAAGAAAAAGCTATAAAGCCACTTGCTCTGAAAGTTGGCGAAAGTGAAGATGATGATGAGGACATAGCACTAATGGTCAGAAATTTCAGAAAGTATGTCCAGACCAAGCAAGGAAGAACATAAATGGCACCCAGGTTTAATCGCTCTAACTTTTTTCAGTCTTCTAAGCAAACTTATGATCAGAATGCTACTAATAGAATGACTTGTTTTAAATGCAAGAAAATTGGACATCGAATGAGGGATTGCCCACATGAGACAGCTCAGGTCGCTGAAGAAAAAGGAAAATCCAAGGTGCTAACTTGGGATATGGACAGCGAAGCTTAGAGTGAGGAGGATGATCATGTTGCCATCTCATGCATGGCATTGATGGGAACACACGATGAGGTAATTTCTGGTAGTAAAGCTGAACTCCTTATTCTTTGTAAAGAAATACAAGATAAAATAGTAGAGCTTGAATCCACTATAGATGATTATCAAAATGAGAACTTTGAAATGCAGCAAACTGAATATGATATGTCTAAGGTGATTGAAAAATTGAAAATTGAAATTGTTGCTTGTGACTCTACTATTGATATATTGAAAAAGGAAAAATCAAGTTTTAATGATGAAGCACCTTGTCTTTCTTGTCCTTCATTAATGAACAATATTAGCATGCTAAAACAAGATCTTTTGAAGCTTGAAGATGAAAAAAATTATGAAATAAGAGAGCTTAGGTATAAATTTTGCATGCTAGATAATGATCTTAAGAGAAAAAAATTGAGTTTGAAAAGAAGGAAAATGAAAACAAGTTAGCTTTTATAAGTAAATGTACTTTGCTTGTGGATGAGAATAAACTATTAAAATCTAAAGTTTCTAATCTTGAATTGGCCATTAAGAAATTCTCTATGGGAAAACAATCGTTGGATTCCATTTTAGAGAATCAATTATATGGCAATAAAAGAAGAGGACTTGGATTTGGTTTGAAAAACGTTGAAAAGCCAAAATTCAAGAAATTCCACAATGTACCCTCTATTGCAAAGAACTTATATGCAAAGTGCTTTACTTGTGATAGTGTAGGCCACACATCATATTATTGTAAATTTAGGAACACAAATATCAAGTTTAAACAAGTGTGTGTTCCTAAAACAATATTGGCTAACACTATTGGACCTTGTTAGATTCCAAGGTCACACTTAACACCTTTCATGTAGGTGTGATGGAGGTTTGGCGAGGAGCAAATTTTTAAAGTCTCATTCTATTTCTAGTTCCTTAGCCAAATAGCAACGCGAAGGTATATTTCTCTTCCCTCTTTGCATTTCATTGCATACCTTCATAGATTGTGTTGTGTGCTTGATTTATTTTTTGTTTGTGTGCTTGTTTGAATGATTTTTAGTGTTTTTATTTCTAAAAAAATAAAAAAATAAAAAAAAACTTTGAGCTTAAAAGTATACCCTTTATGATTTATCTTAAGTGGTATTGTATGAATGTTCAAATCTATCCCTTGTAGAAGTCAATTCATTATTGTTGTAGCTACATGAACATGTTGTTATCTTTTTAGTAGCCATGACATGTCACATAAGTTTTAAACTTGACTTCTACACCTACATTTGCACTTTCACGATATTTGACTTCATAGTACTTTTGGAGACTCTTTTGAAGAATAATGGAAAGTGAATGTAGGAATGATTAAATTCTGACTTTTCTGAGGGATATGAAGTGTTTAGCCATGAATCAAAATTGAGAAAAAAAGAATTGCAAATGAAAAAATATAATATATATATATATATATATATTTGAAAATTGCTCTGTATGAAAAATGGATACACTTCATGGCTAATACACAACCCACGAGTATCCAACTTATGCTATATGGGTAATCATTAGCGTTGGTGTATATTACTCGTCAAGCAATGCCACCCACATTTAAAAGTCCTTTTAGGCCATGTTTTGGGTTTCGGTAACTTGAACTCATCTTTGATGAGGTGGAAAAAATCAATCCTAGTGATATTCATGAAAAATTGGAAAATGTGGATTGATTTGGTTGAATTTCTGAAATTGAATCTCCTCTTGTACTTTATTGTCTATATCACTACACTTACACTAAGGTGGAGAAGTCTTGTTATGAAATCCTATGAGCTTGGATTGTCTATTTTGTAGAAAACTCATGCAAATTACACGCTATATTTAATAATGATTTATTTTTGCATGGAATATTTTTGTGACTTCATTCATCCACTTTTGGTGATTACAAGGGGGGAGAAAGAAAAGAAAGATTTGACAGATATTCTTTGTTGAAGGGGGAGCATGAAAGATAATGTTGAAGGCTATGAAAGATAATGTTGAAGGGGAAGCATGCTTCTATATTTGTAATTGCTTGACTGACTCACCCTTCAACACACTTCACACACCCATACTTATTGCTCAAATCTTTTATGGGTTTGTCATCACCAAAAAGGAGAGATTGTTGGAAGCAACGATCTAGGATCTTGGTTTGATGATGACAAACGTGTTGTTATATCTGACGTGTGTGCTTAGTGTGTTTCAGGATTGGTGAAACGATATATCTTTCACTATTTGATGGAGTTGCTATTAATATAGCATCTCAGGAGAGGAAGGAAGTGTGTGTGCAAAGAAGTTGGACTAGGTCAATGGAGAGCAAAGTTGAACGTGGTCAACGGAGAGCAAAGTTAGACTTGGTCCAAAGAGGAAGCGGGATGGAGCCAAATTTGAATTCAAAAGGGTTTTGATCAAATCTTTTAGCCAAATTTGCAAATATTTGATCTTACCCATTTCCTATTCAAACTTCACATACAAATCTCCTATTCCTATTTGATAATGATCAAATCAATTACAAAGTCATTCCACTAACCAATTCCTATCTCTTAGGGATTCTCTCCTAAACCCTAGGCTATCCTATATAAGCAAACATCCCATCCATAGCCTAAGGTACGGCAATACAAAAATTAAAGAGGGGGCATCAAATTTTGTGCGGCAAACAACAAAAACATGAGGGTGTGCTTTTTGATGAGAAGTCACGCAACCATATATTAACTGAACCCTAATACCCATATTCTCCAAGCCATCACCTTGCGGAAAATTCCAAAACAAAAAAAAACACGGCCTATATTCCATCCATATCTCCAAGCATCCCATCTCTTAAATCTTCATAAAAAATAAGCTCCAGCGCCTTCATCCTCTAAGATATTGCTGCATGCGTGAAGAAGCCTCAAAGTCACCATCGTGAAGGAAGATCCGCCATCGACGTCGCACGAAGTCTCCGTTCAAGAGCATTGCCTGAGATCTGCACCGTGAAGCCTTTGCCGCCGCTGCTGAACATCGCCGCCATCTGAACCGATGTTGCCGTAAAGACGTCGAGATCGCTGGTCGCCGTCACCAAGAACTCGCCGCTGCTGAATGTCGCTAGTCGCTGCACGTCGGAGACAAAGACGCTGTCCCCATCTGTGAAGGAAGCCACCGTTGCCGTGGGTAGTCGTCGAGGAAAAGCGCCGCTCGCCGTCGTGCTTGCTGTCGTCGCAAAAAAACGAGAACTCGCCGTCTGTCATCAAGATAAGAAGAAGTCTGAGTCGACACTACTGGCGTTGGCATCATTCAGCACAGAACTCCGGCCGTGCCCCTAGAACCGTTGTCGCCGTCGAAGTCAGAAGCAGCCGTCGTCGAAGAGAGATTGTTGATTCATCACTGCCTCTTGAAGTCGAAGCATCGGAGGTTGAAGTCGCCGACGAGAGGTGAAACGAAGTGAAGCGGACGGCTGAGATCGCTCCTTCAAATTGAATCGACGGTGACGATTTGATATTGCGTGCAAAATCAAACGAAACAAAGTGAAACGAATTAAAAGCAGCACGAATCTTAGAAGGTGACATGGATAGGAGTTTTAAGGGAGTTGCTCTGCGCACAGACCCCTTAACTATTTGATTTGAACTGATTTCCTCTGCGCACCGACCGCTTTATTTAAAGGGAGGTGCTCTGCACACAGACCGAGAATAAAAGGATTTTAATTGAGTTTCTTTGTGCACAGACCGACTTATACACTAAACTTCTAAGAGCTACAACTTGACATCCAGAAGTCAGATTGAGACATTGTTTGCGTCAGATTGGAGCTGACGACGTGCTGATTGACAGAGATGCCTACACGGACACGAACTGAGAATTTCTAAACTCTTAACTCTTTTATTTGTGTCTCAGTGTAACGTTCTCTGTAGGGAAAACTTTACCATTTTGTGTGTGACTATTTTGGGACTTGTCTGGTTGGGGCAAGACAAGTGAGACCCGACTAGTTTGGGACTAGTTGGTAGAAAGCATTACTAGGATTGATAGTGAGAGAAAACACATTGAGTGGGGCACTGAGTGTTGGAAGCAACGATCAAGGATCTTGGTTTGATGATGACAAACGTGCGAATTATTTAACGTGTGTGCTAAGTGTGTTTCAGGAATGCCGGTGGAGAATTTGCTACCTACACAGCTAATGGACTTGGTCAAAGTGCTATACACAAAGCGATTTGACTTGGTCAATATTGAGGGAGATGGAATCTATTTGGGATTTGATCAAATCAATTAGAGATTTATTCCAATCATATATTTTCCATGTTCCAATCTCATCCCGTTTGAATTGCTAATCAAATCCCATATTGATTGGGTCAAATCCCTAAGCGGTTGGCACAACCCTATTACCCTTGTCCTATAAATACCCATCTTCTAGGGTTGAAGGGAAGCGCGGCAACCAAAAATCCAAGGGTCAAAAAAAATTCTTGAGCCGCAGATAAGTCACGGCCATACATTATTTTTCTTTGCATGAGACTAAAGTTTTTTTTACTCATTATTGTCCAGGCCGTTAGTCTTTTTATGATTTTTTCTTTGGTCTTGTGCTTAATCATTCATGCAGAATCTTTTTGTTTTGAAAATTCAAGTGCAGACTTTTCAAGGCCAAAGGCAAAATTTTTAACACGGGAAGTGCATCTGTTTAATTTCTTTTAGTTCGTTTTTCAATGCATGCAACTTTTTAAATTGATTCTCATGAATGCATGCGATGTCTAAAAGAGAGGGCCACATTTTATTTTAATAGAATATTTCATCTTCCCTTTGAAATCAACCCAGGGCCACTCGAAGAGCCACAAAAAAATCCCCTGGCCGTTTGTTTTTTTTGGTGGTGCTCTTCTAATCACAAAATCCCTTCAGCCAACATTTTTTAATAGCAAATCAAGAGGAAGTTGTTGAAAGACTAAAGGGGACCATGCCGAAATTCTCAGGGGGATATTCTAATGCTTTGTTTTTGGTGTTAATACTAAGTTGATTAAAGTTTCTAATACTCTGATTTGTTTTTTTTCTTTGATTACAGATTCCTTGGGCAATCAACCTTCAAGTATTAAAGCAATCCTTAGGCAACCATCTCCAGATCATTTCGGCTGTGCCAAAAATTCAAGGAGATTCAAACAACTTTTCATAGCCATGATGATCTAGTATCTAGTACCCTATTCTCAAGTTCCAAGAATCATCAAAGGGGAGCAGCCGCACAAATTCCTCAGCCAATCAAAATTCCCAAGACCGGAGATAATGCAAAGCTAAGTTACTCTTCTTTTTCAATCTCTTAACAGCCGAAATTATTGACTTTCCAAGCACAAGCCAAAGTATATCTAATACGGTTTATTTTTGCAAAATTCATCAAGGAGAAAGAGGCAGCCGACATTACTCTCTCTCTCTCTCTCTAAATTTTTATGAGTTGCCATTGCTGAAATAATTGAGTGCACAAATTTCCAAGAGGACAAAGGATACACGCAAGAGGGGAGAGCCGCGCTGTTATCTCCTTTGTCCAATTTTATTTTGTTTGAATCAGCCGCACAGAACTTTTTGAGGCCATTCACAAACATCAAAGAGGCCAGCCATTACTAAGGCAATTCACAGAATTTTTGAGGCCACTCACAGAAATCTTTTTTGGCCATTATTAATCCAATTTGCTTGTGTGCAGGTCAAACAGATTTGGGGCCGAATTATTTCAATTGCACAGCGACACACACCGAGGAGGATATTTTTTGCAGGAAGCCGAAATATCAGAGAAACATTCTGTGAATCAAAGATATGAGAGCTTAGCCGAAATTTTCAGGGTGTTCGTTGGCGTATCATTGAGGTGCTGAGGTGACGTGACGAGACGACTACTAGCCAGACGACTTCTGGCCTGTGCCGATTGACGAGGACATCGCCGCTACACAAACTGAGATTCCTAAACTCTATTTATTATTATTTTGTGTAGTTATTGTGTTAGATCCTCGTAGGGGAAACTTTACCATTTTCGGGGACTATTTTGGGACTTGTCTAGTTGGGACTAGACAAGTGAACCCAGCTAGTTTGGGACTAGCTGTAGAAAGCGTTGCTAGGATTGATAGTGAGAGGAAACACTGTGTGTGTGGTACTGAGAGTCCGACGAGTGTAGAGACGTAGAGGGTGCTCTGAGCGTGCTCTAACTTGTGACTTTGTACCTATTGCACTATTCAATCTAGTATTTGCTTTGGGGGCTGGAGTAGGTCGTTGGGACGACCGAACCAGGGTAAATCTGCTGTGTACTCTGTGTCTGCATTTTGTTACTCTGGTTGTGCTATAACTGCGTGTGATTATTCGTGGGTTGCACGAATTATTTTTATAAGCCTATTCACCCCCCCTCTAGGCTAGGATCCAGATCCAACAAGTGGTATCAGAGCCAGTTTAGTAGATCTAGCCTAGTTGACCATGGACCACATTGATAGTGCTTTTGCTGAGGGTCAGTCTATTTCCCGACCACCTAGATTTAATGGAGGAGATTACGCTTACTGGAAAAATCGTATGAAAATCTATCTTATTTCTATTGATTATAAAGCTTGGCAAATTGTTGAAAAAGGATATAAATCACCTGTTATCAAAATTGAAAATACTGAGATGCCTAAACCTGATGATAAGTGGGATGATAATGATTGGAAGCTTTATTCTTTAAATGCTAAAGCTATGAATGCTCTTATTTGTGCATTAGATAAATCTGAATTCAATCGTATCTCACATTGTCTAACTGCGCAGGAAATATGGCATACTTTGGAGGTGACGCACGAGGGAACGTCACAGGTGAAGGAGTCTAGACTTGCACTTCTTAGCACGGAATACGAGGGATTTCGCATGCTACCTTCAGAGACGATATCAGAAATGTTTGCGAGGTTCACCAATATTGTCTACAAGTCTAGTTCGCTCGGTAAGCCATATTCTAGCCTTGAGCAGGTGAGAAAAATATTAAGAGCTCTGCCAAGCTCTTTTAGGCCTAAAGTCACTGCCATCCAAGAAGCGAAAGATCTGTCACAGATGAGGGTGGAGGACTTGATAGGTAATTTAATGTCCCACGAGCTAGAATTGCAAAACGTGGACAAAAGGGAGAAACCTGAGGAGAAGGAGAAAGCTACCAAGCCACTTGCTCTGAAAGCTGATGAAAGTGAAGACGATGATGATGACATAGCGCTAATGGTCAGAAATTTCAGAAAGTTTGTCCAGACCAAGCAAGGAAGAGCAGAAATGACACCCAGGTTTAATCGCTCTAACTTTTTTCAGTCTTCTAAGCAAAACTATGATCAGAATACTACTAATAGAATGACTTGTTTTAAATGCAAGAAAAGAGGACATCGAATGAGGGATTGCCCACATGAGACAGCTCAGGTAGCTAAAGAAAAGGGAAAATCCAAGGTGCTTACTTGGGACATGGATAGCGAAGCTGAGAGCGAGGAGGAGGAACACGAAGCCCATTCATGCATGGCATTGATGGGAATACACGATGAGGTAATTTCTGGTAGTAAAACTGAACTCCTTACTCTTTATAAAGAAATGCAAGATAAAATAGTAGAGCTTGAATCCACTATAGATGACTACCAAAATGAAAACTTTGAAATGCAACAATCTGAATATGAAATGTCTAAAGAGATTGAAAAACTCAAAATTGATATTGTTGCTCGTGACTCTACTATTGATACTTTGAAAAAGGAAAAATCCAGTTGTAACGATGAAGCACCTTGTCTCTCTTGCCCTTCCTTGATGAATAATATTAGCATGCTTAAACTTGATTTGATTAAGCTCGAAACTGAAAAAGACTATGTTATTAGAGAGCTTAATGATAAATTCTGCATGTTGGATAATGATTTTAAAAGAAAAATGGTTGAATTTGAAAAGAAGGAAGAGGAAAATAAGAGAGCTTTTATAAGTAAATGCACATTGCTTGTGGAAGAAAATAAATTGTTGAAAACCAAAGTCTCTAATCTTGAATTGGCCATTAAGAAATTCTCTACGGGAAAACAATCGTTGGACACTATTTTAGAGAATCAATTATATGGCAATAATAGAAGAGGACTTGGTTTTGGTCTGAAAAACGTTGAAAAGCGAAAATTCAAGAAATTCCACAATGCACCGTCTATTGCGAAGAACTTATATGCAAAGTGCTTTACTTGTGATAGTGTAGGCCATACTTCATACTATTGTGAATTTAGGAACACTAAAATCAAGTTTAAACAAGTGTGGGTTCCTAAAACGATATTGGCTAACACTAGTGGACCTGTTGGATTCCAAGGTCACACTTAACACCTTTCATGTAGGTGTGATGGAGTTTTGGCGAGGAGCGTTAAATCCAATGTTTCATTCTTTTAGCTCCTTCGTCAAAAAGCGACGAGAAGGTATAATTTTCTACCCCTCTTTGCATTTCATTGAATACCTTCATATTTTTTTTCGTGTGCTTGTTTTTATTTTATTTTGTGTGCTTGCATGCATGATTTTTTAAATGTTTTTATTTCTGAAAAAAAACAAAAAAAAATGAAAAACCAAAAATAAAAAAAATTGTGCTTATTGATTATCCTCTTATGAATCTCTTAAGTGGTATTGTATGAATGATCAATCTATCCCTTGTAGAAGTCAATTCATTATTGCTGTAGCTACATGAACATGATGCTATTCTTTTTAGTAGCCGTGACATGTCTCATAAGTTTTAAACTTGACTTCTACACCTACATTTGCACTTTCACGATATTTGACGTTTAAGTACCTTTGGAGATTCTTTTGAAGAATAATGGAAAGTGAATGTAGGAATGATTGATTTCTGAAATTTCTAAGGGATATGATGTGTTTAGCCATGAATCAAAATTGAGCACAATTGAAAATGAAAAAAAAACATATGAAAATTGCTCCGTATGAAAAATGGATACACTTCATGGCTAATACACAACCCACGAGTATCCAACTTGTGCTACATGGGTAATCATTAGCGTTGGTGTATATAACTCGTCAAGCAATGCCACCCCACATTTAAAAGTCCTTTTAGGCTATGTTTTTGGGGTTCGGTAACTTGAACTCATCTTTGATGAGGTGGGAAAAATCAATCCTAGTGTTATTCATAAAAATTGGAAAATGTGGGTTGATTTGGTTGAATATTTGAAATTGAATCTCCTCTTGTACTTTATTGTCTATATCATTTCACTTACACAAAGGTGGAAAAGCCTTGGTATGAAATTCTATGAACTTGACTTGTCTATTATTTGGAATACTCATGCAAATTGCACGCTACATCTAATAATGATTTATTTTTGCATGGAATATTTTTGTGACTTTATTAATCCACTTTTAGTGATTACAAAGGGGGAGAAAAGACAAGATTTGATAGATACTTGATGTATTGGTACGGTATCGGTATTATCGGTATTGGTATTATTTATTGAAGGGGGAGCTTGATATTATTTATGTAAGGGGGAGCTTGAGAGAAGGGGGAGCATGCTTTTAAATTTACTATTTGTTGTGCATGCTTTGCACTGCTTGAGTGACTCATCTATACATCATATCGCATTATACCCTTCAACACACTTCACACACACACATATATTGCTCAAATCTTTTATGGGTTTGTCATCACCAAAAGGGGGAGATTGTTGGAAGCAACGATCTAGGATCTTGGTTTGATGATGACAAACGTGCGAATTATTTAACGTGTGTGCTAAGTGTGTTTCAGGAATGCCGGTGGAGAATTTGCTACCTACACAGCTAATGGACTTGGTCAAAGTGCTATACACAAAGCGATTTGACTTGGTCAATATTGAGGGAGATGGAATCTATTTGGGATTTGATCAAATCAATTAGAGATTTATTCCAATCATATATTTTCCATGTTCCAATCTCATCCCGTTTGAATTGCTAATCAAATCCCATATTGATTGGGTCAAATCCCTAAGCGGTTGGCACAACCCTATTACCCTTGTCCTATAAATACCCATCTTCTAGGGTTGAAGGGAAGCGCGGCAACCAAAAATCCAAGGGTCAAAAAAAATTCTTGAGCCGCAGATAAGTCACGGCCATACATTATTTTTCTTTGCATGAGACTAAAGTTTTTTTTACTCATTATTGTCCAGGCCGTTAGTCTTTTTATGATTTTTTCTTTGGTCTTGTGCTTAATCATTCATGCAGAATCTTTTTGTTTTGAAAATTCAAGTGCAGACTTTTCAAGGCCAAAGGCAAAATTTTTAACACGGGAAGTGCATCTGTTTAATTTCTTTTAGTTCGTTTTTCAATGCATGCAACTTTTTAAATTGATTCTCATGAATGCATGCGATGTCTAAAAGAGAGGGCCACATTTTATTTTAATAGAATATTTCATCTTCCCTTTGAAATCAACCCAGGGCCACTCGAAGAGCCACAAAAAAATCCCCTGGCCGTTTGTTTTTTTTGGTGGTGCTCTTCTAATCACAAAATCCCTTCAGCCAACATTTTTTAATAGCAAATCAAGAGGAAGTTGTTGAAAGACTAAAGGGGACCATGCCGAAATTCTCAGGGGGATATTCTAATGCTTTGTTTTTGGTGTTAATACTAAGTTGATTAAAGTTTCTAATACTCTGATTTGTTTTTTTTCTTTGATTACAGATTCCTTGGGCAATCAACCTTCAAGTATTAAAGCAATCCTTAGGCAACCATCTCCAGATCATTTCGGCTGTGCCAAAAATTCAAGGAGATTCAAACAACTTTTCATAGCCATGATGATCTAGTATCTAGTACCCTATTCTCAAGTTCCAAGAATCATCAAAGGGGAGCAGCCGCACAAATTCCTCAGCCAATCAAAATTCCCAAGACCGGAGATAATGCAAAGCTAAGTTACTCTTCTTTTTCAATCTCTTAACAGCTGAAATTATTGACTTTCCAAGCACAAGCCAAAGTATATCTAATACGGTTTATTTTTGCAAAATTCATCAAGGAGAAAGAGGCAGCCGACATTACTCTCTCTCTCTCTCTCTAAATTTTTATGAGTTGCCATTGCTGAAATAATTGAGTGCACAAATTTCCAAGAGGACAAAGGATACACGCAAGAGGGGAGAGCCGCGCTGTTATCTCCTTTGTCCAATTTTATTTTGTTTGAATCAGCCGCACAGAACTTTTTGAGGCCATTCACAAACATCAAAGAGGCCAGCCATTACTAAGGCAATTCACAGAATTTTTGAGGCCACTCACAGAAATCTTTTTTGGCCATTATTAATCCAATTTGCTTGTGTGCAGGTCAAACAGATTTGGGGCCGAATTATTTCAATTGCACAGCGACACACACCGAGGAGGATATTTTTTGCAGGAAGCCGAAATATCAGAGAAACATTCTGTGAATCAAAGATATGAGAGCTTAGCCGAAATTTTCAGGGTGTTCGTTGGCGTATCATTGAGGTGCTGAGGTGACGTGACGAGACGACTACTAGCCAGACGACTTCTGGCCTGTGCCGATTGACGAGGACATCGCCGCTACACAAACTGAGATTCCTAAACTCTATTTATTATTATTTTGTGTAGTTTTTGTGTTAGATCCTCGTAGGGGAAACTTTACCATTTTCGGGGACTATTTTGGGACTTGTCTAGTTGGGACTAGACAAGTGAACCCAGCTAGTTTGGGACTAGCTGTAGAAAGCGTTGCTAGGATTGATAGTGAGAGGAAACACTGTGTGTGTGTGGTACTGAGAGTCCGGTGAGTGTAGAGACGTAGAGGGTGCTCTGAGCGTGCTCTAACTTGTGACTTTGTACCTATTGCACTATTCAATCTAGTATTTGCTTTGGGGGCTGGAGTAGGTCGTTGGGACGACCGAACCAGGGTAAATCTGCTGTGTACTCTGTGTCTGCATTTTGTTACTCTGGTTGTGCTATAACTGCGTGTGATTATTCGTGGGTTGCACGAATTATTTTTATAAGCCTATTCACCCCCCCCTCTAGGCTAGGATCCAGATCCAACACTGAGTGCCTGGCGAGTGTTGAGACGTAGAGGGTGCTCTGAGCGTGCTCTAACTTGTGGTTTTGTACATATTGCGCTATTCAATACTAGTATCTGCTTTGGGGGCTGGAGTAGGTCATTGGGACGACCGAACCAGGGTAAATCTGATGTGTACTCTGTGTCTGCATTTTATTTACTCTGTTGCTGCTATAACTGCGTGAGTTTGTCGTGGGTTGTACGAATTATTTTATAAGCATATTCACCCCCCATCTAGGCTAGGATCAAGATCCAACAACATCCTCTACACTGTATCCCTTTTCCTTTATTTTTCTGATCATATCTCTGAGTAGGGCGACTGACACTTTTACCTGCAGTGGGATTATTTGGTCGTGGCACATTATTTCCTGATCTGAAGTTCTGCCCTTTGCGGTTGGTCTTTTTCAGCATTCTGCTGAAGTTCTTGGTCAACATGACAATGACGACGTCAAATTCCGACTCATCAGCTGCCTTGTAACGACTGGATTTCATGTATCTGGATTTATTATATTATAATATATGTTTTGGTGGATTTTCTCCTCATGTGTGGTTTTCGTCTCCGTAACTTTCATTTTCGATCGTTTCGTCGTGATTTCTCGTTTCTTCCTTAGGATCATCGATTTCGGAGTATGTCATTCGTGACGGGCTTCATAACGGTCGTATCTTACTATTAGATCAAGCCTAGGAGTCTTAGGAATCGATCCCGGGGCTCCGCGCTCCATATCGGAACTTTTGGTGCTAATTAGCCGGTGTAAGAAGGGGCACCGACCGACTAGATGACGATCCAGTCAGTCGGCAATCCTTCTTGAACCGACTAGTTGGCTTTCTAAATTTCTCAGGAGTTACTGTTTATCGTTAGTCGGTCTAAGAATGTTGGTTGACCGACTAGGTTGCAAACTAGTCGGTCGGCAATGCTTCTTTAACCGACTAACACATCATCTAAATTTTGGTATCAGTACTGTTCATTCTTAGTCGGTCTAAGTTCATCTTTCGACCGACTAGTTGTTAAACTAGTCGGTCAGCAGTTGTTCATTGACCGACTAAATCTAAATCCTAATTCTGTACAGGAGTTACTGTTTACACTTAGTCGGTCTGTGTTGGTCAACCGACCGACTAGTTCCCAAACTAGTCGGTCAGTGGTTGCTCTTTGACCGACTAATCTGTGTTAAAACCCTAATTTCTGGGCAGCCACTAACCCATCCTATTTAAACCCCTCCCAAACGTTTTCTTCTTTCTCCACTCGACCAAAAACCCTAGTTTCTCACCCATTGAGCCCACTTCTTCCTCAAACCCTTATTCCTCCATCCCAAGCTCATCCTCCATCATCTAAACCCTCCCTCAACACATTCAACCTCTCATCTTCCACAAATCTTCATCAAACCCCCAAAATTCCCCAAAAACCCTAGTTCTCCAAACTTCTCCATTCGTTTCCAGATCTGGTCCCTAGGTTCTCCGGAGTGTTTCTTCCGCCTCCTCAAGGTAAGAAATCTATCTCTTGATGTTTTCATAACCCGTTGTGTTTTTATGAAACCCTAATGAATAAATGTTGTTTTGATGGTTATTTCTCCATAACAAGGACTCCCCCGTAGATTAGCATCTGTGAGACGAACCTTCGTGATCGTCATCCCCGGTGCTAGGCAAGTGAAACTTGCCACTTAGGGTTTAGGCCATGTTTTAGGCCATTTGCTTGTTGTAGGCGTAAAAGAGGCTAGGCGACAAAATGATACTCGCCTAGGCGTAAATTGGGGAACTAGCTTGACAATGAAGCTAGTTCCGACATATATCATGTTGCACAATTACCATGTCATGTTTAATTTCTATTAACGGTACACAAATTAATTGTCATGTCATTGCATTCTTAAAGTGTTTTTGTGAATGCGTAGCTTCGCTACAATGCTTGTGTTCCTGGCTCGTGTTCCAGAAGCGGGCCATGTGTTGGTTGATAGCCAATGCCTGAATTGCTTGTTTCCAGCTAGGTGCACCCCTACGCCAATTGTTTATGAATCGTGAACTAGAATGCGAGCTCCTGTGCGGGGCAACCCTGGCTCATTTACTGAGCTCGTGTGCGGGGACCCTGGCTCGTTTACATGTGGGTATTGGGGGTAAGTGTTAAGCGGCCAATCAACTGGGAGTCTGCCCGATCAGCAACTGCAGTGGTAAGGCGTAAACGCTGGGTTTTGGGGTAGTTGTTAAGCGGACAATCAGCGTGAATGTCAAACCATTCAGTTGTAAGGCGTAAACATCTACAAAAAAACTTGAAACGTGACTAGTGAATTGATTGAGATTGTTAGTAGCTTGGCTACTCTTGTCTTGTCCCGATAATTGTTCTCTTGTACTTATTGTCTCGCCATGCCTTGCTTGTGCACTCAAGTTATAACTGCCATGTCATGCATACTATAACTGCTAGGTTGCTAGTTGCCTTACTTTCAGTTTCCTTACCCAAGTCTTTTAGACTTGCTGACATGTGCCCCTTTACTCTTTTGGGTGACACATGTTAGATCCCGAGCCAGAGTACCTTGTTGAGGACGAGGTGTTTGCTGACGCCGAGCCCGAGCTTGTGTTTGACGGGGAGTACGTGGACACTGGGGACCAGTCCTAGTGTCTTCGTTGTGTTTTCCTTTTGTTTTGACTGCTGTTTTGTTGTCAGTGCGTAGCACCTATACTTTGTTACGTTGTTGCTTTTGTTGGCCTTGTTCTGGGCCTTTAGACTCTTTCTTTTAGCCTGGTGGCTTTTCTGGATGTTGGACTTATTTTCGTGTTGGACAATTTATGAGATGTGAGAATTTTATTTCTGTCTCTCCTTGTGTTATTATTGTTGTTCCGTTTGTGGTTACAGGGACCTGCTTACGTTTTATTGACGCTTATCGGGTTTGGGGCTTCACAGCTCCACTCTCGCGCGGACCTTCTCTCCTCTCGCCTCCATTTTAGGGAAGCGGGTCGTGACAGGTTTTGTTGGTGGCCCATGCAGGTCCTTCTGTAACTGCGAATTGTCGGAATAACGATAATAATATTAGAATGTCCAATAAACTAAGTTCGACGTCTGAGTCATAAGCTATGCGTCTAATCTGCTTCGTTTTCTGTGTCATTAGATGGCAGGAAGGCGATTCACCCGTGGTGGAGGTAGTGGTGCGCTCCCTCATGATGAGGAGCCTGAGCGGGAACCCACCAATGGAGAGATGATGCGGATGATGCTTCAGATGATGCAAGTGCAGCAGGGCGTGCTCCTGCAAGTCCAGAATGCTACACTTGCTCGAGCTGCCCGCGCTCTTCCGGATGCCCCTCGCTCCGAGCCGGGAGCGAAGCAATTTCGGAGTTGGGTCCCGCATATTTTGATGGGTCTGAGGGTCCTCTGGCTACCGATGAGTGGATTCGGAACATTGATGATAACTTGAAGATGGCCAAGATCACCCCGGCAGGATGGGTTGATTTGGCGAAGCGGCAACTCAAGGATAATGCTCAGAACTGGTGGGATGCGGAAGAGAAGATGTTGGTAGAGCCGATAGCTTGGGCTACCTTTAAGTCCAGGTTTGATGAGGAGTTCTTTCCGAAGGCTGCCATGAAGGAGATGCTGCAGCGCTTCATTGATCTGAAGCAAGGGAGCTTGACGGTGGACCTGTACCACCAAGAGTTCACTAGGCTGAGTCGGTTCGCACCGAAGATGGTGCAGGATGCTGATGAGAGGGCTCAAAGGTTCCTGCAGGGACTTGCTTTGGAGCTCCAGAGTTTTGTGTCTTCCTCTGATCTGGACTCTTATCAGAAGGTTCTGGTCGCTGCGAGGAGGCATGAGCTGAACCTGAGTCAGAGGAGAGGACATGTTTCTGGTGCTAGGAAGAGGCCTATGGAGCAGGCCAGGGCGGTGGTTAGGCCTGGTTTCAAGCCTAATCAGCCAGCTCAGTTCAAGAGGCCAGGAGGGCCTGTTCTGAAGACTTGCCATTTCTGCGGCAAGCCTGGCCACATCAAGGATCAGTGTAGGAAGTTTCTGGGCCAGTGTTTGGTTTGTGGTGATGCTTCCCATGTCGCGAAGGATTGTCGGCATGCGAATCAGCTGCGGAGGGCACCTGTTGCAGCACAGCCGTTGCAGCAGCGAGCGTCTGTTCCTGCTGGACGTGGAGCAGCTCTTGTTCCGCAGAGGCAGGCTTTTCAGCAGGCTGTTCCGCCGAGGAGGCAGGCTTTTCTGATGACCGCTGTGGAGAGCGAGGCTGTGGATGAGGTTATCGCAGGTAATCCTCAATCTAGCTGTTACCTTCCTAGCTGGTTTTGATTGTTAGATTGTGTTGTTTGCTTGAACATGATTGTTTGCTAGACTAGGATTTGATTGTTAATTGCTTGTTAGGTGTGGTTTTGGTGTGCACATTTCCTGCACGAGTCCTCTTTGACTCTGGTGCATCGATGTGCATTATTTCCCGGAGCTTCGTGGAGAGGCATTCCTTGTCGACGTCCCCTCTTCCCAAGAGTTGGAATATTGTTACAGGGAATGGCATGGTCTCGGTGCATCGTGGTTGCAATTCTTGCTCGTTGGTGGTCTGTGGACATGAGCTTTTCGCTGATTTCATTGTCCACGACATCATCAACTATGATGCAGTTCTTGGAATGGATTGGCTTGCGAGCTTCTATGCTACGATCGACTGTCGGAGGAAGAAGGTGGTGTTCGAGATTCCCGGACATCCAGTATTTGAGTTCAGTCGTGGTAGCAGTTCGCTTGGTCCTGTCAGATTTCGGGCCAGGCCGGTGGAGGTTGTGGCTTTGCAGATGGAGCTGGAGTGGCTAGCTGTGGTGCGTGATTTTGTCGACGTCTTTCCCGAGGAGATGTCTGGTTTGCCACCTGATCGAGCTCTAAAATTTTCTATTGATCTTGTTCCGGGAGCGCAGCCGATTTCGAAGGCGACGTATCGTATGGCACCCGCTGAGTTGGAGGAATTGCGGAAGCAGCTGGATGAGCTTTTGCTGAAGGGTTATATCAATCCTAGTGTGTCTCCGTGGAGAGAACCGGTGCTGCTGGTGAAGAAGAAGGATGGTTCGCGTCGCATGTGCGTGGACTATCGTGAGTTGAATGTGGTGACCATTAAGAATAAATACCCGTTGCCTCGCATCGATGATATTTTTGATCAGCTCGAAGGTTCGAGTGTGTTTTCTAAGTTGGATTTGAGAAGTGGTTACCATCAGTTGATGGTGAAGAAGGGAGATGTTCCGAAAACAGCGTTCAGGACGAAGTATGGACACTACGAGTTTGTGGTTATACCTTTCGGTGTAACTAACGCACCCGCAGTTTTCATGAATCTGATGAACCTGGTTTTCTACGACTTTTTGGATAAGTTTGTCGTTATCTTTATTGACGACATTCTGATCTATTCGAGGTCGGAGGAAGAGCATGCCTCGCACTTGAGGACGGTGTTGGAGATTCTGAGGAAGCATCGTTTGTATGCTAAGTTTTCGAAGTGCGAGTTTTGGCTGGATCGAGTTGCTTTTCTGGGGCATGTGGTGACTGGAGATGGTATTTCTGTGGATCCCGAGAAGGTTAGGGCCATCAGAGAGTAGCATGTTCCGTCGTCTGCGTCTGAGATTCGGAGTTTCCTTAGACTTGCCGGTTATTATCGGCGTTTCATTAAGGACTTTTCTCGTATTGCTGACCCGATGACCAGGTTGACGCGGAAGGATGTACCTATTGTTTGGTCGGATGATTGTGAGAGTGCTTTTGGTGTTCTGAGAGAGCGTTTGACGACTGCCCCTATTCTTGTTGTGCCTGATCGCAGCGGTGGATTTGAGATCTTTTGCGATGCTTCTGGCAAGGGTCTCGGTTGTGTGTTGCATCAGCACGGGCATGTTGTGGCGTATGCGTCTCGTCAGCTTAAGGTTCATGAGAAGAATTACCCGACACATGATTTGGAGTTGGCTGCCATTGTGTTTGCTCTTAAGATTTGGAGGCACTTCCTGCTGAGTGAGAAAGTGAAGATTTTCACCGATCACAAAAGCTTGAAGTATATTGTTACTCAGAAGGAGCTCAACATGCGATAGCGTCGATGGTTGGAGCTCATGGCGGATTATGATATTGATTTGCAGTTTCACCCTGGCAAGGTGAATGTGGTCACTGATGCGCTGAGTAGGCTTCCAGCGGTGATGATTTTGACCTCGCAGTGGAGATTGCAGCATGATTTTTGCGAGTCTGGTGTTGAGATTGTTTTTCCTGGGGAGGCTTCTTCGTTGATGTACATGCAGGTACAGTCAACGATTGTGGATCGGATCAAGGCGGGTCAGGCTGAGGATCCGAAGCTGGTAAAGATTCGGGAGCAGGTGGAAGCCGGTCTGCGGACTGACTTTTTGGTTCATGAGGATGGCTCGCTGAGGTTTGGAGCCAGGTTGTGTGTGCCAGCTGGAGATATTAGAGAGGAGTTGATGGTAGAGGCACATAGTTCGCCATATTCTGTGCATCCTGGTGGCACCAAGATGTACCAGGATCTTCGTCTGAATTATTGGTGGCATGGTATGAAGAGGAGTGTGGCTCAGAGTGTAGCCAAGTGCTTGGTTTGTCAGCAAGTGAAGGCGGAGCATCAGCGTACGGCCGGGTTGCTACAACCGCTTCCGATTCCGGAGTGGAAATGGCAACACATCACTATGGATTTCGTGACTGGACTACCTCGGAGTCCGAAGAAGAATAACGCGATTTGGGTGATCGTAGATCGATTGACCAAATCCGCGCACTTTATTCCATTCCGAGTGGGACAGTCCACTGAGGCGCTAGCAAGGAGATATATGGAGGTAAATTCTTTTACTCTCCGTTTTATTCCTTTTTCCTAGTTTGGATAGTGATGTAACGTGAATCATGCAGGAGGTCGTGCGACTTCATGGAGTCCCCGTGAGTATCGTGTCGGACAGGGACACGAGGTTCACATCTCAGTTCTGGCAGAGTTTACAGAAGAGCTTGGGTACGCGTCTGAGTTTCAGCACGGCGTACCATCGCAGACGGATGGCCAGTCCGAGAGGACGATTCAGATCTTGGAAGACATGCTGAGGGCGTGCAAGTTAGATTTCAAGGGTTCGTGGGAGGACCATCTACACTTGGTGGAGTTCTCTTACAACAACAGCTTCCAAGCGAGTATTGGCATGGCACCTTTCGCCGCTCTTTATGGGAGGAAATGTCGATCGCCATTGAGTTGGGATGACGTTGGTGATCGGGAGTTGTTGGGACCTGAGATGATCGTGGAGGCCGTGGATATTGTCAGGAACATTCAGGAGAGGTTGAGAATTGCTCAGGACCGTTTTAAGCATTGGGCGGATGCTAAACGTCGTCCTATGGAGTTCCAGCCGGGCGATCATGTGTTTCAGAAGATTTCCCCGAATCGTGGTGTGATTCGTTTTGGGAAGCGAGGGAAGTTGAGCCCGCGATACATTGGACCGTTTGACATTTTGGAGAAGGTTGGCGAGGTAGCTTATCGCTTGGCCTTGTCGCCATCTTTGGAGGGAGTTCACAATGTCTTCCATGTGTCGCAGCTTCGTCGATACATTAGCGATACGTCTCATGCTGTGGATTTTTCGGAGATTACCGTTCGACTCGATATGACGTATGACCAGCATCCAGTGCAGATTCTGGACAGGCGTCAGAAGTCACTTCGGAACAAGATTGTCAATCTTGAGAGGGTGATGTGGCGACACGGCTCACCTGGAGAGTCTACTTGGGAGAATGAGGATGAGATGCGAAAGCGTTTCCCGCTTTTGTTTCCGAACACGTGAGTGTTTGGAAATTCCAAGGACGGAATTTTTCTTAAGTTGGGGAGGATGTAACGACTGGTTTTCATGTCTCTGGATTTATAATATTATAATATATGTTTTGGTGGATTTTCTCCTCATGTGTGGTTTTCGTCTCCGTAACTTTCATTTTCGATCGTTTCGTCGTGATTTCTCGTTTCTTCCTTAGGATCATCGATTTCGGAGTATGTCATTCGTGACGGGCTTCATAACGGTCGTATCTTACTATTAGATCAAGCCTAGGAGTCTTAGGAATCGATCCCGGGGCTCCGCGCTCCGTATCGGAACTTTTGGTGCTAATTAGCCGGTGTAAGAAGGGGCACCGACCGACTAGATGACGATCCAGTCGGTCGGTAATCCTTCTTGAATCGACTAGTTGGCTTTCTAAATTTCTCCAGAGTTACTGTTTATCGTTAGTCGGTCTAAGAACATTGGTTGACCGACTAGGTTGCAAACTAGTCGGTCGGCAATGCTTCTTTAACCGACTAACACATCATCTAAATTTTGGTATCAGTACTGTTCATTCTTAGTCGGTCTAAGTTCATCTTTCGACCGACTAGTTGTTAAACTAGTCGGTCAGCAGTTGTTCATTGACCGACTAAATCTAAATCCTAATTCTGTACAGGAGTTACTGTTTACACTTAGTCGGTCTGCGTTGGTCAACCGACCGACTAGTTCCCAAACTAGTCGGTCAGTGGTTGCTCTTTGACCAACTAATCTGTGTTATAACCCTAATTTCTGGGCAGCCGCCAGCCCATCCTATTTAAACCCCTCCCAAACGTTTTCTTTTTTCTCCACTCGACCAAA